>JAEQBA010000589.1:330454-535133 GCA_019434445.1 Phalangium opilio
AACCATTATAAATCACACGAAAACCCATTTTGCCAGACATGGGATTCCTCAAGTCCTAATCACAGACAATGGTACTAACTTCGTCAGTCAAGAATACGCCGAGTTCTCAAAGGATTGGGGATTTTTACATATCACGACGTCACCATACCACAGCCAAGCCAACGGCAAGGCTGAATCGGCAGTCAAAATAGTAAAGAATATACTGAAGAAGGTGGACTACGCAAAACAAGACGTCATGCTTGCCATTCTCGACTGGAGAAATACACCACAAAAAGACGGCATCACGCCAGCAGAAAAATTGTTTTTAAGGCAAACAAAATCGTTGCTACCTACGAACTTAGAAAAATTAGAACCAAAAGTAGTGCCTGATGTTCCGAAATTGATTTGCCAGCGGCAGGAAAACATGAAACGTTGGTACGATCGGGGAACTAAAGAGCTAGCCCCTCTTATCGAAGGACAACAAGTTAAAATCAACCCACGTAAGCGACACACTCCGTGGATGAATGGCACCTTTGAAAAACTAGTAGGCCCAAGGTCGTACTTAGTAAGAACTGAGCATGGAAATATCCTACGAAGAAATCGACAAGACTTAAGAGATTCCTGGGATAAGGACTGTCATTCAGACCAAAAATTACCGACCACTGGAGACAAGATTAAGTAGGCCGGAAGTGTCAGCCTATCCATGGGTGCCGAAATTTAACGGTCAAGCATCGTATCTCAACCACGTCAGACAAAGAAGCCTTAGCAACACAAACAGTGAAATCAGGACGACGCTGGCACTTGCAGCCCAATCAAATAGTAGTCGGAGTTGTCAGACACATCAGAGAACACGACCGACCAATGTTCCCAGGCAATCATTGAGTCCAAATGGCGGTAGAGAAAGAGAGGTACAGAGTCAAATCCAGAATGAAGCAGCTCGGGATGAAACTGACCAGCCCATCCATCCAAATAGATTGACATTACGGGCAAACCCTGCAGTAACTTCGATAGGAGTGCGATGTTTACGTGCACCAGAAAGACTTTACAAACCTGACAGATACGAGGCTCAATGACAAGGGTCGAACTTATTACGTCAAGATTAATTTTTGTAGCGTTTGAGTTTTTTTGTTTATTAGAATGTGACATTTACTTAATCGTTAATCATTAATCCATTTAAGTTTTAAGAGTAGCAATGTTAAATTATATTCTGTTTAGAAATCTCAATAATGTGACATTTAGTTAATCATTAATCTATTTAAGTTTAAAAGAGCCACAATGTTAAATAATATTTTGTATAGAAATCTAACTAAAAGGGGAAGATGTTGGTAGTAGACCTAATAGACAAAAGGGTCAAAGATTATCTCGCTTATCAATTGCGTATACGCCCCCCGATAAGAGATGACGTCATAGAAAACAGAGCACTGGCGCCAGTTGGAAACTAGACACTGTATAGATAAGTCGCTTTAATAAAGATCTGAGTTAAATTTTATTTGTATCGAATACTGACAAATCATACTTACAAACACTTTTTGTTAACAAAATTAGAGTGGCACGCTCCATATCTCAGGCCACGTTTGTCACATGGCAGGCAACTTTAATTAAATCTCGTTCTAAATTTCCTTCGACATGGAGCGTGCCACGAGAGTTTTGTTAACGAAAAGGCAGGGCGTTATGCGATTGGTCGGAGGTCCTAATTTAAAATTATCTATGAAATCTAAAACTACACGTGTTTCACTATGCTGATTGGTCTTATTCTACAGGGCCGGTAGGCCCTTGTAGATATGACTTGATACCGTTTTGTAACGTTAAAGTAATATTCACCCGCTTTTGCTAATTTCCTATGGAGATTAACATGGGTTTTTCGTGATTTTTCCCCACCGATAACTTAAAAACTGCAGCGAAGATACTTTTCAGAATTATCTTAAATTAACAATTAAGTTTTCAGGGTGTGCTATCAGCCAGTTTGATCAAAACAATTAAGTCTAAGTATGTTAATTTTAGTTAATTACAGAAGTAAGGCTTTGACCATCGTGATTGGACATAATAATTAGCTAGATCTCTTGGAAAACTCAGTGTTATTACGTATCTGTAGTGTGGTGGTTATCACGTCCGCTTCTCACGCGGAAGGTCCCAGGTTCAAGCCCTGGTAGATACATGTTTTGACCATCGTGATTGGGCGCTTGAATTAGCTAGATCTCTTGGAAAACTCAGTATTACCACGTATCTATGGTGTAGTGGTTATCACGTCCGCTTCACACACGGAAAGTCCCAGGTTCGAGCCCAGGTAGATACATGATTTAACCATCGTGATTGGACATAATAATTAGTTAGATCTCTTGGAAAACTTACACTTACCACGTGTCTGTGGTGTAGTGGTTATAATAAATATTTAACAATTATTTCACTTCACTTGGTTTAATAATGTGACATAGGTAGCGTACTTTTTCCCTACTTTTAAAACCATTAAACTAAGTAATATTAGAAGTTCAACAGATTGTCAAAAAAAGATGTTAAAAGCCACTGTAAATGGTGCTTAAATGCCTAATATTTCCTTAATACTTCCAAATAATATTAGTAAATGGCGTGAATTGATCATAGAAATGGGGTTAAAGTACACCCTAAATGATGTCTTTTTTGGCACTGGAAAAAACAGCATATATGGTGTTTGAATGCACCATTGTATTTTAGAGTGCAAATGTATGACGGTAAAGCAAACATAATTATTCAAAATTTAATTACATTAAGACTGAAGTGACAGATATTATAAAAAAACGTCTTGGTTTGGACCAAGGCCGAAAAAACAAACGATATGTGTGAGGTTTATCAATTGACTGAAGTTTCAGATATTGAAATTATTTTCTAGTTATTTTTATCCACTCAATCCTTAATCATTATTTAATTCAATCAACTGGTTTTACTGTTAATCGATCTAGTCCTTCTAAATTAATTTAAAAAATTACATATCTACGCTTTTTCAAGAAAAAATAATTTCATGATAAAATGTTTTCGGAAAATATCGTTTGTTTTTTCGGCCTTGGTCCAAACCAAGACGTTTTAATATAATAATTAGTAGAGAGTTGATTTTTCCTTTACCCTTCCGTTAATGTATTATACAAAAACCAAGTTAGCTCCGCACTTATAAAAAGGCATTTATTCACTTACAACTGAAAAGGCAACGAAATTAAAAATTTCTTGTTAATTATTAATTATAATATAACAATTTTTTTTTCAAATTATGTTCTAAAGGTCTACTACGAAACCATCCAGACGTCCAGTAATGCACGTTACAATACTATCCATGTCAAGATGTAGTCTCATCAGAAAAGAGTACTTTTCTGAAAAATAATCTACTTCACGCATGGTCAGAAAAAGGTCTTGTCATCATAGATAATCCTCGTCCTTTAAGGCTTGATGTAAGTGGATAGGGCTGATAATGATGCCCTTGTATACGGCCATGAACACTAGACTAGCTTGGTCCAATTAATTGTCCGACCGCTCTACTACTAGCATGGGGATTGGCTTCAAAACGTTCTAGGATAGCAAATTCTATATACATTCAATTCTCTCGAGGTATTCATTCGATTTTGTCGAGGTATACATTCGTTTTTGTCGAGGTATACATTCGTTTTTGTCGAGGTATACATTCGTTTTTGTCGAGGTATACATTCGTTTTTGTCGAGGTAAACATTCGTTTTTGTCGAGGTATACATTCGTTTTTGTCGAGGAATACATTCGTTTTGGTCGAGGAATACATTCGTTTTGGTCGAGGAATACATTCGTTTTTGTCGAGGTATACATTCGTTTTCCTCGAGGTATACATTCGTTTTTTCTCGAGGTATACATGTTTTTCTCGACGTATACATTCGATTTTCTCGAGGTATACATTCGATTTTCTCGAGGTATACATTCACTTTTCTCGACATATACATTCGTTTTTCTCGACGTATACATTCGATTTCTCGAGGTGTACATTCGATTTCACGACGTATACATTCGAGTTCTCGACGTATACACTCGATTTCTCGACGTATACATTCGATTTCTCGACGTATACATTCGATTTCTCGACGTATACATTCGTTTTTCTCGACGTATACATTCGATTTCTCGACGTATACATTCGTTTTTCTCGACGTATACATTCGATTTCTCGACGTATACACTCGATTGCACGCAACACATGTTGAGTTGCATTTTTCACATATTTCTTGCTGCTTAGTAACTATGTTTACTTCAGATCGTCATTAGCGTCCGTTTCAAGGTGGCTTCGCTCGCGATGGACCAAGAACATTGTGAGGTTGGTTCGACGAGAGACAAAGGCAAATCCATTGAGTGTTTGTGTCTTTTGAAGTTCGCCGTGGACTTCCACGTTATTTTCCCCTTTTCAATCTTTATAAGGCGTTGTACTGTTTGGTCACGGTCATAATTAAATTATGTGGAAAGGCACTTGTCAACTCGTTTGTTCTGCTTGCCTTCCAAGTAATTATGCTTTAGAACTTTGTGGAAAGCTTCCAAGAACATATTTGTGTTGATCTCGCTTCCTTTGCGATAGCAAGCAGCCCATTCTTCTTTACAAGAAACCCATTCGTTATAGAAATATTTTCCAAACTCAACGGTTTTTTCGTTTTCTTCCTTTTCCGAGAGACAATTTTTAAGCATGAGCTCAATTTTTTCCGGATTCAATTCGTCCATATGTATGGCTATTCCTTTAAATAAGTAAGAATCCACTTCCTTGTCCCCAATTATAGATATTTTTTGCGAATGTCATGATACACGTGCCATTTGCAAAGCAAATTTTTTGGTTCCCCTCCATTTACTTTCTTCCAACTTGAAAAATACTGAGGAGCCTTGTCAGAAATGATGACTTTAGGTACAATTATCCCCGCAGATTTTCTTATTTCTTCGAAAAATATGCTTAGGACTTCTCCATCCTCTCTATTTGAAATCAACCAGGCCACTGGTATACCTTCACGAAACTCATCAACAACAAGAACTGTCACCAATTTAAAACTATAAACGTTTGTGCCGTGAGTTGCATCAAAACATACAATGTTTTTCCCAAACTCTCGCAGCATACTTCTTTGGAACTGAGTCATTATTTCTAGGGCAAAATCTGGGGGCTTTAAATCCACGTAGTGGGTGTCTGCTGGTATGAAGTTCTTATCGTCGTGTTGTTTCTTATAGATTAAAATGGTGCCATAATCCTTTTCCAAATACTCTTGAACGTAAGCCTCAACGCTTAAATGATCCTCAGTGTGGCGCTCTGTAATATTTAGACCGTAAGCTATACCGATGTTATTGATATCCTTCGGAAGAGTTAAATGCTCTCACTGTATGTCCTTCATATTACATCGAAAATCGTCCAAAATTCTTTTCTTTGAAACTCCATTAGTAAGTTTTCCCGCTATCATTTCCCTCGCAGGTTTTGGGATTTGGATGTGGCAAAGCTGAAGTTCGTGGCCGTAATGATTACTGCAAACCTCCGCGTTTACTTTCATAACGCGAATAGCAGCTGTGCAGTGTCCATTTATTTTGCAAGTGCCCATGCATTTCTGTGAAATTATCCTTAAAATCTGAACCTAATTTGAATTTGAAAATCATTTGGAAGTATTTCCGGAATTAGTAGAAAAATTGATAAAAAGTCACTTGATTTTCTACTTCACCATCCCCAATAGGCGAACAAATACAAAATGAGCTTTTAGCATTTTAATTTTACAGGGTGGAAGAACACTTATTTAGTACAGGCAAAGGCAGGGCGTTGCGCGCAATATAATAATAATAGTATGAATTCCACCATTACGATAAAAATTTATTATTTTTATTAAAAAAAATAGACCACTGTTATTTTCAAAATTCCCCGTTACACTTGTCTCTAAGGTGAAGGCCTAAAACATCAACTTCTTACAGGGTTTTACGGTCAACTAACAATATTTCCAAATATATACTCCGCACTTCAAGGATGCCGCTTTAACAGTGCAGATACTACATACCAACGGGTTGGGAACCCCCCCCCTCAGGAGGGGTTTCCCCAAGAATGTAGCATTCTCCAGACAGAAGCAATAGAAGCCGACATTTTGAGAATGCGGAAAAAATGGTACCGGAAACAGACGCGATAAAATGCGGAAAGATTACGTAACACTTCCTTTTTAGCTCCATCCACAATTGCATCGTCATGAGTGACTTATAATTTAACGCCCAGACCGAACCGCTTTACTTAGGAAGTAGAATTTTCGCAGAGACGTTATTCTTAACTAGTAGATGATCATTAAGTAATATGTTTGTAATCCGCTGCCGCCATCTTGAAAAATGGAGCCTATCCCTAACCTAGTCGCTATTTACGATAATCGCGTAGTATATTAAGTATATGATTGTAACTAACCTTAACAATTAGTAAACTTTGACCTTTACCAAAACTCGGAACGTTACATTTTTGATAAAGGTTCATTCCATTAAAAGCCAAGGCCTATATCGTAAATTTACAAAATCTATTTGGTTGCAAAGGCTTAATGGAGTAGAAATAAATCACGACATTAAAAATCTCTTATCTAAAAATCAGAGCGCGAAATTCCTAGACAGAGTTCTAATGTACTAGGCCTAACCTCAAATGTTAGCTTTTCAAAATTAAGTTTTAACACTACTTATCGCGAAGAGTTTTGATATTTATGAGACACTTCATTTAATTTTTTTAGTTGTAAGGTAGAAAATTTACTGGCGTCTCAACGCGTCGACTTTAAAGGGGCTGGGCGGAGCTGTTGGGGTGAAAGGGGGGTCAAACTGTTGGTTAGCATATTGCTTACTCGCCCAGCGCGACGGTGGCGCCATTCCTTATGGCCAAAGAGCTGGGTGTTTTCCCCCTGAACTAAGGGCGGACTTCACCCCAACAGCGCCGCTTAGCCCCTTTAAGATATACTTTAAAGAATGTACACATTGCTAAGCCTAATCTTATATAATTAGTCCAATTAATATCCGTTATAAATAAAAGCTAGTGTTGCATAATAATTAGTTTACTACAGATTTAACACCTGATTTATTAATTCATGGTAAAGCAGGTGAGGCGAAACTCCATTAATTAATTGTAGACGACTGCAAGAACACAAAAGAATATTTGAAACTACATTTCTATAAGATACCAGTTAATGTTAAAATTCGAAAAACGAAAAAGAAAGAGAAAAATGTAGGTATTTTACAATTGTTAGTGTGAAACATTTAAGGCACCCCTATTTTTTTAATGTCCAATTTACATTTCATGATAAGAAAACAACATTAATATTTTTAATTTATTTGAAACTCCGGTACAATTAAAAACGTTTTTTTCCTTAATAAGTTTTTAATATTCGTCAAAACTGTTGTTTTATTTTCTGGAACTGTAAAAAATATACCAAAAATTAACCCCTTTTCACCAAAATGGCGGCAAACTTCACAGAGGAAAGGCTCCTGATTGGCTAAGTGAGGGTCTGACGCTTAGTAGGGGAGATAACCACCCCTTTTCCCACTTCCTATATGAATATATATAGAAATTGGGAAAAGAGGTGGTATATATATATATATATATATATATATATTTACCGTAGCATTCTCTTAGCTTTGGGAGATTTTGGCGGTGATTGGCCTTTCTTAGCTGGACTTTTCCTTTTCCCTCCACCTGAAACGTCAATTTAAAATAATTAAGATTAAGATACAATTTAAGGTTGTAAATCCATCGACTGATTTACCTCCTGAAGCATGAGAATTCATGGACACTTCGTCTCTTACAAGGCTCAACCCAGTTTTCTTCTTCACAGTGGTTTTCCGTTTAGCCGGAGCTTTCTTGGCAGCGTGAATAACAGCCAACGCCTTGATTTTCTTGCTATCTGGAGATTTGGGTGTAGGTATTTTTCGAGTTGCTTTAGGGCTTCCCGTACAAAAATTTACGGCTGCATTTTGCTGTTATTTAGATTTTTTAGAATCTGCAATATATTGCAAATAAACTGGAATATTCTGGAAAAATACTGGAATAAACCTGAAAAAGGTTCAACTTCAGACAAAATTAAGATGCATTCCAGAGAGCAATGCAGAACATTTTAGACGTTTTGCAGAAAAAATATCTTCCGTTGGAAAACTCAGTACAGCAGTATACAAAATTTAGCTACTCTAGAGTCATAAAATAGCTACCTTACAGCTAGAAAACAGAAGGGAAATAGTAACTACCGTAAGAAATCAGGATGTTTGTAGGCTCATTACAGGTACTGTACCTTCCAGATATATTGTATGCATGTTACAGTCAGAAATTGCTAAGTTTGTAGGATAATGGCAGGCGGGTTTCGGATACTTTTTAGGATAATTGCAGGCGCGTTTCATATACTTTGTAGGAAAATTGCAGGCGCGTTTCAGATACTTTTTTGGATCATTGCAGGCGCGTTTATTATACTTTATTGGATAATTGCAGGTGTGTTTCAGATACTTTGCAGGATCATTGTAGGTGCGTTTCATATTCTTTGTAGGATAATTGCAGGCGCGTTTCAGATACTTTGTAGGATCATTGCAGGCGCGTTTCAGATACTTTGCAGGGTCATTGCAGCTGCGTTTCAGATACTTTGTAGGATAATTGCAGCCGCGTTTCAAATACTTTGCAGGATCATTGCAGCCGCGTTTCAGATACTTTTAAGGACCATTACAGGCGCGTTTCAGATACTTTTAAGGACCATTACAGGCGCGTTTCAGATACTTTAATTTGTACGATAATTGCAGGTGCTTTTCAGATACTTTGCAGTGTCATTGCAGCTGCGTTTCAGATACTTTGTAGGATAATTGCAGCCGCGTTTCAAATACTTTGCAGGATCATTGCAGCCGCGTTTCAGATACTTTTAAGGACCATTACAGGCGCGTTTCAGACACTTTAATTTGTACGATAATTGCAGGTGGTTTTCAGATACTTTTTAGGATAATTGCAGGCGCGTTTCAGATACTTTGTAGGATAATTGCAGGCGCGTTTCAGATACTTTGTAGGATAATTACAGGCGCGTTTCAGATACTTTTTAGGATAATTGCAGGCGCGTTTCAGATACTTTTTAGGATAATTGCAGGCGCGTTTCAGATACTTTTTAGGATAATTGCAGGCGCTTGTCATATACTTTGTAGGATAATTACAGGCGCGTTTCAGATACTTTGTAGGATAATTGCAGGTGATTTTCAGATAATTTATAGGATAATTGCAGGCGCATTTCAGATACTTTTCAGGATAATTTCAGGAGCGTTTCATATACTTTGTAGGAAAATTGCAGGCGTGTTTCATATACTTTGTAGGAAAGTTGCAGGTGTGTTTCAGGTACTTTTCAGGATCATTGCAGGCGCGTTTCAGGTACTTTTTAGGATAATTGCAGGCGCTTTTCATATACTTTGCAGGCAAATTGCAGTCGCGTTTCAGACACTTTTCAGGATCATTATTGGCGCGTTTCAGATGCTTTGTAGGATCATTGCAGGTGCTTTTCAGAAATTTTTTAGGATCATTGCAGCCGAATTTCAGATACTTTGTAGGATAATTACAGGCGCGTTTCAGATACTTTGTAGGATAATTGCAGGTACTTTTCAGATATTTTAGGATAATTGCAGGAGCAATTTGTAGGAAAATTTCAGGCGCGTTTCAGATACTTTAATTTGTACGATAATTGCAGGCGCGTTTCAGATTCTTTGCAGGATCATTGCAGGCTCTTTTCATATACGTTGTAGGATAATTGCAGGTGCGTTTCAGATACTTCGCAGGATCATTGCAGGAGCATTTCAGATACTCTGAAGGATAATTGTAGGTACGTTTCAGATACTTTGCAGCCGCGTTTCAGATTCTAAGCCATTGTAGGATCATTGCAGGTGCGATTTAGATACTTTGTGGAAAAATATCAGATGCGTTTCAGATACTTCGCAGGATCATTGCAGGTGCATTTCAGATACTTCGCAGGATCATTGCAGGTGCATTTCAGATTCTTTGTAGGATAATTGCAGGTGCATTTCAGATTCTTTGCAGGATCATTGCAGGCGCATTTCAGATGCTTTGCAGGGTCATTGCGGGTTTCCTATCAATTATTGTGAATCAGTCGCCTTATATACCCTAAATTTCCAAAAAATTTTAAAGAGGCTTACGCTTGAGTTCAAACGTCAACAATAGCTATGTTTAAAATTATTTTAGGAATAAAGTTCCTTAAAACGATTTAACTAGAATTAAGGTAAATTAATGACGATTAAATTAATAACTATCAATTATATTTTTTTTAATATTTAAAAATAGCCTCTAAATTGCGTCTCGACTTGGAGAGGTTTATTTTGGATTCCCAACTTGTACTCATCCCTTACAAAAATATTAAGCTGTAATTTATCTGAATACACGCTTTTCTGACTTGCTAAAGTAATATCTGAGATGGTCCAACTGTTTAGGTACATGTACAAGTTCTTACCACATCTAGCTAAAAAGGTCTTTTCGTTTATGTAACATCCACAACAGAACATAATCGAAAAAGTCTTTAAAACTTGTAGCTAAAAACCGATTACAACTGAAGGGAAGGGTCCCGACAGGCTTGTTTTACGACTATTCGCAACCAGGAAAACTGCTGTAGACTTATATGATAGCGCTAAAGTACTTTGGTTCGCAATTTCCTTCACATTTCGAGCGCCATGGTGATAGTAGATCTTGTCTTAATCGATGAAGTTGGACTGCAAAACCGAGTGTATTCAATTCTCGAGTCATTCTCGAACTAGCTCTCAGTATGTCTCTATCATTACGAAGTATAGGCAGTGTCATACTTATTGAAACATATCTGATAGACTTTTGATAACTGTATATACAATTCTGGCCCTTTTATGACCAAAAATGTTTCAATTTTCTATCTTTTATGGTGGTTTAAATATTTTTGGATCGAGACGTCACAGTATTAGATCAAAAGATCTTATTGAGTAAAGCTTTTTTAAGATGCCTTTTTAGGCCTAACCAATTGTTTATTCAAAGTTTAGGAAAATAAAAGCAGTAATATTAATACCTAACAGAAGCAGATAAAAATTTATGGAGCGCTCGAAGTTGACTTCCCGTACAAAAATTTTAAGCTGTAATTCATCTGCATACGCGCTTTTTTATCGCTACCACGCTGTAACCATTAAGGCTACATTTCTGCTGCTCAAAAAACGGGAAAATTTCACAGCAATTCTAGAACTGCAAATTGACTGCCGTTTCTACATTTTCTGTTTGTTAACTGTTAACTGTCTAGCCTGGCAGAAATATGCCGCGCAATTCTGCAAACGCTATGCAAAAGTAGAAATACCAGCTGTTAGTTTAAAACTGTAATTTGACCGTTTTTATAGATATGTTACAGGTCTGCAAAAGTGATGGAAAAGTAGAAATCCAGCTGCTAATTTAGAACTGTAATTTGACCGTTTTAATAGACATGTTACAGGTCTGCAAAAGTGATAGAAAAGTAGAAATCAAGCTGCTAATTTAAAACTGCAATTCTACCACATTTATAGACATGTTACAGATCTGCAAAAGTGATTGAAAAGTAGAAATGCAGCTGCCAATTTAGAACTGTAATTTGACCATTTTATAGACATGTTACAGGTCTGCAAAAGTGATAGAAAAGTAGAAATCCAGCTGCTAATTTAAAACTGCAATTTGACCACATTTATAGGCATGTTAAGGTCTGAAAGAGTGATTGAAAAGTAGAAATCTAGCTGCAAATTTAAAACTGCAATTTGACTACATTTAAAGACATGTTACAGGTCTGCAAAAGTGATGGAACAGTAGAAATACAGCTGAGTAGTGAACCACCTAAAATATGGAGTGGAAATTAGGTCATTTAATTGGGTCGCCAGCCTTCTAGCGCGCTAGACTCGCGCGTGTATACTCGCGTGAGTCTAGCGGGGGGAACACTGGTTTTTTATCCGGGGGGGTTTCTCTGAGTTCGTTTATTGGTCGAGAGTGGGGGTCGCCAATTGATTAGGTCTTTGTTAATTGGTTAAGAGCGTGAACTTGTCTCTCTTTAGTCGTGACGTAATCGTCAGAGTTAAATTAGAGTTTGTCTGATAAGAGAGTGCTCTCTTTATCTCGGTTATTCGCCATGAAGAGAGCAGTGACTTCTAATGGATATCTTCTTACACACTATGCGTTATATAGTGACGTATCAACGATTCAAAGGGCGCGAGGATTTCCAATATATGGTCGCGTATCTTTTAGATCAATGCACTATGTATACAATATGTTTCGAACACCGAGTATCTGAAAGTGGGAAAATCGCTCGTGTTACTAAGAAATGCACGATATATGAAGATAAACCTCCTGAACATCAAGATATCGAATACCAGAATCAGGTGGAAATTTTGAAGCGATTAATATTTGATAATAGTGACATTATTTTGGAGGATTTACATGACGGACTTTTGTTTACCCGATTGGGTCACGGTATAAATCAAACAAGAGTTAAAGCCCCGGAAACGGATTCACCGGCGCCATTGTGTTTAGAAGAAAAAGCCGAATTTTACGGAAATGACTTTATAAAATGTTTACGGGAAGAATTGAGGAAATTAGGGACTCTCGATAGTATCTACGAGGAATATTTATCCTTTTTATTTCCCGGTAGTCGTTAATGTAATCTTTTCTATAACCGTCAATTGATTAGGTCTTTGTTAATTGTTTAGGGGTTTTTAGGACGTGTCTGTACTTGTCTTTAGTCGTGACGTAATCGCCATACTTAAATAAGACTTTGTTTGATAAGAGAGCGATCTCTCTTTATCTCGGTTATTCGACGAACGCCTTGAAGAGAGCAGTGACTTATAGATCTTCTTACACAGAATGCGTTATATAGTGACGTATCAACGATTCAAAGGGTGCGAGGATTTCCAATATATGGTCGCGTATCTTTTAGATCAATGCTCTATGTATACAATATGTTTCGAACACCGAGTATCTGAAAGTGGGAAAATCGCTCGTGTTACGAAGAAATGCCCGATGTTTAAAGATAGAGAGCCTCAAGAAAAAGATATCGAGTACCAGAATCAGGTGGAAATTTTGAAACGATTCATATTACCTAGAAGTACCATTATTTTGGAGGAATTAGATGATGGACTTTTATTTACCCGATTGGGTCACGGTATAAATCAAACAAGAGTTAAAGCCCCGGAAACGGATTCTCCGGCGCCATTGTGTTTAGAAGAAAAAGCCGAATTTTACGGAAATGACTTTATAAAATACATACAGGAACAAATGAGTAAATTCGGTACTCCCGATAGTTTTTATCATGAACATTTACCAGTTTTATTTCCAAGTATATGTGAATGTAATCTTCTCTAAAACGTAGGAAGGGATTAAGGTTGCTCTCGGTGTAGTGGTTAGCGCGTTTGTTCGCCAATCAATAAGTCGCGAGATCGAACCCCGCTCTAACCATCACATCGAGTTCAACCTTTTATTTCTAAATAAAATTGGATAACGTGTAAATCCTCATTCATTTTTAAATAAAATATCAATTATGTCGGTCAATTCTTTATTCGTTACTCTGTTAAGTGATAAAACTGATGAATATCCCGATAATTCACAATCGTCTTTCACGGTAAAATTAGGTAAACCAATTATTCTTTCCAACGAATGGGAAATTGGTTTATCGGAAATATTAACACCGAAAATTTCAACCGTAATAGACAATACCTGTAACTCTTTCGAAATACAGGTACCTGAACGATATTTAACGAATGATGGCTGGGACGTTAGAAAAGTAGAGTTAATACCGCAAAAGTACGAAGGTTCGAAAGATAAAATGGAAACGCCGTATTTTTTTCAATTCAGAATAAACTGGTGCGTGACTTAACCGTTCAGCTTGAAAAACAGAATTTTCCCGTGAAAATACAGGTTATAGATATGTCAGTCCCGACTGGGCCTCCTATCAAGAGAGTTAAATTATCAGTCGGTGCCGGTCACCAGGCCAGGCTAGCTCCTGGCCCTCTGGCTCAGGTTTTAGGATTCGAAACGGACGAGTACATTACTGGAGAATACATTTGTCCCATTCCATTGTCTCAACAAGCTAGAAATATTACGATAAACTACACCAATAATTATATCGAGATAAAATTGAAAAAAACTTTAAAACTTCAAAATCGTATGGTAACGGTAAAGATTCCTGAGGGACCCTATAGTGTCGACGCCCTATTGGAAGCTATGAATAGAGCGATTCCCGAAGCTCATCAATCTCGGTTTAATTTCTCGTTAAACGATAACGGTACCGTTCGAATAACGACTGATAAGGAGTGCACCGTGCTTTTTAGAGGCGTTCGTTACAAATTAGGTTCTATGTTAGGATTCGGTGACCAAACTAATCGTCTATTAGGGTCTGCAAACGATAACTTCAAAACGGATTTAGTCAGTCAATATTTATACGTTTACACTGATCTGATATACCCCCAGTTTATAGGCTCTGGTTTCAAACCTCTTCTACGCGTCATTCCCACTAAAAACGATACGTCGGAGAAAATTATCACATACGATACTATAGACTATTATCCTATAAGATCCAACGAAATTGAAACTATCAAAATTTATATTAGAGACAATGCTGACGCTCCTATATCCTTTATATCGGATCGCATCATTATCAAAATTCACTTTAGACGACATGTCTCGACCTAATAGGTACGTGTCCTATTATCAGGATCAGTTCCTTGGATCTCCACCAGGTGTATTAGTGCAGAAAGGATTTGGTTTAGGAGGCATTTTTAGAGCTTTGATGAGAATGTTAACTCCTCTAGCGAAACCGATAGCTAAGAGCGTGGGTAAAGAAGCTTTAGGACTTCGTGGAAGGTTTATTCAAGATATGAGCGCTGGAGAAGAACCCAAGAGAGCGTTCAAAAGGAATCTAAAAATAGCGGGCTCAAATTTAATTCATAAAGCGGGTGATAGTCTGGCTAATTCTCAGTACGGGTCTGGTATTCGACGGAAACGTCAGAAGATAGGAAAGAAGAAAAGTAGATCAAAGGCCGATTTTTTATCGTAAAACAAGATGGCCCAATTCGAAGGCATGATGGGGGAATTAGACCTATTCGCGACACCCCCTTTGAACGATAACATTATAACTAGTAGCGACGAAAGTTATCAACCTTTAAGCTCCGTAACGGATAGTGGACCTTTGGAATTTTTTGTCCCTGGCACGAGCGAACATTATATCGACCTTTCTAAAACTAGGTTAAGGCTGAAGGTCAGGGTGCTTCATTTGGACGGCACCGACGTACCAGTGGCTGAAAAAAAGTAGCTCCGGTTAATCTTTTACACGCCGCCCTCTTTTCCCAAATAGACGTCTTTTTAGGAAACACGAGCGTTCAGTCCCCTAACCAAGGAGCCCCTTATATCGCTTATCTCGAGAATTTATTAAATTACGGTATAGATGCTAAAGAAAGCTAACTAAATCTAGACTTATATTATAAGGATAATCCGATCGATCCCGATTCCGCCTGGGTGGCAGCCAATAATAATATTACTACCAATGGGATATTAAGAAGAGCCGAGAGAGCCAAGGTATCGAGTACGATAGATTTATACGCCCCGTTACACGTTGATATTTGTCTCTTAAATCGTTTCCTATTGAATAATGTAGACGTTAGATTTAGGCTTATTCGATCTAAACCAGAGTTTTGCGTAATATCGAAAGAAGCCGCTGATAAGAAATATAAAGTGGTTATCGATAATGCCTCATTGTACGTTAAAAGACTAAAAATAAATCCCGAAATAATGTTAGCCCACGCTACGGTATTAGAGCAAACCAGCGCCATCTATCCTTTGAATCAAACAGTCGTGAAAACCTTTTCAATTCCAGCTGGAATGAACGACGTTAATCGAGAAAACGTCTTCTTAGGTAAAATACCTCAAAGAGTAATCATAGGCCTAGTTCGAACCTCGGCCTTTAATGGTAATCATTCTTTAAACCCCTTTAATTTTGAAACCTTTGATCTTAATTACCTATCCGTCAACGTCGGTACTGATACCTATCCTTCGGAAGCCTTTACGCCTGATTACGAAAACAATCTATACACTCGAGAGTACATGTCGTTATTCACCTCTTTAAATACATACAGAAAAAACAAGGGGAATTTTATCACGTACGAAGAGTACAAAAAAGGTTACGCTTTGTACTCCCTAGATTTAAGCCCGGATGAAAATGCGGGGGCTAGTCATCTTTCTTTGCCCCGACAAGGAAATCTACGTATCAATATGAAATTTAAAAACAATTTACCACACAATGTCACGTGCATAATTTATTCCGAATTCGAAAATTCTATCATGATAACTAGGGATCGCTCGGTGTTATTTAATCCCGAGTAAAAAGGCTCTATATAACCTCTGATTTAAGAAGCATTCTCTCATAACCGGTTAGAGATGAATCAAGTACACTACCTATCGGAGAAGCAAAACATTTACGTTGGAAGCGGAATTCTTCCCGTCTTCAATGTCAAACGACTCGATACTTAAACCGAAGCGTCTTTCGACAGTTGTATTTGGAATAGTATATGGACTTTCGAAGCGGATATTGACGCTTTCTTTAACGGAATAACGAGACGATTTCTGACTTGGTTAGTTGACGGTACTCAGAGAGTTAAACTAGAATGCTTCGTATGTCAGAGAGGAAAAATGGTTGATATACGTCAATATATTAGAGGATCGAATAATAGATATAATATTCTATTCTCAACAACGAAAGGATTTTCATTAAATAAGGACAGTTGGTTAAGGTTAAAGAACTTGAAAAATGTCATTGGTAGCGAATTAAAGCGAAAAGAAGAGGCCAGAGAAATAATGAAGATGATTATCTTGGACAGTTTGAACAATATTTTATTTAATTTCACTGATTCGTGCGAAAATATCAGCTGTCATAACGAAATCGCCCACGATATCACTTGTTAACCCACGGATACTAATTGGAGCGAGAGAGTGGAGAAAAACCTAATTAGAGCTATTCCGTTGCTTAACTACGAAAGAATTCTAAAATCCTTTGTCGAGGAATACGGAGATTACGAAGACGACGTCTCAATTTTATTTAACGATATTATCGGAAACTTTGTCGGTCTAAAAACTGAACTAATGTACGGTGAAAAATAGATATCACTCTTATCTCGCGTGTATTGGGTCATGGATTACTCTAAGGCGTCTGAAAATATTCCGGGAGGATTTGAAATCGGTGGAATGCGTTACCTCGGAGAAGAGCAAAATGAATTTAATATCGAAATTGCTCGATAAACGGTGCCAAGGGACCAGGAGGTATTCGCCAGAGAACAACCACTACCGAAGCTAATGTCCTAAATGATCCAGTGTTTAATGATATATCTATTTAAAATATATTCTTGGAAATTTTGTCGGTCTAAAAACAATGTATTGTTAATTTTTAAATAACCGAATAAAATATAAATTACTCTTATTGTTGCGTTTCTTATTCCTACGTTATATATCAATTTTTTCCTTGTTTAGAAAATATTCCAGAAAATTGTATCTCTCCCTCTTATATATTACCCTACAACTACGTTATATTATCAGATATCATTTTCGATCTTGTTTAGAAAAAATGTCTCTCTCAAACGCGTACTACGACCCCGAAAATCCCTCCTCTTTTTCGGGATTGGATAAATTAACGAAAGGAGTTCCTCAGTCTTCGAGGAAAGAAGTTGAGAGTTTTCTATTAAAACAACCCACCTATACTATTCATCGTTATCGTCGATTAAAGTTTCCTCGCAATAAAATTACAGTGACATCTATGGATGAGACTCATCAAGCTGATTTAATAGTTTTAGATAAACTTTCCAGATACAACAAGGGTATGAAATATTTGTTAAGTAATATAGATGTTTTGAGTAAATACGCCTACGTTATACCTATTAAAAACAAGACTTCCGCGGAAGTTATAAGAGCTTTCATAATAATACATAAAGATGTTGTACCCACGAATATAAATACGGACGCTGGCTCTGAATTTTTAGCTAAACCAGTTCAGCAATATTTTAAAGAGAAAGGTATTCATCACTACGTAGCTTACGGGAATAAAAAAATTGCGATCTGCGAGAGATTTAACAGAACGGTTCAAGAGAAAATACACAAATTCATGACTAGCGCGGATACTCGTAGCTATCTGGGTGCGTTACCAAAAATAGTTAAGGCTTACAATCACTCGATACACCGCTCAACGGGTATCGCGCCAGTCAATGTTAACCTACAAAATGAGCATAAGGTGTGGTACCGTCTATTCGGTACCATTAAACCTGGCACAAAACCAAAGCTAAAAGAAGGTGATTTTGTAAGGTTGAGTAAATTTGAAAAAACCTTTTCAAAGGGATATAAAGGCTACTTTACAAAAGAGATCTTTATTATTGATAAGGTTTTGTACCGTAATCCTCCAGTTTACGTTGTTAAAGACAAAAATAACGAAATAATTAAAGGAACGTTTTACGAATACGAACTATCTAAAGTGATATGAATACGTTACAAATAATTCAAATATTATCATGCGATCAGAGGACAAAACCCTACTACCTAGGTACTTTTCCTAGAGACATGCTTCCCAGGAAACCTAGAAAGAAGAAATTTTGTTTTGTTCTGAACACGGAGAGAGCCGAGGATCCTGGACTTCATTGGGTAGCCATTTACGTTGAAAATGGCGAAGGTAATTTTTTCTGCAGTTACGGGCAGAGCCCGGATACGTATAAAATTAACCTGTCCAAATACGCGTCCAGATGGATCTATAACGATAAATTAATTCAAGATATGTTCTTCCTTTGTTGCGGACCTCATTGTATATTCTTTCTTATTCAAAGATGTCTGGGAAATTCGTTTCATAGAGTTCTGAAAATGTATGAAAATAAAACGGAAATTAATGACGCCTTATCTTCATGGAATATCTGCCTGCACTTGTTAAGACATAGATATGAAAAATGTTATCAATAAAATATTAAAGTTGTAATGTTTAATAATCAGATACATTTGTATTGAATGCGAGAATAAAAATATTTATTATTCGGTTATAATTTTTTATATAAATTGTAATTATCATGCTTTTATATATAATCAGATGCATGCTTTTTTATGTACTGAGATACATGCTTTTATATAATCAGATACGTGTTTTTCAATATAATGAGTTAGATGCTTTTATATAAAATGTAATAATCATTATTAAGGTTATTTTTTGCCTTTCTATAAGTTACCCATTCGATCTTAGATTCGGGCTTTTGAAGCTCTTTCAAGCTAGCTTCGCGATCTTTTTTTATTTTGGCTTGTGTAGGGTACGGTTTTCATTTCGTAGATGGAATTTTCGCGAGTCTTTTTTTCGGCGAAGTCTCATCGTTAGGGTTAGGTATCCGGAACTTTGAACCAGAAGCGCCCTTCGTTGATAAGGCCTGTTGAGACGCCACGGGCTGATTCGGTACCGTGGGTGTTAAAACTGGCATACTCGGCGTTTGAGACGTCCCGGACTGTTTCGGTACCACGGGTCCCATGGGTGTTAAAATTGGCATACTGGTCGTTCGAGAGAGTGACGCTGGCGTAGTAAACGATTCTGGATATGGGTTGGCCACGATGGAGGAATCCAAGACGAGGATGAAGGACTTAGAGGCTGAATTTTGCTCGACACTCCGGGTGCTGGAAAAGACGAATTCGTTGTAGGTGGCAAGATACTAACGCTTGGTGGCTCCGCTAAACTCTTTAAAGATAAATATTTTTGAAGAGTTAAAAGGTACTTCTTCAATTTTTCCTCGGCAGAACCAGGTTTTCTCAGTACCTCTTTAATGGCGTTGTCTAAATTGTTAACTTCCTTTTGATTGTCCGCCAGTAAAGCCGCTGGTACTAAAACGCACTTTTTCATTATCTAGTAAAGACCGAAGCTATTGTCGGTATTAACATTGAAAGCAACGCCGGCCAGAATCCTCCTACCTGTTTAATTAACACTTGTCGCCTCTTTTTGTCGCTTAAACCTCTCTTGGATAAATACCTTATAACGTTTTTGTAACGTTGAAGTCTTTTCGTTTTATGACGATTCAATGGAATACCGCCGTTCTTCAAATTATAACAAATACCGCTTATACAATCCAATTGGGGTCGCGTACACTTTGATATTAAAAGTTTTCTTTGTTTCACACCGCTTTTACGCAAGAGATTTAAAAAGGGTAATTGGTTCCTAACCGACACGGGTAAAGGCATGTCTCGAAATGAGGTTAAATAAATTGAGATTTATATTTTATGGATTTTTATTTTCTAACGTAGATTACCATCGGTCCTTCATTGGGGAATATATTGAACCTAAGTCTTAAACTATTATCAGTACTTTGTTTTAGATCTATTAAGATATAAGAATACGCTTTTTCGGTACACTCTTCGTACGCTTCTGTTAGGCGTTTGGTGTCTGTAGGAAAAAGCTGACGACTTAAATACCGAACCTGGTTATTATCCTTAGGAGTTGTAAACTCCTGTTCGGTACAGGTGTTAGCTAGATCGTCTAAGATAAAAGATTATTTATTCGCTTATTAAAAAAATCAGGATCGTTAGGAATTAGTCCTTCGTGAAATTCAATTCAAGGTAAAAAGAGTTTCAGTTCATCAAAAATGTTCTGATAAACACTATAGCAATAGACTATTCTATCAGGAGGTTTATCCATGAAAAAGTCTTTATAATTGAGTAAATTTATTATCCACGTTGTTTTCCCAGTAAAATGGTCATGGGTGTTTTAAGCGGAGGCGATATTCTAAACCGTTCTCCATTTTTAAAACGTTCTCTTACATCGTCTATGAACTCGTAGTTGACTTGATCTTCGTAGGGTATCACTCTCACTTTAACAATGTGGGAAAACGTAACCCGATGTTCAGTGGTCCGTTTTCTCATTTGACGTAGCGGACGAGTCTTGATTGCTTAATTATCTTTAACAAATAAGCCCAAAAACTAGACAAGGAAGGTACCTGCCATTGGAAGATTACATTTTAGAAGAATAACATCAATTTTTAGAGTACCCTCAAATATAAGAGTACTCAATACTAGCCAGTAACCGATCAGAAGCTAATTCATTTATAGCCATGAATCTTAAATTGATAGGGTTCTCTAAAGCGTCAGAGCTTAGGGCGAATCTTATTAAATTATATCCTGCAGTATTTCTTGTAACATGAGTTATGAGAGAATTCAAAATTTGGGAAAGTTGATCGTGAATATTTATTAATTTAATTTCTTCTAAGTTGCGGAATTTAACGTTATATTCGGTTGTAACGCATTTATATTTCCTAGATACACGGTTTGATGGGTATCGTATAATATACCTCTGGTCGAAAATTAGTAGATAAATCGACTGGTTTAACCTCATCGTCTGACCATGAAGTGTCCGACATTTTTAGCGGGAAAGCACTTCACATCTAACTATATTTCCTTCCGAAAGCAAATGAATACCAATTTTCCCAGAAATTTAATGATCCAATGAAAAACTCGTCGTTGGCTGTCTCTAGTACACACCAATCTTAAAAAACTAGTTGATAGTATCGTTATTTCGACACGAATGAATTTCATCCTTTAATACCGCACTTTTATATATTTTAACCGTTACATCTATAATAATTAACCAAAAATGTCTTGATTAGAATCAAGACCTAAAAAGTATCGATAAGACTGAGGGTATCACTTGTCTGAAGGATCAGATATTAATTTTTCTTTTTAATTGAAACTTATATGCATGCTTAAGAAAAAACAACGTTCCATTACCGTTTTCCGTTCAAATAAATTATTTTACTGGTAATCAATTTCAAAAATTTACTTATCTCGGCTTTTCGACCACAATTCCATTCCCCGAAAACATTTTATCATTACATTAATTACTTTTGGGAGAGTACGTGTTTGGTTTTGCGTTTTAAAAGGTTCCTATAGACGTTACATCCCCATGCGTGACCGGCACGCTTCCCAGTGGAACATTTTTATTATTCTAAAACCAATGGCGCCAAATTCAATAGGGACAGTAACATTTTTACTCGCTGTTTTGCAAAATGATGTAATATCGAGTGTACTTTAGTGAACCGTCGTATTGTTCTTTCTCATAGTTCAGGGCATGATCAGTGTTACTGCCCAATTTCTCTCTCTAGTTTCTAACAATGGTTAGAGAGTATTTGATATGGTACGGCACAACGTTATATACATTTGTAAATTCTAAGTAGCACAAAAGGAAAAAGAATCAATTTTTTTATATTTTGGTTTGAAAGAAATAAACTCATCATAGTAGTTATAACGAACAGAAATTCAAGAGAATGGCACCGGTAATGAGCAGCAAAAAGAGAGGAAAGTTTGCTTCAAGGTAGCAGAGGGACATGGTAGTGAGAATAGTAATCTAGAATTTTGTTCGTTCAAACCTTAATATATCGTGAAAAATTCAAGTGAGGAGGCGCCACTACCTAGAAAGATTGATTTTGGCAGATAACAGCGAAAAAATTATGTTCTACACACACTGGGACTATGGGAGAATTTCTGGGCCGCAGGTCGCACATGATGAAATTTCAACTCAAGTTTACATCAATTCTCCCTGGTCGTACTAGTAGCAGGTTAAGCTACAGTTTGCTCAGGTCCTGTTAGTCTCGAAAGGGTTATATAGTCCTTGTAACTTTTAAAAGGTTGTTGTCATGGCTAAACAGACCGCTATTACAGTTTTTTTATTGTTTTATAGGTTTTTTTGACACGTTATCTCCCAAAAGTAATTAATGTAATGATAAAATGTTTTCGGGGAATGGAATTGTGGTCGAAAAGCCGAGATAAGTAAATTTTTGAAATTGATTACCAGTAAAATAATTTATTTGAACGGAAAACGGTAATGGAACGTTGTTTTTTCTTAAGCATGCATATAAGTTTCAATTAAAAAGAAAAATTAATATCTGATCCTTCAGACAAGTGATACCCTCAGTCTTATCGATACTTTTTAGGTCTTGATTCTAATCAAGACATTTTTGGTTAATATCTGTTCCTTCAGTCTTCATTTTAATTAAGAATGTTAAGAAACTGTTTTACATTTTCAAAATCTGCACTAAGCAGAAACATATATAAAGGGGACCATAACTTTAGCTCAATCAGACATTTATTTATAATGATACTTCAAAAAAAAAGCGTAAATCAATAAAAGTTTGTATTCTTATTGTAATTAACATAATACAATTCCTACCAATCATTTATTGAAACGCGAGACGCCCACCCACAAGTACCTACAAGCACCTACAAGTACCCATAAGTACCTACAAGCACCCACAAGTACCCGGGACAAGCACCCGGGTCAAGTACCCACAAGTACCTACAAGTACCTACAAGTACCCACAAGTAATCACAAGCATCCACAAGTACCTACAAGCACCCACAAGTACCTACAAGTACCCACAAGTACCTACAAGCACCCACAAGCACCTACAAGTACCCACAAGTACCTACAAGTACCTACAAGTACCTACAAGTACCCACAAGTACCTACAAGTACCCACAAGTACCTACAAGTACCCACAAGTACCTACAAGTACCCACAAGTACCTACAAGCACCCACAAGTACCCACAAGTACCTACAAGTACCCACAAGTACCTACAAGTACCCACAAGTACCCACAAGTACCTACAAGCACCCACAAGTACCCACAAGCACCCACAAGTACCCACAAGTACTTACAAGCACCCACAAGAACCTACAAGCACCCACAAGTACCGACAAGTACCCACAAGTACCTACAAGTACCCACAAGTACCTACAAGTACCCACAAGTACCCACAAGTACCTACAAGTACCTACAAGTACCCACAAGTACCCACAAGTACCTACAAGCACCCACAAGTACCCACAAGTACTTACAAGCACCCACAAGTACTTACAAGCACCCACAAGAACCTACAAGCACCCACAAGTACCTACAAGTACCCACAAGTACCTACAAGTACCCACAAGTACCTACAAGTACCCACAAGTACCCACAAGTACCTACAAGTACCCACAAGTACCTACAAGTACCCACAAGTACCTACAAGCACCCACAAGTACCTACAAGCACCCACAAGTACCCACAAGTACCTACAAGTACCCACAAGTACCCACAAGTACCTACAAGTACCCACAAGTACCTACAAGCACCCACAAGTACCTACAAGCACCCACAAGTACCTACAAGCACCCACAAGTACCCACAAGTACCTACAAGTACCCACAAGTACCTACAAGTACCCACAAGTACCTACAACTACCCACAAGTACCTACAACTACCCACAAGTACCCACAAGCACCCACAAGTACCTACAAGCACCCACAAGTACCCACAAGTACCTACAAGTACCCACAAGTACCTACAAGCACCCACAAGTACCTACAAGTACCCACAAGTACTTACAAGTACCCACAAGTACTTACAAGTACCCACAAGTACCTACAAGTACCCACAAGTACCTACAAGTACCCACAAGTACCTACAAGTACCCACAAGTACCTACAAGTACCCACAAGTACTTACAAGCACCCACAAGTACTTACAAGCACACACAAGTACCTACAAGTACCCACAAGTACCTACAAGTACCCACAAGTACCTACAAGTACCCACAAGTACCTACAAGTACCCACAAGTACCCACAAGTACCCACAAGTACCTACAAGTACCCACAAGTACCTACAAGTACCCACAAGTACCTACAAGTACCCACAAGTACCCACAAGTACCCACAAGTACCCACAAGTACCCACAAGTACCTACAAGTACCCACAAGTACCTACAAGTACCCACAAGTACCTACAAGCACCCACAAGTACCTACAAGCACCCACAAGTACCCACAAGTACCTACAAGTACCCACAAGTACCCACAAGTACCTACAACTACCCACAAGTACCCACAAGTACCTACAAGTACCTAAAAGCACCCACAAGTACCTAAAAGCACCCACAAGCACCCACAAGTACCTACAAGCACCCACAAGTACCTACAAGCACCCACAAGTACCTACAAGCACCCACAAGTACCTACAAGCACCCACAAGTACCTACAAGTACCCACAAGTACCTACAAGTACCCACAAGTACCTACAAGCACCCACAAGTACCCACAAGCACCCACAAGTACCTACAAGCACCCACAAGTACCTACAAGCACCCACAAGTACCCACAAGCACCCACAAGTACCCACAAGTACCCACAAGCACCCACAAGCACCCACAAGTACCCACAAGTACCTACAAGCACCCACAAGTACCCACAAGCACCCACAAGTACCTACAAGCACCCACAAGTACCCACAAGAACCCGGGCAAAGCACCTACAAGCACCCAGGCAAAGCACCTACAAGCACCCAGGCAAAGCACCTACAAGAGCTCAAACGCCATGTTTTTCTTGCTTAATATCCCTCTATCGGCGTGAATCACGAAAAAAACGCCGTAAGTCCAATATAAAAAATTAGGGCTAAAATGCGTGTCTCTAACAGTGGTAAAACGCCGTAATTCCAATCCCCAAAACAACGTAAGTCAAGGTATGTGTTAATAATGATAAAAATCAATACTTAAACTTAATTAATCTTAATGAAACTAAGAAAAGGCACATCTATGGACTGTTATCTTTCATTTAAGATGGTTCCCAAACGTAACGAATGAATAGTTTTCTTTATACACGATCCCAATTAAGGTCATTTTTCAAAAAAATCCCATGTTATTTCTATGGAACAATATAGTATCTTTCACCAAATGTCGGATTAATTTTATGGATTCTAAAACCACCCTTAACAACTTTTTTCTTTATAGAATTAACTATTAATTGGATCTCTTTGAAATTTCACTTGCAAAATTTCAAAGCAGCAAACACAATACGAAAAAAGTTACGGCCAATCAAAGAATCCTCCTTTAGCATTACAGGCAGTATCAAGTCTTATCTAAGAGAGCGACCGCTCTCCTAGAATAATAATAATAATAATAATAATAATCTGAGCTTTGTCTATGAAGGGATTTCCACACTTAGCCTGTGGCTTGTTTACAGGTGGGTCCCTTTACAATGCATAGAGGGGTGGTGACTAGCCCCTAAGACACAGCTAACCTACAGCGCCCTATACTAACTATTACCGTTAACCTCAGCAAGTTTTGATGGAAAGGAGAAACCGGGTTAGACCGCGGAGGAAAACTCCTTTTAACAAGTGGGGAGAGAACTTGCTAACTCTACGCAGAAGGATTTGTTCCCAGATTTTCACCCGGTGCCACAGTCCGGGATCGAACCCGGGATCCTCTTGCTGCGAGGCGAAAGCGCTAACCGCTACGCCAACCCACATCTTACCTTCTATTTAGATCTTGTAACACTGTTACGATTAATATCTTCCCCAATAAAACCGTTTTCGAAGAGATGATTTTAGGAACGCTGGGGAGAAGGAAAAAGCCTGGATATTTCACTGTAGCCTTCAGTAAGACATTTTGATTTTAAACACATTTATGTCATAAAAATTCACGCGGATGGCGACTGGGGAGGGGCTGATGACGTAAACATTGAGGCAAACTTTTTTCTCTCGGCGCACGCTTTTCTAAAAATTGTTTCGCGTGCGCTATTAAAATTAAAACTCAAGCGCGTGAAAAACTTCCACCCCCCTCTGAATTTGCCTCAAATTCTTCGTCACAAACGCGCGTGCCAGGCTGGTACTAGCTCGCGCCATTTCACACGAGGAATAAATGTTGTGCGCGTTTTAAGGCGAGTGGAATATCCAGGAAGCGTAAGCTTCTATTATAAATCCATGGCGTTACTAACCAATATTAAAACCCAGGCTTTTTCCTTTTCCTCAATGGAACCTTTTCTGGTTACGAGGCTCGAACCGTAAAAATGAATCCATTGTTAAGATATTTAATTAGCACCAAGTTGGAGCGGCGCCTGTATGTGATTAACTGTTAGAACGCATCTCCTATTGTAGGTCTTGGAACAGTGTTACGGTTAATGTTCTTCAATTTGTAGACACTGCAAGAGAATATCTTGTTTAAATGAACATAGAGATTTTGAGGCTCAACCTCAAGAAGATGACTATAATTAATCTTCAGCTTAACCAATATTGGTAAATATACTGATATACTAACATACAAGTTAGCAAACCAAAATAAACCTCACTGAGTTGAGACGCAATTAAGAGGTTATTCTTAAATAATTTAAAAATAAAATTGATATTAATTACTTTTGTCATCAGTAGCTAACGTAATTCTCCTGAAGTCGTTTTAAGAAACTTCTAAGAAATTCTTAAAATAATTTTAAAGATAGCCATTGTTGACGTTTGAATTCTAGAGTAAGCCTCTTCAATAATGTTTGGAAATTTAGAGTATATAAGGCGATTGATTCACAATAAATGATAAGAAAGCCGCGTTTGCGTGAGCCTTTGGTTGAAACCCTGCAATTGGGAGGCTAGATGTTTTTCGTAACCCTAGCCGATCGCCACGCACTTCTTGATCCTAACGTTGGAAGTAGAACAAAAAATTGCTTACTACGAACACGTTTGCTCCGATTTTCCAATATCGGAGTATTCTCAGCGATTACAAACACCGGAGTCCGTACAAATTCAGCGAGTCCTACGGCAGTTTCACCCGACATAACGTAAAATACTAAGGGGAATGCTTTCGCTACCATCGCTTAGTTGGCTAGCTGAGGTAATGTACAGACCCCCCATTTATAGCGGAATCCTTGGAACCTGGCATATGGGGCAAGCGCTACGATTGAGTAATCGCATCAATCGGTTAGTAAAGCCGTCAGTATGTCTATTTCTGGGGATGCAAATGCATTGGCGGGAAACCAGGTGGAAGTAGGATTGACGGGGTCGACTAATCTGCAGGTCCTCTGAATGTCTGAAATGCAGTCCACGGTAGGAAACCTACTATTTGTAGTATGCAGGTTCGGTTCACATTTACAAATAGAAGAAAGCAATTCTAAAATTCATTGCCTAACATACAGCCCAACAAAATTAGAGTTTCAGCTCTGAAATCTTTTGACTAAAACGCAGTACTCTGAAATGCAGTCCTCGAAAATTATTAATTTCAACTCTGAAATCTTTTGACTAAAATGCAGTACTCTGCAATGCAGTCCTCAAAAATTATTATTTTCAACTCTGAAATCTTTTGACTAAAACTCAGTACTCTGAAATGCAGTCCACGAAAATAATAAATTTCAACTCTGAAATCGGTTGACTAAAATGCAGTACTCTGAAATGCAGTCCTCGAAAATTATTATTTTCAACTCTGAAATCTTTTGACTAAAATGCAGTCCTCGAAAATTATTATTTTCTACTCTGAAATCTTTTGACTAAAATGCAGTACTCTGAAATGCAGTCCTCGAAAATTATTAATTTCAACTCTGAAATCTTTTGACTAAAATGCAGTACTCTGAAATGCAGTCCTCAAAAATTATTATTTTCAACTCTGAAATCTTTTGACTAAAACTCAGTACTCTGAAATGCAGTCCACGAAAATAATAAATTTTAACTCTGAAATCGGTTGACTAAATGCAGTACTCTGAAATGCAGTCCTCGAAAATTATTATTTTCAACTCTGAAATCGGTTGACTAAACTGCAGTACTCTGAAATAAAGTCCTCGGAAATTATTATTATCAACTCTGAAATCTTTTGACTAAAACGCAGTACTCTGAAATGCAGTCCTCGAAAATTATTATATAAACTCTGAAATCTTTTGACTAAAACGCAGTACTCTGAAATGCAGTCCACGAAAATAATAAATTTCAACTCTGAAATCGGTTGACTAAATGCAGTACTCTGAAATGCAGTCCTCGAAAATTATTATTTTCAACTCTGAAATCGGTTGACTAAAATGCAGTACTCTGAAATAAAGTCCTCGGAAGTTATTAATTTCAACTCTGAAATCTTTTGACTAAAATGCAGTCCTCGAAAATTATTATTTTCAACTCTGAAATCGGTTGACTAAAATGCAGTACTCTGAAATAAAGTCCTCGAAAATTATTATTTTCAACTCTGAAATCTTTTGACTAAAGTGCAGTACTCTGAAATGAAGTCCTCGAAAATTATTATATAAACTCTGAAATCTTTTGACTAAAACGCAGTACTCTGAAATGCAGTCCTCGAAAATTATTAATTTCAACTCTGAAATCTTTTGACTAAAATGCAGTACTCTGAAATGCAGTCCTCGAAAATTATTATTTTCAACTCTGAAATCTTTTGACTAAAGTGCAGTACTCTGAAATGAAGTCCTCGAAAATTATTATATAAACTCTGAAATCTTTTGACTAAAACGCAGTACTCTGAAATGCAGTCCTCGAAAATTATTAATTTCAACTCTGAAATCTTTTGACTAAAATGCAGTACTCTGAAATGCAGTCCTCAAAAATTATTATTTTCAACTCTGAAATCTTTTGACTAAAACTCAGTACTCTGAAATGCAGTCCACGAAAATAATAAATTTCAACTCTGAAATCGGTTGACTAAAATGCAGTACTCTGAAATGCAGTCCTCGAAAATTATTATTTTCAACTCTGAAATCTTTTGACTAAAATGCAGTCCTCGAAAATTATTATTTTCTACTCTGAAATCTTTTGACTAAAATGCTTTACTCTGAAATGCAGTCCTCGAAAATTATTATTTTCAACTCTGAAATCTTTTGACTAAAACGCAGTACTCTGAAATGCAGTCCTCGAAAATTATTATTTTCAACTCTGAAATCTTTTGACTAAAGTGCAGTACTCTGAAATGAAGTCCTCGAAAATTATTACATAAACTCTGAAATCTTTTGACTAAAACGCAGTACTCTGAAATGCAGTCCTCGAAAATTATTATTTTCAACTCTGAAATCTTTTGACTAAAATGCAGTACTCTGAAATGCAGTCCTCGAAAATTATTAATTTCAACTCTGAAATCTTTTGACTAAAATGCAGTACTCTGAAATGCAGTCCTCGAAAATAATAAATTTCAACTCTGAAATCGGTTGACTAAAATGCAGTACTCTGAAATGCAGTCCTCGAAAATTATTATTTTCAACTCTGAAATCGGTTGACTAAAATGCAGTACTCTTAAATGCAGTCCTCGAAAATTATTATATAAACTCTGAAATCTTTTCACTAAAACGCAGTACTCTGAAATGCAGTCCTCGAAAATTATTATTTTCAACTCTGAAATCTTTTGACTAAAACGCAGTACTCTGAAATGCAGTCCTCTAAAATTATTATTTTCAACTCTGAAATCTTTTGACTAAAGTGCACTACTCTGAAATGCAGTCCTTGAAAATTATTAATTTCAACTCTGAAATCTTTTGACTAAAACGCAGTACTTTGAAATGCAGTCCTCGAAAATTATTATTTTCAACTCTGAAATCTTTTGACTAAAATGCAGTCCTCGAAAATTATTATTTTCAACTCTGAAATCGGTTGACTAAAATGCAGTACTCTTAAATGCAGTCCTCGAAAATTATTATATAAACTCTGAAATCTTTTCACTAAAACGCAGTACTCTGAAATAAAGTCCTCGAAAATTATTATTTTCAACTCTGAAATCTTTTGACTAAAACGCAGTACTCTGAAATGCAGTCCTCGAAAATTATTACTTTCAACTCTGAAATCTTTTGACTAAAGTGCAGTACTCTGAAATGCAGTCCTTGAAAATTATTAATTTCAACTCTGAAATCGGTTGACTAAAACGCAGTACTCTGAAATGCAGTCCTCGAAAATTATTATTTTCAACTCTGAAATCGGTTGACTAAAATGCAGTACTCTGAAAAGCAGTCCACGAAAATAATATATTTCAACTCTGAAATCGGTTGACTAAAGTGCAGTACTCTGAAAAGCAGTCCAAAGAATTATATTTTTAACTCTGAAAACGGTTTACTGTCCTCTGAAATGAAATATTAAAAAAGTAATTTTTGAAACTGTCCCTTTGGTATTAGTTTTTATTGCTTCTTTTACAGAACAATTTTTGACGCTTCCTCGTAAGAAAGGTTTCTTTCTTTAATTAGTTATATAATTAAAAATTCATGCCAGATAATATGTAGAAAATATCTTTCGTGTCTGAGAGCTGGCAATCTGGAATGATCATAAAATTATACGATGTGGAAGTACAATTATTTGACCAACTTACTTCAAGTTCTTTAAGTATTCTCTTAACGCGATTGCTTCGGCGGGTATCTGCAGCCTATTTTGTCGAGCATTAAATCCAAATATATAATCTGGGTGTCTTAATAAAGATATTCAAAGTGATAAAAATTGAATAAGCATTACAATTATGTGTCAAGAACTTATCCAAGGCAAAACGTCCTTGATAAAATGCCTTTTACCCACGTGATATAATCTCTGTTTTCATATATTGTTTCCTTAGTTCTTTCATGCTGTATTCTAAAACCTTAAAAGGTTCAATAATTAATATTTTACCTGCTCTGAGATCGCTTGCACCTTTGTACATAATACGACATAAACTTATAGAGAGCGATAAGATCATTCACAGATTGCTTTGGAAATATAATATGCATCATTTACGGAGCTACTTTATCGTTATTTTTTATTTATTTTTTATGTTTTGCGCCTAAACGCCTATACAAATTTAGCGACCGATCAGTAGTGATATGTCTTTTTCTACAGATTGGTCGTAAGCGCTTCTCTTTCAGAGCGCTGGGCATATACAAAAAGCAATTCCGTGAGCGAGATGATCTAGCTCTATAATAGGAATACAAAATGTTTCATAGCAAAGCGAGAGCGCCTCAGAGCAGTAAATGGAACTTTCAATTAGTCTGTTATTTATACAGCTGGACTTTTTGAAAGTAAGAACAATTGCTGTCACTATTTGAAGTTGTTCAGAACTTCAGAAGTACTACCACCTTTAAAAGCTGCATATTTATAATAATACCTGACTGTCTAAAGGAACATCCCTGTCAGGTTTAATACTAATATTGTGCTTGAACTTCTTGCCTTTCAAATATTTCGCATGATTAATAAATTCTGGATGATCTCTGTAACTGATTTTGAAAGCGTAAGGTAAAACTTCCAACACCGGGCCCACTTAAATCAATACAAACTTCACTCTTTCGTCAGACAAGAGTTGAACTTACATAGCATTTGATAAATCGCTTTCTGGTGTATGGTTCATTATGCTCTTCAAGTAGCCAGTCTCCTCGCACCATTTTAAAACGGATATTACGCCTTTAATGACTTCAGACTGTCTTTGATATGAAAAAGGAGTACTTTTTATTTATCCCCTGACCATTGCATGATTTTACATTTTATAACTTACTCATCAAATTCTGAATCTTTTTGAGACAAATTAGTCGTACTACGGTTGGATTCTATGTAATGTTTTACAGGTATTAGCAAGGCAAATCACTAAGTGTATATCATAAAACCGAAATCGGCAATTTAAAAGTGTATAGGCAAAATATGAACCATGCGTGGGTGTTGAAGGTGAAAAGTGGTAACAATGAAGGGATTTTCAATCTAAATCAATAAACTAAATGAGGCTTTCATTTCATAAATAGGTTGAATGTAGCATAGTTAAATATTGAAATTGTAAAAATTTGGCCTAACACAAACATATTGAAAACTAGCAAACATTTCTCACCCTTAGTAGGACTACACGTAACAGATGTATCATCTTCTGACAACGTAACTTCTAAAACATCCCAGGGACGAAATTCTAAGAAATTTTGAAAGTCAAATGTCATTAAGTTACATACTGTATATTTGCACCGATCTAAGCCTGCAGCGTTTTAGAGACTTCGTCCTCGCAGAATTTTACCTGAAGGGTGAAATGAAAAAACGAGTGATTTTTTATCGATTATTCTCCTAATTATAAGACCAATCTGCATAGCGAAACATCCTGGAAATAGCGCCGAAGGATTTTAAAATAACAATTAGTTTGAGATTTCATGATTAATGTTAAATAAGGGTCTCTGAACAATCGCGTAACGCCGTGCCTTTTTATTAACAAAATTCTCGTGGCACGCTCGGTGTCGAATGAAATGTATCGCGAGATTTGATAGTAATGGCGCGCGATGTGAATATCGTGGCGCTAGACATGAAGCGTGCAGGGAGTTACAGGCTTGGTCGGAGGTCCTTATTTTAAATAAACCATGAAATCTCAAAGTAATTGGTTTTAAAATCATTCAGATGTATTTTCTGGAGGTTTTACTATGCAGATTGGTAATAATCAATAAAAAATCACTTGATTTTCCATTTTACCCTCCCTTTAAAACGAGATTGTAATAAGCAGACAATTTTCGTTATTGCGTTAGATGGGAATAACAATACCAAATGCATTAACTGATTTTATATAAATGACGTATACAATTTTAGGGGGTAATTCTTTCTACGATTTTATATTTTAAAATATTGAAAAATTTCTACGGTATTGTAGTTAGTACATCATTGTTAATGCATTATTTTCGAAAAACATCTGATATACTTGCCTGACGCGTCTGGTGAGTTTTTAAACAAGTCAAAATCTTCGAAAACTAAAATAAAAAATAGATATAAATTGAATAGATGATCATAATCAAATACGAACCAGAGATCGTATATTTATGTAAAATGAGGATTTTCTGACTATATAGACCCATCTCATTTGAGCTCGGAATTATTTTCGAATTATTCAGAAATTTATCATTATGGATATTATGCTACTTAAGAAGAAAACACCAGTGTTATAATCTTTGTGAATGGACAAAATTAACTGATATCAGTATGACACGCTGTATCCTCTAAATATTTTACTTATGTAACATGATTCTTCCCAACATCACCCTATTTGTTTGCTCACCCGCTCATCAAACTTCTGATGGGAAACGCACCAGGGGGTGAATTCTACAACTGTTCGGTACTAAATCCTAGTCAGCAATCAACCCACAAACCTCGTGTTGAAGTGGGACAAAAATCCACAATCGCGCCTTGGCAAATATTTAAGCGTGATAGAGTTAACTATTTATCGCGAATGTGATTTTAGTTTACTAGCTTTTCTCACAATTATTCTAATGTTGGAAAGAATCATGTTAAAACCACGCCGGTATGTGGTACACTTCTCTCGAAGAGAAGTATTATATGCTTCTACTGATATGTGCATACACTTTTCGCGAGATCTGATTTGCTTGTTATACAGGGTGTTTGTGAAATGTCCATCAATAATGAAAGGGCGTATTTATTGGGCCACTTTGAGTCGAAAATGTTCTATGACATTTTTCCGTCCGAGCCACTGTTTTCAAGTTATGATTGGAGTAATTTACGGATGACCCCTTAAATTTAATTAAGAAATTGAAAGACAGCGCTAATTTAATGAAGGGGTCATCCCTAAAATATTCAAATCATAACTCGAAAACCGTGGCTCGGACGGCAAAATGTCATAGAACATTTTCGACTCAAAATGGCCCAATAAATACGCCCTTTCATTATTGATGGACTTTTCACAAACACCCTGTATGTATCTCTATAGTCTAATACAATGCATCTTTCAAACTTTCTCAAATAGTTTTATATAGGATCTCTATTTTAAAATTCAAAGTAGAGTGTAGCCTGTTCAAAAACGTACCTTTATCATTGTCATAGTGTGGCATAGGCATTGTTTCAAATTTGTCATGAACATCAGGTTTTTGTTTTACTGAGGGCTTTTCCATGCAGCTCTCGATCAATTTTTTTCGTTCTTTATTTTTTAACTTTTCTTTATCAGCTGCATTACGATGCTTCGAAGCCACCTTGTTTCGCGATTTACGTGTCAACACGTTCAAGTTAAAAGCTTTTTTACAATCCGGAATTCTTTGTTTCAAGAGCATAAGAACAGACAAAATATGGAAACAAATTGATGGCCCGGACTTACAACTGCATGATAAGTTTCCTTTTTCATCATAGGCTAGAGTGTATGACAATTCACGCTTTGTTGGGTGCCTAATTATAAACACCTTCGATTTCGCATTAATAGAGATCAAGTTTTGATCTAAAACCGTTTTTGCTAGATTGTGCTTATCAAAGTGTGTGTTAACTGGTTTTGGTCCTGAGCTTCCTTTAACATAGTCTTTTAGTAATTCAACTAGAATATCTTCGGAGTAAACTCTTCTCCTCAACGGTAAATGTTTCATTATTTGAGGCCACTTCTTAAATTCGGTTCTTGGAGTAAAAATATCTTCCTCACTCCACGATTTTGCGAAATCTATTAAGCAGTTGATTTGAGTTGTATACAACACGAAAGATAACATGTCAACAGGATAATTTTCCCAGATATTTTGGTGTGTTATTAACGCATTAAAATAGCTTGAGTTATTAGAACTACCAAGAATAAAGTTCAATTTGTCTTTGGTCGTTACTGAATATTTAAGTTTATCATATACCATTTTCAGAAATGATTCATAAACCACTTCTTTTTTAGAGTAATGAATCATGAAAAAAACAGGTAGCACTGGATTTTCCTCGAAAGCTATGTTCTTTACGAATAATACCGTTACGAAAAAATTTGAGAACTTCACATTTTTCTCACAAAAAGCGATATCATTAAGCGAATCCTGCTTTTTCAATATTTCGTTTGCCAAAGCTATTGCACCAGCGTCCCCTAATACTACTATATCAAAGGGTGCCACTTGTAATAAACAAATAAATTCCCCTAAATCGTGATTTTTGGCCATTTCTAAAAGATTGTAAATCTCGGAGCGTTTCATTCTGGTATTGCAGTCAGTTTCACAATTTGTTATGGATAAAGATTCATTGTGTGAAAGCAGCGGTCGAGGGATCTCAGGAGTGAGTTTATCGCTCGGCTTATGAATCTTCATATAATGTTTGGAGTAAACTTCATTATCTCCAAGATAATGTATAATGATAACATTATCTCCGAATTTATAGCTTCTGTCACTTCTTTCTTAAAATTTAAATACCAAGGTGTATTTTCAGGATTGTGTAGTTTGTAGTATTATCTTTCTAAGAGTGTTTTCCACAAGTACTCTCCGAGTTGTTCAAAACCTTTTTAGCCATCTTTTAAATACTTCATATCACATTCGTTACTGCGCCTATAAAGGTACACTTCGCCGGATTTTGGAAGAATTGATGGTCGATTAGCGATCTATTTAGATATTTTCAAATAAGAAGATTTATCTATGTATTTTTCAGCTTTTGTAAAGTGCAGTGCCTCATTACGGTGTTTATAAACAATAATACATCTATTTTGGATCATATCTAGAAAGAAATTGTTTTTTTAAGTTAAGCTTCATGTTGGCGATTTCAAATTCGAACCGGATTTATGACCCTGACGGTAATCTTTCTGTCTTTAAATGAATCATTTCCTGTCCCACATTAAGAGCACAGTGCATTCTTCAAAGCAAACGTTACTGCGGCAACATTTTAACAAGGGTATATCAATGAAACAGCAAAAATATACCACGGGTTTTAAATAGTCCTGTTTAATGTTTCATATTTTTCCAAATAATATCAAAAACAAAGAAGAGAAAATTTCCAGAATGCCCATTTAGATAAAAAACCCATCGGCAGCAACTCTAGTTTCACTAACATTTTTTTAATCTCAAAATGAAGTCTATATTCGTATTGAGTTCTACCACCGTCAAAATAGCCCTAGCAATCAAAGTCATTTAGTTGGAAAAGTTCTTGAAATAGTAAAATATTGAAAGGAAAAACCATGCAAATAAAATGCTAAAAACAAATGGCAGGAATGTAAATTCACGACTTGATCATTTTTAAGTCCATGATTAAATAAAATTAATTTTCATGGAATAATTGCCATTAAATTGACGGTATGCTGTAAATAAAATATACGGTTACATAGTCGCCAAAATAAACACTTACCATACACTTCTTTTTAATTTTTTTTATATTGAATTAAATAGGTCCATAAATTTCAATATACCCTAAACGTAAACCTCGCTTTTATGCATCAATTTGTATTCCATGACACAGAAAACGAAAATCGTATTCGGATAACATTTTTTTTCCAAGATTCCGTAATTACAAATATTATTTACGAGTTACATTCGCGTTCATGTAAAATTTGTCTCTCTGTGACACAGTAAACTAAACTGATGTTTCACCCATAAAATTCCTATTCAGATAACACTAGGTTTTGTCATTTGACCTATTAGCCCTGAAGTAGTCGCAGACAGTGGGAATATGCAAAAGTGAATGGATGGTATCACCTGATCAGACATCAACTAGTGCAATCAAGTTACCGGCATATATTTAACTTTCGGCTTGGACACGTACCAGCGGTCACTTTAACCATATTCCTTTTGATTCGAGCCTTGAGTGTCTTAACCTTTCGGTCCATCCAGAGCCGATAAGACATCGAAGAATTAAAGCAAAATGTAGAATTACTTTGCTTCGTATCTAGATTTGCAGAGATCTGCATTTAGATTATATATAAATGTAGTAAAGCTAAACTAAATTGAAAATACCCAACTTAAATATAAATATTGGCATGGGTAAATGAAACAGAACTTTATAGCTGAACAACCACCAAAGACTTGGCTATGCCGAGAAATATTTCCCATATCTAATTTTTATATTGTGAACAAGACCATATTAAGGTTAATAAGGTTATTTAACGTATAAGTACAAAAAAAACTAGCAAAGAGTATGAACAAAGAAGTAGAAGCTGTAGTCACATAAACTTGTAGAATGAGATCTAGTTGTGTTCCACTAAAGTCTCCGTCTGTTGGATAAATTTTGAAAAATCAACTGTCTCTACCGTAATTGAGAGAATCACCCGGCATTCTTCTTTTGTCTATCATAAAAAACCGATTTATCTACTCCGTTTTATTGACAATATCTTTACTAATATATTAACTTTTATAAGAGTTTTTATGATTTGTAATGTATTTAGGTAACATCTTTATTACTCACTATATTAACTATGATTTTAATTTAGTATGTCGACTTAGGCAAACTTCATTACTCCTATATAAACTTTGATTCATAAAAGATGTTTTACTTTCACCCTGCCGGCCTTACACTTAGTTAAATTTCGAATGCAGTAACATGCACGCTCTCAGTTATGCTCAAATTAGTGACATATGAGTAGGGTATTCGTGGCGATACTGGCACAGGTACAGTGGAAGGTAGGAGAAGTTGACGGATGAGAAAATAGTTTAGATGACTCCCACGGCGAGATTTTCGAGTTCTTTTGATTTACAGCAATACAAAGGGAAGGTATATTTACGTGAGACTAAACTATGAATGGGATTTAGAAAAACCTCGTTCGCCTCGGTAATGGAATGATGATGCTCGTGGATTTCGGGTGTAGGTGAAAGGGCCCAGGAACCCACTTACAGTTTTTTTCAGTTTATCCTGCTTGAAATTACGCCTTATACTGACCCTTTCCTGGTAGTTCAATAAAATTCACTGTATATAGTGACTTTTAATGACTAAAGTTTGTCTGAAATGGTCATACAGCCATTTTTAATCGATTTAGATTAATATATAATAAATTTTATGTTATTTCATTACTCCAAACATAAGTTTATAAGTTATGTTCCACAAGTCTGACACTATCTATACTTCGTAATGCAAGAGACTTGAGATGAGATCTAGTTCGAGAACGACCTGAGAATTGACTATACGCGGTTTTGCAGTCAATCTTCCTATTTAGCCTATACTAACCCTTTGACGAGACCTTACCAGGTGTTGCTTTACGAGAATCTATGACGTTTCATCTACATCACTTCATGACAAGCTCTCAGTAACCAATGACAACCGTATGGAGCATACCTCATGAACTTATGCTCTAATTATAGATAGTTTTCCCTAAAGGGATAGAGAAATTTCCACACCCTTTCACTCAGTTTTAATGCAGTGCAGTGTTGTTAGGCCCTCTGAAATTAGCCAAGTCAGTTAAATACCGAGTTCAACTGAACTGCAAGCCTCCCTCTCTGCCATTTGATTGGCTCACAAATGGCTTGGCAACACTGGGAAAAGCAAAACCCCTTTAGTGGAAACTATGTATGCTAAGAAATGGATGTTTAGTAATTTTTTCTCCCTTTTAACAAAGATTATCAAGTTTGATTATGAATCAATATTTATTTTCATTAGATAAATTACTAGCGTATAAATAAATTTAAATTCCCTTAAAAATTATGATTTTATTAGTTAAACCAAATTATTTAATAACAAAGATTTCAAAATATGTGCGAAGACTACACTAACTTCTAAGACTTGTAGGGCACAATGTTTATTTTTTTTGCAATATTTTATTTGTGTTTTTTGACACTTGTTTTCACTTTGGCTTCGTTTCTTTTAATTTGTATTCACTTTGGCTTCGTTTTTTTAATTTGTTTTCACTTTGACCTCGTTTTTTTTAATTTGCATTCACTTTGGCTTCATTTCTTTTTCTTGATTTCGCTTTGTGTTTTTGACTTTTTTTGGTTTCGTGTCTTTGACTTGTTTTGGTTTTGGTTTTGTGTCTTTGACTTGTTTTGGTTTTGGTTTTGTGTCTTTGACATGTTTTGGTTTTGGTTTTGTGTCTTTGACTCGTTTTGGTTTTGGTTTTGTGTCTTTGACTTCTTTGCTGTTTTTATTATTTATGCTTGATTTTGCCTTGTTTTTAAATAGTGTTTGGCTCTTTGTCAATGTATCCTTCGTTATTGGAAGTGCTTCACATTTTCTTTTCTTTGAATGGATTTTACTGGGCTCGTCGGTATTTTTACAAATCTGCTTCAACTTTAGCTTTGATTGGGCTTCCAATATATAATCAGGTTTTCGATAAGGCATATTTCTGGTTTGTCGTGGATCAATACTTTCTGGCAACAAGCACTGAATATAAAACCGTTCAAGAAATGGGCGCATTTTTGTTGACCAAAACTGTTCGTCGGCAAAAATCCTCTCAATAGACAGTCCTTTGGAGCTATAGATTATGAAATCACAGTATTTTCTACGAGTTATATGAAGCTGGCCCTGGATTTGGAAAAAATAATCGTGCCCTCTCTTCAGTTTAAGCTGGTTATTTTCTTTAGTACAGAAAAAGTGACTGATGAATTCAGGGGCTTCCATTGGTTTCATTTTTTCAATGGACTTTGGACGCTTAACCTCAATTAGTCCGTCTGTACCAATAAGACCATCAGGTGAAGCGGCAAAGTAAACTATCTCTAGATCAACGAAAATGCAATTTTTAACAACGGATGTTCCAGTTTGTTCGATATACTTCTCGATTGCATCGTCCTCGTTAGCCTTTCCGTATTCCATAGCTGGCGTGCTAACTAGTGGAGAGTATAAAAGACGCTTAAAGAGGTTGTCACAATCAGTACTTTCTTTTCGTTTGCAAACTGCACCGAAATTTGAAGCTGTAAGCCGATTTCGTCTTTCTTCGATCCATGCCTCATTCGTAGCTTGTCCTCTCGTAATTTCTTCAATATTGGCTTGCATGGCTTCATCGACTTCCAAACTTTTGAGAATTTCATGCTTCCGCCTTAGAAATTCATCTTCGGAAACATCAGGCTGTTCACAATTAGGGCCGTAGTACGCTTGACCAAGAGTAACTTCTTGGGCTCTTTCTCTTTTCTTTTTCTCTATGGATTCTTGGTTGAATTCTTTCGCGAGGCACCTCTTTTTCGTAAGTAAACTTTTTTGGTTTTTCGCAATGTGCTTTTTCATGTACAAGTTCGGACTCTTGGTTGTGAGCTTTTTCCAGAGGTATCGATGCCATGATCTACCTTGATGTTGGCTCCAAGCAGCTCCGAAACACCTCCCTTGAAACCCATTTTTCTTCCCATGGTCTGCCTGTTTCCCGCCGTTGAATTTTGCTAACAATGACATATATTTCTCTGCCCGATTGCTTGTATCGTCAGTTATGAGTTTTTCCGACTTCGCCGCCAAACTATTAATTGCGGACATAATCTTTATATATAGATTTCGTGGAACCACAATTTTCATGGGATTCTTATCATTTTTGTTTTTGCAAAAAAAGCTTCGTCATCGCTCGTGGTTTCCAGAGACGTGCCTAGAAATGTTGAGTAGGTCTTGTCTCAGGTCTTGTACAGTTCCCTTATTTTTTGCGGCTTGATAAACAGCACCTTTTGCCGATATCGTCATTTTTCTAATTTTTTCTGCACTTAAAACCCTTTTATACTCAGCAGACAAGGCAGAGTGCTTGTATAAATTGGAAGTAAAACATTTTACAGCATGGTTGGAGCACTCAATTTTTGACACCTTGGTTCCGTATGGTACATTTTCTAAAATTTTCTTGTAAACAGAAGAATCGCCGTCACCAACAAACTTTCTATATTGCAATCCGTGCATGGCTTCACTCTGACGAAAGCCTTCCACAAGAATGTGGCCTTCCATACTTGCAGAGGGACCAGTCCAGTTTTTGTAACAAACGTGATTGGATGATTCTTTAGCGTGTCTTTTGTTAAACTCACAAGTTGCGCAATACTTGTTTCTAACTCCAATGTACAAAAGTTTTTTGGTCCTTTTACCGATAATTACAGCTACTCCAGAGCTAGCAGTATAACGGTGGCCATAGCTCCTGTGAGACCATCCGCCGTCTACAATTACTGTAAAATATGGTACACCTTGATTAATGTGGCCGGCTTCCCTTGCCAAACGCAATTCTTCTTTGCCAGCGGCTAACATTTCTTCGTAGAATGCTAGTTCCCAGTTTTTTGCGAGTTTCTCCTCACATTTCACGAAAATGTTCTTAGAAATTACTGGAACGCCGATAACCGAAAATAGCTCGTCCACTTTTGCGTGTCCTCCTCCTGTACTCATTGCGCCCCAAACTACCGCGTCATTAATGGTCAAGTCTTTTATCGGTCCCTTTTGCTTGAGACTAATGGGGTCGGTGGTAATTTCGGTTTTTTCGTGACAAAATGGACATTCAAAGTAAAAATATGAGAAAAATCCTTTTTTTATTTCTGTCACCATCTTGAAAGAGCCTCTAGTGTCTCTGTGGCAACGATGCAGTTCGAGGTTTCGGATTTCATTTATGAAGTGCTTTATGTTCACAATACGCCTTCCTTCGAGCTCTTGCGCATTTTTGTCTTCCTTTGGAAGCGGAGGATAAAATTGGTACGTTAATTCTGGTAGTTCTTCAGTAATTGAAAAATTATCTTCTATAATTTTCAGTTCACTTTTAGTCAGTTTATCCGGTACTTCGTTGTAAACCTTAGGGGTCGATGTTGAACATTGGGTCGAACGCTTTGGAGTGTTATAATAAGGTGTCAAAACTCGGCGACGAATGCTTTTAAATGATTTAACGAAAGGGTGCCTTAAGTATTTTTTCGAGTTATTAAAACTTATTTTGGGCTTCAGCTGTCATCTTAATTTGAGAAGTATTCCCGTTGAGAGCATCGTTGAATCCATGACCTAAGGCCTTTGTAACGTTTGTAATTTCCGTTCCCAAAGCACTGAAATCGGATCCTTCAGTTACGCTGGCAATCCCCGCTTCTGTAACACCGGAACAGGTCAATACTGGAGAAGTGGAATCGGTCTCTTGCATGTTGTAAGGAGAATCGACCACGTCTGTCAGGTTATTAGTCATAAATTGTGAATCACTTGATTTCAGTGTCTCTTGCATGTTGATAATGGAGGCGAACGTATTATTAGTTATGATTGAACCAGATTTAGTCGATCACCGGTCTCTTGTACATTGACACAGGACGACGACGTAATGTTTTTCGCGCTGGTACTTGCCGCTACTGTTACGCTGGAGCAGATTATTTTCGGATCAAGGTTATCGCTCTTTTGCGCGTCGAAAAGAGACGTAGTGGAAGTCTGGGACTTGGTATTGGCGTAATACTTCTTCCTATATTCTCTATGGCGCTTTTTACGGCTAAGAACTTTACTTGGTGGTCTTTTTTTTGTCTAGCTTGATTTTTTCTGAGGGGTGATATTGGAGGACCTAACTCTGTCCCCATATCCATTTTAATTTCGTAGTTGGTTAGCGATATAAAATCGGTATAAAAGTTTTTACTGAAGAAATTAAAAACTAATCAAGTTGTCACAAATTGACTAAGCTTACTAAAGTGAAGCAAAGGTTCACTAGCGTCGTTTATGACTACAACTGCAAACTACTCGTTTCGGAGCGAGACTCACACCTCATCTCCAATTCAAATTTTCCCTTCGAATAATGCTACATTTATTGTGTTTTATTCCTAGTCCTTCTTAAAAACCAAATTTCACCATGTTTCAGATGAATACTTCAGTGCCATCAAAGCTTTACTAAATGTACTTTCAATAGCGGAGAAATGTATAGGTCCAGTTTTATAGGTATTGTAGTTTCAAGAAAAAAAACTTATAAGAAATTACACGTGTTTCTATTGAAAACAGGGTTAACTAGAGCAAACTCGAACATTCAATGACGTGCGTCAGGCGAGGGGCAAACCACTCGCGTATTGGTGGTATAAATTGCAACGAAAAAATTTTGCTATCCAAAGCAAAAATACCCGTAACATACTCTTCAAATGAAAATTGTCATAGTGAACATCCCCCCGGTCAATGTCGCTTTCGATCTGTCACGCGCGCCCTTTCCCTTTCACCCGTAATTTCAATCGCGCACGAAAAAAAAGGTTTTCCCCCATTTTCAAAGATGCGAGGTAAGGTTCGTCTCACCTTATGTTCAATACATTAAAGCCTTCATGACAGTTATTTTCATTGGCGTTACTATAGCGTCAACTCATAATAATAAGTAAGCTGATTACTTGATATGCTCAAGTAATTTTAGACTAAAATAGAACTCAAATTAACCAAATTTCAAATTTATATTATATTTAATTAATTTTAAGAAAAATTATACCCGGCCTACATTGATTATTATGATTAATTCTTACATCTTTTAACATTTTTCAGGGGCTATGAAGCGCTTCTACGGTTCTCAACTTTCTAAGCTGCAGAGTTATCTTTGTAAGATTGAAGCATCGACATTTGCATTGAATTTGACGGTTCCTTTAACGGAATGAATGGGACAGAACGTCCAATTCAAAACATTTAAAATTATCCTTAATATCTAAACCACATTTGAATTTTAAAATCATTCGGAGGTATTACCTGATTGTTTCACTATGCAGACCAGCCTTATAATTAGAAGAATAATCGATTAAAAATCACTTGATTGTCCACTTCACCCTCCCTTTAATGGGGTTGTTTTTGAACCCGTCAAAATAAAGACAAAAGGTGCTCAGCAACACCTTTGGTTTAAAGAGTGTAAACTCTGACAACATGATTTAATGAACCAAGGGAGTAATTCCAGAAGCATTACGAGTCCACAAAACATGTAGCCGTGGCCCAAGAACCAGAAGGCTATCTGAGTGTCCTTCAGGGTTATCGGGCCAATTTCTTGCTGGGATTTGACCCATTTAGCCTTGTCCAGTTTGTAAGACGACGCCAGTAACAAGTTGTCAAAAGGCTTCGTTTCGAAAATGATGGACGTGCTATGAAATATAAAGACTTATTGCGTAACTACAGTATTTACAAAATACGCGTATTGCACTCATGATTGAATATTCTAGCTGTGCTTACTGTAAACTCATGATTTCTTTAATTACTCGATCACTGTTGCCTTTATCGCTGAGATAATGGGCAAGTGGTAGTGTTCCACTAAATGCATGGTTAATGTATAGCTTTTTCTCTTTGATATCAGCGGAGACAGTCAAGGTATAGCCGAGTTTGAGGGATAAATCATCCAACGCAAAGGTCAGATTTCCGTCAATTATCTCATCCCAAAAACCAAGATCAATTACATCCGTAGCTTCCCCACGTCGAATTCGATTTGTAAAGTTTTGTTCACTAAATTCGGATAACTTCGAAAAAAGTTGGAAAACCAAAATATTACCTCTCCGATTCAAGAGGAGGACTACTACTACTACAAACTTATTAACCTAGATAAAGAATTATTTCTCTTTATTTGAAGTTAAAATTTACGAATTGTTAAAGCAGTATTCCAAGCATAGCGAATATACAGTAAAGCAGACGAAATTTTACATCCAGTAAAGATATGCCTTGTACACATGGAAATAAGTTAATGAGAAAAAAAAACAGGAAATGAAATTTTGGAGACATATAACCTTTATGTGTTTGAAAAGGCCCAATTGTCCACGCCTCAACTGTTAACCCTACATTCACAACTGGTTCGCACTATAAACACTATTGTCTCGTTTCACCTCAACGATATTCTTAATTTGCCAACATGAGTATTAACGTTAAATATCACCAAAGCTGACTTGTGGTTAGACGCACTGAAAGTCAATGCGCACCATAACAAGAATGAAAACCTCGAAGCTATAACCCGATTACGATTAGCCCTTTCACTGATCTAATTGCCACCTTCTTCTATTATGACATCTAAACCTGATTATTTAAACGTGTATTTAACTTTCGGCTCACTCTGAACCGTTAATGTCCCTTCATTTCAGACACGAAAATCAAAACCCATAGTTCACTTCACCTCAGGTCTCAATTATTTACTCTTTGGTTCACTAAGCCTATTGCAGATAATACTTGATTTACCCGATAGAGTCCAAGCCTTGGCTTTCCTCTTTAATAATTAAAACAAGGATTATTCTATATACAGATGTAGTATAGTTTGTGTAGTATATAAACAGCCATTTCAAATCATAGTATTAAAAATATCCTTGGAATATCAAAATGAAACAGAGCTTTAAAGCTAGAAAACTACTAAAGGCATCGTTTTTACGAAAAAAATATTTCCACATATTTTCTTTATATTATGGAAAAAGGGAATATTAAGGTTCTTTAGGATTTCTTTGCGCATCAACACTAGGTGAACTGCTAACGCGGCGCACTATTGTAACAACGGACGGACACACAGACCAACGCATAGACTGCTTTTTAACTCTTTCCGTTTTAATTTTGAGTTGAGAAATAAGATTATCTTAAATAATAAAATAAATTATTAATAATATATATAATAAAAATAATTAATATAAATTATTTTCTTCGTTAGATATTCGCCTTATTGAACGTTACACCGTTTTAAAAAAGAACAATTAAACATTCTTGGTGTGTAGAAGCCAGTGTGTACAGACTGGTGTCCATGTGGGATGGACGAAGAGCAGATGATGGTGGACTATAGAAGCCAGTAGGGAAAGACTGGTGTCCATATGAGATGGACAAATGGCCAGAGGAAAGTGGTGTTAGACAGGCAATGGATAATAGCCATTGTTAGTGGAATACAATTTTCCATATTTCCGGGAACTGTAAATGCGGTCCGAAATTTGGGAAAACCTTTGCTCCGATTTGAAAACTGCGAACGCGGTCCCCTGGGGTATAAGTCAATAAAAACAGAAAGACACGCAGACACACACTTCGAAATAAGAACCTCTCCTTGACTTACGTATCTCGGTCAGGTAAAAAACCAAAAGAAATAATTCGATCATGGATACAGGCATACTTTCTACATTTCATGGATTTCTATACTCACGTAATTCATGAAAATCACAAAAACACCAGTTCCGGGTATGACCCACATGGGTGCGTTGGTTTTCAATCTCCAATCTTCGTAGTTGTTAATGTACAGGTACTTGAGGTTGTAAACGTCTGATTTGAAAGTGCACGAGATGACGACGCTCAAAAATAAGGCTCCTAAAATCCAAAATCCGTAAACAAGTCTCCAAGATACGTTCTCAGATGGTCTCGAGATAGCTAAAGATAATATGTTTCGCGTTTAGCAGTATTTAACTTTCGTCATGCAAATACGCTCACGTTCGAAAAAGTAGATGAAGATGAGATCCCATATGTTTATCAACATTTCAACGACCACCTTCACTGGACTTCTTCGACGCCAAGTGGTCATGATCAGAGAAACCACGAAACTGAAGCCGAATAGGAGTGTAAGAACCTAGAATTGAAAGTGTTATCATTTCTGAATCCTCTTTCCCTCGGTAATATCATAAGTTCATAAGTTATGTTCCATAAGTTTGTCATCAGTTACTGAGACAGACCTTGTCATGGAGTGACGTAGGAGAAGTCAAAGATTCTCGTGAAGCGATGCCTGATGAGGTGCTGTCAAAGACTTAGGACAGACTAAATAGGAATTCTCGCGTCGTTATCGAACTAGCTCTCAGTAAGTCACTAGCATTACGAAGTTTACTTAGTGTCATACTTATGAAACATATCTTATAAAATTATAGTAATATAGTATACCAGTTGACTATTTCCGAGAAAGTTGAAGGAATAACTATCGCAAGCAAAAGGAATTGAGCTGAAGAATAGGATGTTCGTCTCTGAGATGGTGTTTGTTGGAAACCAACCATCGTAGTTAGCAGCGCCCTGCAATAAAGTCATTTTCTAAACGATGTGCAAATCCTTTTGTATTTCCTATAAATTTGAGACGAAACTTAGATCGGGACAGATCAGTTCGATAGAGTTGGTGAATTTTCTCACCTCCGAGTTTTTATGTTTTCCGTTTTCTTCATATATATCAGTCATAGGAGAAATGGAATTGATAACGCTGACGAAGTTAAACAATAGTTGGGTTAGATAAAATGTAAAATTTATTTGGTCGGAAATTGTAACATACCACACGTTGGATACTCTTTCAATATAAGGCAGGTAATACGTCACAAATCCTTGCACGAATTCCATTATTAGTGTTTCCTAAATAATAACACTAAAATCAAGATCCAGAGTTATTAATAAGAGAAAATATTGGAGTGTATAATGCCTCTTCCTCTGCCTCAGTGTGCTGCGACTCGTTTGATTGGTTAGATTTCCCGACCCCCTTCCCTGGATAGCCTCCTCACAGCTGTTAGAGAGAGGAAAATAGTTCCCCCAAAGCAGACTGCGGGCTTGGAGGTGGCGGACAAGCTAGAGCAGCGCACTCTCCTAGAATTCCTTGAGCAGCGCCACTTTCCCGAAAAAAGCAATATCTAACCTCTAGCCTAATGATTGCCTACTTTAAAGTTTTGACCAAAGTATTATACTCTCTATTTTCTATTGGTTTTAATCTATATTTTAACATTTTCTGACTGACTCATCTGAAACTGGCTTAAATGAGAGGTTAGAATTAAGTTATAGAATGAATTATCCAATTCGTCTTACGATCAGAATCAGAAGCTAAAAACTATATTTACTGAAAAATATTTAACCAATTTCATAGACCGGTTGAGTTTATCCTATTGACTCACTGTGTGGTTTAGGATTTACATACGCCACCATCTCTTAAAATGGTGGTCAGAACTTTAACCAAAACCTCCTGACGGGACTTTGCGTCTGAACCTTTGAATTAAATAACTGATATTTACCTCTATTATCACAGCGTTAATCTTTTTCACTCCGGTACAATTGGAGGACGTTTCGCCCTCCATTGTGGAATAAAACCGCTAACTCCGTACAGATTTTTCCACCAGCGGATATGAGACGGCTGCAAATCGAAAAGAAAATTACTAGATCACGTGGGGAAAAGGACTATATCTCTCCGGAGAATGCTGGGCTTTAGGTTTAAAATTTCGCCCATGCGCAGAGGGAGAAAAAAATAAGATTTTTCGTTTCACTCACAAGGTTAGAAGGAGAGCGTGAAGTGACCCTAGATGCAAAGTGGAAAAACCAGGAAAGAAGTGGCAAATAATTATCAAAAACCTTTCCCCGAGGAAAATCAAATATCAGTGTTACCTAGAAATGCTAACTTCGGCTTTGTTTTTGTCATTCGTGTTATTAAAGGTCTTAAAGCAGCTAATATGTCTCAAACTTATTCAGTTTAATAACATTTATTCTGTTTTAAACGTTCGAAAGGTTTTTTCTCCATATTTATACAAAGAATGTAACCTACTTCATAAAGTTATACAGCTATACGCTAGAGAAAAGAATCTTACATTTCAGTGTTAGAACTCTATCATTGAAATGTACATTTTGAGACGATGGTAACGCAAAAGTAATGAGTTCAACTCTTACCTCAATTATTCACAATATATAAATATTTTTCATGTTGAATGATTTGAAAAGTGTAATAGAAACAAGATTTTTCAAATGTTTTTCAACAGGGGAGACAAACATTTGGTTGTATTTGGTGTTCCTTGTTTCGCAATAAGCGACACGACTCACCAGCAGCCTGGCGCTGTCTAATAATATTTTCGCAAAGTTGGTACTCAATTTCCGTCATTTATTTCGCATTATATTTATAATTAGGTCTTTAAATGTTCCCCGCATTGCGGGTAAGGAAACTATTTTTAATTTAGGCGTTAATTAACAAATCGACCGGTCTTCACGCTTCGGCTTGAAAGCTTCTTGGCAAAGGTTCTTATTCCACCAGAATAGAGTTTCTGCGTGCTTCTGGTAAAAGTAACTTTATTTTCGGCTTTTGCGGACGAGAGAAACATTCGTGACATAAACCGTTAAATTAAATCGACCCGACTTAAAGCGAGGGCTCTTAAAGTTTTAACTTTCAAAGTTCGTATTTAATTAACTATAATTTCTAAAGATTATAGCTGGGCATTTTGAGCTTTACTGTTCTCATTTTCCGCTTGACGAAACAGCTCTAAATCAATCGACCCGACTTCGTGGCTCGACGGATGTGAAAAGGGTAAAGCTATGTTCCAGTATTTTGAGATTAAAATAGAACTCCAACTAACCAAACTTCAAAAATTTATTTTATTTCATTTTACGCAAAATTACATTAGGCCTACATTGATTATTATTGTTATTAATTGTAATAACTTTTAATATTTTTTCAAGGGCTATGAAGCGTTCTACGGTTCTCAACCTTCTAAGCTGCAGAGTTATCTTTGTATGGTTGAAGCAACGGCAATTCTCATTGAATTTGATGGTACCTTTAACGTAATGGTACAGAATGTCCAATTCAAAAACCAAAGCGTGATAAAGTGCCTTCAGTTACTGCAGGGCACTGATTTTCCTCTTATTCAAACGTGAGAAAAAACTCACCACGTGACTGATTTCGTCTAACATTGCCCAACCCAAATCTTATACCTTACTTTCCAAAGTTTGTTGAAGAGGCATAGGCTAGAATTCAAACGCCAACAATAGCTATGTCTAAAATGATTTTAAGAATAAAGTTTCTTAAAACGAATTAACTAGAATTAAGTTAAATTAATGACGATTAAAATAATTAATATCAATTTTATTTATTTAATTATTTAAAAGAACCTCTTAATTGCGTCTCGACTCGGAGAGGTTTATTTTGATTTCCCAACTTGTTAAGATAGTTTTGATTTTGAAGTCAGTCCATGCAATAAAAATCAATGAAAATTAGAAATATTTTTTAAAGATGATACTCATAATAAAACTAACTGAGAAATTCGGGTTCAGGCGGCAAGGAAAGTATATAAAACACTGCTAAACTTGATATGTGACACTATTTAAAGTGTTAAGCGACACTCTTAAAGGTGTTATTGTAAATAGGACCTTTCTTGAGAGTAGTATGGTGTGGTGAAGGTGAAGGTTTCCAACTAACAAAGTCACACTATATAATTCACCTTTCTGCAGTATTTCACGACTTTTCTGCACTATTTCACACTTCAGAAGACCAAATTCACGCCATTTGAAGAATATTAGAAGAACATACAAACAGCGTTAGAAAATATTTTTCTTAAAAAGTGTAAGAAAAAGCTCAATGAGGTGTAATAAACATGTCGTGGGAAATACGTTTAAGACGCAATGTTAAAAATGTTCCATATAACACTTTCTGAGGTGTGGTTTAACAACTTTAATGGTGTTGTTTTTTGAACCCCTCAAAATAAAGACAAAAGATGCTAAGGCACACCTATGGTTTTAAGAGTGTAAACTCTAGAAACATGATTTAATGAACCAGGGGAGTAATTCCAGAAGCATTACGAGACCACAAAACATGTAGCCGGGGCCCAAGAACCAGAAGGCTATCTTAGTGTCCTTTAGGGTTATTGGGGCTATTTATTGCTGGGGTTTGACCCATTTAGCCTTGTCCAGTTTGTAAGACGACGCCAGTAACAAGTTATCTAAAGGCTTCGATTCGAAAAAAACAGATGTGCTATGAAATATAAAGGTTTATTACTTAACAGTGTTTACAAAACACGCGTATTGCACTCATGATTGAATATTCTAACTGTGCTTACTGTAAACTCATGATTTCATTAATTACTCGATCACTGTTGCCTTTATCGCTGAGATAAAGGGCAAATGGTAGTGTTCCACTAAATGCATGGTTAATGTACAGCTTCTTCTCTTTGATATCAGCGGAGATAATAAAGGTATAGCCGAGTTTGAGGGATAAATCATCCAACGCAAAGGTCAGATTTCCGTCAATTATCTCATCCCATATATATCGAGATCAACTAAATCCGTAGCTTCCACACGTCAAATTCGATTTGTAAAGTTTTGTTCTCGAAATCCGGACAACTTCGACACAAACCAAAATTAATAATTCGATCATGCACTGTTAAAAAAGAAGTTCAGAATTGAACCTTAGAGGGTTCAAAGTCGGAAAACCCATAGAGCACCTTTTTTGGTTCGAATTTGAACCCTTTGAAGTCGGTTCAATCTTGAACCTCTTGAAAGGGTTAAATTTCGTGCCATGAAGGGTTCCGACTTACACCTTTGAAAAATATCCGTACGGTTTAAACTTGAACCTTCCTAGGTTCAAATGCCCACCAGTCATGATGGTTCAAATATGAGCCTTTTGAGTCAGTTCAGTTTTGAACCTATTGCAAGGCTCAGATATTTGTGTGATAGGTTCATAATTGAACCTTCATAGGTTCAATTACCCACTAGCCACGTAGGTTGAAATATGAGCCTTTTGTGTCGGTTCAATTTTGAACCTCTTGCAAGGTTCAGACATTTCAGTGAGAGGTTCAAAATTGAACCTTCATAGGATCAAATATCCACCACTCACTTTCAAGGTTATTAATTGATGGTTCAGAATTCAACCTTCAAAGGTTCAAATACCCTCCACACACTTTCAAGGTTATAAATTGATGGTTCAGAATTGAACCTTCAAAGGTTCAAATATCCACCACTCGATTTCAAGCTTTCATTAATGGATAGTTCATAATTGAACCCTCGTAAGTTCACGGTTCAAGGTTCTACCAATGGGTGGTTAAAAGTCTTGCTCCCAATAAATCCCGAAAGAACCTAACTTAAATTGAAAGATTTGCTTAACTTTCAACACTGTTTAGTTTAAACTTTTTAGATGAAAAGGTTTTATTGTGTTATAAAGCATGTCAAGTTCTGTTTTTCAGATTTTAATCTTTAGCACTTAAGTTATTCACAATAGTTTGGAAGGAAGCTCACAGTTTTTTTTTTCTTTTTCAAGCCTAAGAATAACCATTTGGAAAAATAACATAGTTTTTTTACTGTCTTCTCGTATTGCAAATTGAAGACAAAATAGCAGCAAAAACTGGCTGCAATGGCGTTTATGCTGCTGCATGAGATTTGGTCCGTCCCAACTGTGGGTGTTGAAAAAAGGGAATCACCCTTCATTCTTACCAAAGGTTCCGCCTTTGGATCGTCCTAATTTTATGTAAAGGTATAAAATTCAAGTTTCGTTTAAAATTAAAAATGTTAAAAATATTTATATGACCTTTTTGGTTACCCAACCATCAATCTCTTCATTGAATAAATAAGGTAACCCTACTAATGCAGCCGCAGTCCTTATTTCTGAGAGAAAAAATATATTCAATTATTAGGTGTCAATTATTTAGACGAAATTTCAAGATACTAAAACTCAATTATTAAATATATGATTTACAAATCTATTTAACTCTTGAAACAGCGAAATTTTTGCTTTCATTTATAGTACAATAACAAAGTAGCCACTTTAATGCTAACTGTAATTTTAAGACATTTCCTGGCAGAAAATATGTTGGAAACCAATTGGCCATATGTCTAATCAGCGGAAATTCTGCAAACCCGCTTAAATATACCTAGACTCTATGGTTGTAGTTTTGAGACCATCCGCTAGTGGCGCTGATTAGACATATGGCCAATTGGCACAATTGGGGCCAACCCAGATTCTTCTCAGTTTCGTTTTTCTTTGAAAATGTGCTTAGGGTTAGCTAGAACAAACCACAACTTTCGCGATTAACTAAAAAAACGCGAATGATGTGAACCTGCATTGTAAAAATGCACTACCAGCAATCCTTTACCCGAAACATTTCAGCCTCATTTTGACCCCCTCTTAACTCGGTACTGGGGAATAGTACACCACTCATATTTGCACCTCAAGGGCACAGTGTTAATCCTAGGAAGTCCTCCAACTTCCAGCTTTCTAACTCATTTGGTTTCTGTGATAATCCTATGTGAAAATGACACATTATGAGACTGACTGACTGACTGACTGACACATCATCAAAACCTCTAGGGCATTTCCGGTGGTGCTAGAATGATGAAATTTGGCATACTTGTACCACTAAGCATACAAGCAAAGGGAAAAGTCCCAAAAGCGGGAGTTTCCCCTTTTAGCCCCTGAAATGGGGATTTAAAATTAGAGTCATCATCTAAACCTCTAGGGCATTTCCGGTGGTGCTAGAATGATGAAATTTGGCATACTTGTACCACTAAGCATACAAGCAAAGGGAAAAGTCCCAAAAGCGGGAGTTTCCCCCTTTTAGCCCCTGAAATGGGGGTTTAAAATTAGAGTCATCATCTAAACCTCTAGGGCATTTCCGGTGGTGCTAGAATGATGAAATTTGGCATACTTGTACCACTAAGCATACAAGCAAAGGAAAAAGTCCCAAAAGCGGGAGTTTCCCCCTTTTAGCCCCTGAAATGGCGGTTTAAAATTAGAGTCATCATCTAAACCTCTAGGGCATTTCCGGTGGTGCTAGAATGAGGAAATTTGGCATACTTGTACCACTAAGCACACAAGCAAAGGGAAAAGTCCCAAATGCGGGAGTTTCCCCCTTTTAGCCCCTGAAATGGGGGTTTAAAATTAGAGTCATCATCTAAACCTCTAGGGCATTTCCGGTGGTGCTAGAATGATGAAATTTGGCATACTTGTACCACTAAGCATACAAGCAAAGGGAAAAGTCCCAAAAGCGGGAGTTTCCCCCTTTTAGCCCCTGAAATGGGGGTTTAAAATTAGAGTCATCATCTAAACCTCTAGGGCATTTCCGGTGGTGCTAGAATGATGAAATTTGGCATACTTGTACCACTAAGCATACAAGCAAAGGAAAAAGTCCCAAAAGCGGGAGTTTCCCCCTTTTAGCCCCTGAAATGGCGGTTTAAAATTAGAGTCATCATCTAAACCTCTAGGGCATTTCCGGTGGTGCTAGAATGAGGAAATTTGGCATACTTGTACCACTAAGCACACAAGCAAAGGGAAAAGTCCCAAAGCGGGAGTTTCCCCCTTTTAGCCCCTGAAATGGGGGTTTAAAATTAGAGTCATCATCTAAACCTCTAGGGCATTTCCGGTGGTGCTAGAATGATGAAATTTGGCATACTTGTACCACTAAGCATACAAGCAAAGGAAAAAGTCCCAAAAGCGGGAGTTTCCCCCTTTTAGCCCCTGAAATGGGGGTTTAAAATTAGAGTCATCATCTAAACTTCTAGGGCACTTCCGGTGTTGCGAGAATGATAAAATTTGGCATACAAGTAGGACTTAGCATACAAAGAAAGGGAAAAGTCCCAAAAGCGGGAATTTTCCCCTGTTAGCCCCTGAAATGGGGGTTTTATATTTATATCCCCTCGTTATAGGACATTATAATTTAATTTTTTCGTCTTTTAATATTAATATTTTTAACTAATATGATTCTTTCGTATTTTTGCAAAATTTATGTTTTTTACATAATGTTTTTGTAATTAAATTTTTCACTCATTTCCTTTCCATTTCGTCTGAAATGGTTCTAAGCGTGTTTTGATTCATTTAGTTTTTCTTAAATCTATTCTGTTGATTAAAAGTGTTACTTGCCACAATATTGTGTTCTTCGAATAGAAATACGGTTAACAATTATCACAGCCTGAGAAAAAAAAACGAAAGTTGAATGCAAAAAAGTTGAAAAAGGCAAAGCCAAGTAAAACTCTTGGAAAGAACAAATAAAAATCTAAAAGTACAAATGTTTATTTCACTTCATAATCCTACTTCTATAAATCTACAAGAACATGCACGTACAAAAAGGAGTGAAATCTCACCAAAAACATCTCTGTAAAAATATGCCAAGTTGTTTGGCCGTAAAAAGAAGTGAGATCTAAAATACGGCCAAGTTATTATCTCCAGGTGAACCAACATTTTATTCCACTTAAAACTTCTCAAGAATGTTTTTCTGACTTGGCCATTAGCATTCCAAACTTGCATCCTTCTTCTTTGCACCCGTGAAGGTTAATAACGGAAATTACAAGTTTAACCACAAAGGCTTATCAAGAATATTTAACCAATTTGATTTAATATTTTAATTTCGATCCATATCTGGAATTAAACGAATCCTTGATATGCAAATGGCCAAGTCAGAAAAACATTCTTGAGAAGTTTTAAGTCGAATAAAATGTTGGTTCACCTGGAGATAATAACTTGGCCGTATTTTAGATCTCACTTCTTTTTACGGCCAAACAACTTGGCATATTTTTACAGAGATGTTTTTGGTGAGATATCCTTTTCCAAGAGCTCTTTATCCCTTTAAGCCTAAATTAGATTTTTACCTTTGATTTTTTCATCATTCATTGCCTCTGAGGCCGTCTCCACTTTTTCAATGAAATTTTCCTTTTTGGCTTTTTCTTAATCATGGACAAAATCTTTTCGTGATTAAGTTCAGCAAAATTTAGCACGAGCTTCTCTTCTTCACTTGGCAGAATGGTTTTTCTGTGCACTTCTTTGAATATCTATAATGACGTATTATAAATATTTTAATGACATTGAACAATTAACAAATTGGAGTTTTTGGTACCTGCTTCTCGAAATGCAATTGTGGAAACAGAACAAATAGTTCCGAAATTGGAAACGTTTCAGATAATGATAAACTTTCCCTGTAAAGAACAGTGGCACTCATTTTTTCGTCAATCAACATTTCGTCAGGTTTGGTTTTAGACAACTCTTTTTGAAGAAGAGCAATATGGGTCTTCACGCTCTTTTCGTCCTCTCCTCCAAAGTCACCATTCTTTGGATTCTGAAAAATATAATTATTAATTAAACTGTAAACAACCAAGAGCGCTGTTATTTTGCATTTGGTTTAAATGATTAAAATACAAAACAATAAATGAAGAAATATTCGACTTACCCCACGTTTAATCCTTTTGGGCAGGGGTGCAATGGTTCCAACAGTACCGCTTGTACCAGATGCAAGCTCAGCTGCTTTTTTCTTGGCACACTCTCTTTTTGCTTGAGTGCCGTGGGTAGCTTTAGCTTTAGCAACTTCTATATCAGCTGTCAGAGGAATTCTTTTATGCTTAAATTTGTTCTTCAAGGCTTGACGCGAAGTTGTCTATAAATTATCTTATATTAAAAAGACTGGTGAACATTTTAAGTTATGTACTTGCATATGATTTGGGAATTGAGTGAGCCAAAAAGATCACAGATCGTCCGGAAAATGATTTGCGTATGTTTTATAAAGAATGGACCAGGAAAATAGTTCGCGCCACTTTCAACGATTGGCTAAAAGCGAAGGAATCCCAAGAGAGTGAAAACAAAAAAGAAATGAGTAAAGGTTGCACATCTCTTAAGGATGAACTTTATATTATTTCAAAAGGTGCCACCCCTTCAACAAGTTTGACAGCTAAGACTCCCTTAGAAGAAGGGAAAAATAATAGGAGAAAATCCAACCAAAAACCAAAAAACAATAATTTGGAGAATGAGATAGAGTCTGAGATAAATAAAGTCCCGTGCCAAAACACCTTGAAATCAAAACCTAAAGCAACCATGAATTCAGAAGGGAATAAGACAGAACCTAGAAAAAGAGGACGCCCAAGAAAAAAATTAACAAAAGCCTGTACATAATGAAACCCAATTCAAAGATTGTATTAAATCGCCGAACAAAGACAGAAGAAAACTGTGATATTTCCCTTAAATACAATCTTGGAAACCTATAAGTCAATACCAAGTGCCAAAATATGTGAAATTGACAATAAAAAGGACACTGTGATATATTCCTCAAATGAAATTTTAGTGAAACCAGAGACCAAAGAATCAAAGCCAAATGTTAAACTTTACAAGAGAGGGTACAATGAGAAGTCCGTGATACAAACCTCAAATGAAAACTCTAAATGTCCTATTTTAGAATATGGAGAGTCCTCAAGAAGAATTAAATCAAAACCAAAGTTCTAGAACGATTATAAATGTGATTTTTAATTTTATGTTGTGTTACATTTGAAAATAAATGAAATATTTTAAAAAAATTGGCAGCTTATTTGAAGTGTTTCTTTTTTAGACTCTGAAGTATAGCTTTCTTTTTGATCACGCGCCCTAGGTTGAACTTTGAAAAATTGCGGCTCACATACAGTCGTTCAGTTCTATAATATTTGCTAGAGTGATGATGACCATGCACTTCAGTTTTAGTTAATAGGTTTTTTCGAGCGTAAGCAAAATTAACCCCAGATAGCTTTCCATTAGCATTGAACTTGTCCTGTGAAAATAAACTTTCAACTGCGCTTCCATTTAAACGGAAAGGAGCCAGGTAATAACCAGGATATTGTCCTGTGAAATCCTTTACTAATGCTTTCATGTTATAAACCATCACTCTCAAAAGATTCCACGTCTAAAATTAGAAAGATTTAATTTATTTTAAAATTTGTATGGGCAAGTTTGTTTGAACAGGGTTCGTACAAAGTTTTTACCTTGATTTTCCCTGATTTTTCCAAGTTTTTCCTGGCCATATTTCACAAATAACCTTGACCTTTTAGGCCAATTTCCAAATTTCCCTCACCATTTTAGGCCTATTTCCAAATTTCCCTCACCATTTTAGACCTATTTCACAAATTCTACGAAACTTTTAGGCCTATTTCCAAATTCCCTGACTTTTTCCGGTCGCGTACGAACCCTGTTTATATTGAACATAATTAGTCTATGATGCAGTACCTGCCAAGATATAAATTCTTTCGTTCGATACATCATGTTAAATTTGTCATAGTTAGTTAAAATTATATTATGAAATGCAGAATTGATATATTTTGTGATATTTTAAAAACAGTAAATTTACCTTTGCAATCTAATAGCCAATGTTTAAAAAAGTTCAAGCCCTTATCAATGTTTATCATTATTGAATCATCCATGCTGGCTATTTTCCCCCTTTTAAGCATACCCTTTTCGAAAAGCAGACTGACAGCTTCAAGAAACTTGAATGTTGCCATTGTTTCTTCACTATCAGGTGGTCTTTCTCCATTCTTTGGGTTAGCGTGTTCAAAGAGTTCAGCTAAAGCCTCGTTTTGCTAAAATTTAATCTGATTACGCTTTTTGCATCAAATTAATTATCAAATAGAAATTACGTACTTGCATTATCCTAGCTGGCTTTACGTTCAGCTTTGTCCAGGCGTCTCTGTCAATATAACTTTGGACCAGATCAGGCACAAGTCTAGGAATTCCAGCTTCCCTCCTCAAATCTTCCCTTTTCTTCATGACAATTATCGTGTCCCAACCAAATTTTACACCGTGGTACACAAATTGGCGTGTTCCTTCTGTTTTTGATTAAAACAAGGCATTGACAAGGCTTTTCATCTAGAGAAAATTAATGTTATTCAATAATTTTTTTTTCGTTATTTCATTAGCAAATTTCAAAGAGTTACCTCATGTGAAGGACAGATAATCCAGTGAATATATTCATTTAGCGCAAATGGGTTTCTGAATATAGGATTTACCTCGACGTTAACTTCCTTTTCCGTAGAGATCTTTACTCCATATGCCCCTAGGTAATGCTGCGTGTGTTTAATGACGGTCCGTGACACTTAGTCGCTGGTTATTTAAGCGCCATGACATTTAGGCGCCGCGACATTTAGGCGCCGCGACACTTAGGCACCAATAATTTTTCCATTATTTCATCTAAAAATCCGTAATGACCTCACAATTTGGCAACCCGTGTATTGTCAATGTGCGTCATTGCATTGTAACGTGGAATTTATTAAAAATCTTAAAATTCATAATAAATTACTATTTATCTCTAAATTCAAAATTTAAATTTTTAAAACCATTCAAAATTCCAATTCTTTAAATTCTGTTGTCAAAAATAAGAACGAAAATAAATACAAAGGATGGGTATTTTTCGCAAGGGCCCCCTCGAATGCTGGCGTTCAAGGAACCTTGCGGTGACAATGACCATACCTTCTAAACCTTATGGGCGCGGTTGACCTTCTGCAGGGGTTAAACTAAAGCCCATCCGTCCCGCTAAGCGTTGACCCCTTATCCATACAATACAATTCTAAACATACATTCTCCTCGGGTTGAAATAAATATAAAGAAACTTATAGGGTTGCCAAACCAAATCTTTTGTATAACTTTAAGAAAGGTGTAAACACCTGATTTTATAAAAACAACTTTACGAGAGACCCATGACGTAGGGAACTTGTAGAGAGACCCATGACGTCAGGGGAAATATTCAAGAGACCCATGACGTATGGAAACCAACAAATCAAGGAAAGGGGTTTTGCAAGAAAACCCCAACAAAACGATGCGAAGAAGGAAGAGGGTCGAAAATAACAAAGTGAGAGGACACTTCTTTTTCTGGGGCTCGATAGAGCAAGTCGACTACCTGGTCGAAGGTCCGTATGGCCGCCAAATTACAACGACCACGGTTAAAACTTCTATATGTTAACCTAGACTTAGTGCCTAGCCTTAGATGCTAATAAAAAGTTTATCTTTTAAAACGAAACTTAGTACGTTAAGCAAAGGCGTACGTGGAAACGCGTTAAAATGATAATTAACTAGTGCGCGCATCAAATCGCCAACTAATCTTACGCGACGGAAATAATATATTTTGTCTTGTGCGCGCCAAAATAAATCTTGTGCGCGTTAACCGTTATGCTGTTACGTCCGAAGGAACCACCACAGTAAAAGGATACTCCATAAAGACGAAACAATTAAGTATCAACCCACGTTCTCGGGTTTCTCTATCATTTCTTTCGTTTGTTTTATTAATTTTTACATTGTTTAATTTGACTTTATTGTTATATTATGTTAATATTGAATTTTTAGGTTTAAGTTTAAGTGTTGCCAAGACCATGGTCCACCCTCAAGGTGATTTAGTAATTAATTCATTTAAGCAAAGACGTAATTAATAATGGTTATTCTTTGGCAACCCTGAAAAACCTCTTTTTTTTCATCAACCAATAGTTATTCTAAATTCGTAAAACCCCTAGACAACGAACCCTATTTTAAATATCTGTTTTTCCCCGCAAGCCCCAATAGTGAAAGCTTAGCGGTCACCCGGGCATTATTTAACCTCACAACGTAAAACCATAGTACCACCCTATGTACACTCTCTCTACATACCTCCCTATATACCTTTGCTACAGCATGAATATGTTCTCAATACCCATTAAAGGACACGAAACCTTACTTGTTTTTACAAAACAATCCTAAAATAATTAATAACAAGACGGCTCAAGGGCTTGTAATAGTAGCCATATCGTACGAGTGAATAGCCCCTCTATACCCTACCCTAATGAGTGGATAACCCCTCTATACCTTACCCGAATGAGTGAATAGCGCTATCTTTTTCTATGCTTAATTGATTTACCGTGCATAAAATCAGAGTTAATAGCCCCTCGATTCCCCACTCTAAACAGTGATTAAATTATAACCGTATAAATTTACTTATGCTGTAATTCTAATATTCCGGCGAATCGAAGAACAGATAGTTTTAAGTGATAATCCCCTCGATGTGTTTACAACATAGACTTATGCCGATGCACACTTATCGCATCTTATAAATTTCTAACAAGGACTTATGCCCAGAAACTTTTGAAAGGGAAAGTTTAGTTATAGTGATTACGCATTTTAGTGATTATCCCCTCGAATTACCTTTAGCAATGCTAAAATGATCAAACGCATAACGCTCATTTAACACTATGTTAGCTCTATCTAAACCCACATTTGAATTAACCGCCAAAACGTTCCAGTCAAACATAACATAGATGACGATAGCTACCGAACGAGAACGAAACACATGAGGAGCGCGGTAGGAAACGGGGAAAATCGTTATCTATTTAATTAGCACATAAATAAAAAGAAAATAAATATAAAAACCCCAAACATACAAATTCATAAGTATCCGACCCCACATTTAAAAATTCAAAAGTATCCGACCCCACACCACTCCGACATTTTAGAGATAAAAATAAAAAATAAAAACTCGGGGTTTCTATGGTTCAATGGTAGAACGTTTGTCTACTACGCCAGCGACCCGGGTTCGACTCCCGGGTCTGACCTGAAAAAATTCTAATTAAAATTAAATCTCTAACCGAGCCCAGTTACCCCAATGGGTGGGTTGTGGTAATATGAAGTTCCTTTTAAGCTAAAATCTGACGATAACGATTGCGAAAACTCCGGCCACAACTACTGTTACTATTACCGCTTGGGTCAAACTAAGAACCTATCGTATACTACGATATGGCTAAAAAAAACATAACCTAACCTAAGTTGGGAAGTCAATGAAAATAAACAACAATATTTTGGAAAAGGCATATTATTTTGGAAAGTCAAGGAACATGAACAACAATATTTGGAAAAGATATAAACAACAAAATATTTTGGAAAAGATATAAACAACAAAATATTTTGGAAAAGGCATATTATTTTGGGAAGTCAAAGAAGATAAACAATAATATTTAGGGAAAGGCATATTATTCTGGGAAGTCAAAGAAGATAAACAATAACTTGGAAAAGGCATATTATTTTGGGAAGTCAATGAAGATGATCAACAATATTTTGGAAAAGGCATATTATTTTGGGAAGTCAATGAAGATAAACAACAATATTTTGGAAAGGCATATTATTTTGGGAAGTCAATGAAGATAAACAACAATATCTTGGAAAAGGCATATTATTTTGGGAAGTCAAAGAAGATAAAAGATAATTTGGAAAAGGCATATTATTTTTGGAAGTCAATGAAGATAAACAACAATATTTTGGAAAAGGCATATTATTTTGGGAAGTCAATGAAGATAAACAACAATATCTTGGAAAAGGCATATTATTTTGGGAAGTCAAAGAAGATAAAAGATAATTTGGAAAAGGCATATTATTTTGGGAAGTCAATGAAGATAAACAACAATATTTTGGAAAAGGCATATTATTTTGGGAAGTCAAAGAAGATAAACAATATTTTGGAAAATGCATATTATTTTGTGAAGTCAATGAAGATAAACAACAATATTTTGGAACAGGCATATTATTTTGTGAAGTCAATGAAGATAAACAACAATATTTTGGAACAGGCATATTATTTTGGGAAGTCAATGAAGATAAACAACAACATGGCTGAACTCTGATGTTAGTTGAATAAAAAGAATATAAGCCTAAAAGTACTTGTCATGTTCCTTTATTAAATATCTCAAATCTTTCACGAAAATTTTACTTCAAGGTCGCGGGGCCTAATTGTCTCAGCGCCTTAATGTCTCGGTGCCAAATTGTCGCGGAGCCTAAATCTCTCGGTGCCAAATTGTCGCGGAGCCTAAATGTCGCGGCGCCTAACTGTCCCGGCGCCTAAGTGGCTCAAATTTGACGCTGTCCCATCCCACATCAAAACAGAAACTTAAAATTTGTACAAGTGAAAAGCCCTCAAAACTTCAAAGGGGCAAGCAGCAATGAAATGAGTGTCAGTCGTCTTCTCTGATGAAAAATAAGGCCCGACAATATCGTAATCAGATGTAAGATCCCGCCAAAGGAACTGTAACATGTAGTTAGCTTTTGGTAAGCTATCAGATGATTTGAGGTCACTGTGGATATCATCCAAACTTGACAGTTGTTCCGGCGTCATGGCAAAACCAATCAACTGGTGGTTCATACTATTCCAGATTACTTTCCCAGTAACTTTGATTTCATCGAAAATTAATATCCCGTCACCCTTGGGTGTTTTTCTCCCCACTGCTATTTCTTCATTAACAAACTTCTCATAACTCTCTTGCTGTTCTTTCATGTAGTCAAAGTTAATTCCAGGACCATCTAAATGCTTCGACATTTTTCTTTGCAAACTCCTCCAGCTTGGTAAACTAAGAATACCAAAACTTCTTAAGGCTTCGTACGAGGCTCGGCTTCTGCAAGCTATTGCAAGGGCTAGGTAATGAAAGTAATTTTCATTCTAATTCTGTTATCCACTTCTATTCGCAAATATTTACCTATTCTGTAAGTTATGATGCTCCATCTGTTGCTCTTTTTTCCATTAGCTTTAATTTTAAGAAAGATCAAATTTCAAAATAATTTCAAATTCAATATTAAAGTTATTAATAACAACTATCTAACTTACAATTTCTTGACTGATCCTTCGCAAAATCTTATGTTTTTTTTCCTTATCTTGGACACAATTATTTTCCCAAACTTCTCTCAAAGTATCGCTAGTTTCTGGGTTTTGTTTAAGATCTCGTCAAGCTCCTATGGAAAGTTCTTTTTAATAATTTTACTTTGATTTGCATTTAAGAAAAGTTCATAATTTTCGCATTTTTCATTTAGCTTCTTATTTGATTCAAAAAGGCGATGCTTTCTGTAGAGTTATGTCATAGAGTTACGTCATTTTAGCAATGTATTTTTTATCAGCTCTTATCAGTTTTTATGACCTAAAACAATGTGTATAAACGGAGCTGTGACGTACGCGGATCACATTGCTCTCCACATTGTGGAAGCTAGAGTCCGAGACTCCTTTGTCATTGTGGAAGCTAGAGTCCGAGACTCCTTTGTCATTGTGGAAGCTAGAGTCCGAGACTCCTTTGTCATCTGCTCCTGGACCTATATAATGCTATAATTTTGCGAAACGAGTCCTTTTTTGTATTAAAAAACTCTCTAAAAGAGTTTTTGCCCTGCATTGCAGTTTATGGTAGTGAGCCATGTATGTGCGAGAACTCTTAGTCGAGAGCGAAGACAAGGTTCATTGCTATAAATTATGAAAGGGAAAAGTAGTAATATTAAATAGAGATGGCCGATACCAGGCTTAACCCGATACCGATCGATACCGGTACAAACATGAACCGATACCGATCGATACCGATATGGTATCGGTTCATCCCTACAGGCGCGTACTAAGAAAGATTTTCGCTTATTAGTTGTTAGATAAACTGAATTCAGGTACTTTTTATATAAATGTGAACTCGTCACGATTGTAATTCATAGAAATGAGATATTATCACCATCATTACGTTACGAAAAGACCTAAAAATGTCATGTAGCGTCATATAATGTATTTTAAACGAGTATCGGTTTAGCATGGGTATCGAACCAACCGATCCGATACTATCGGGAAACCCCGAGTATCGGTGCCGATACCGATATGGAATCGGTACCGGTTCATCCCTAATATTAAACGTCAAGTGACGCTCTCATACTTTTTGAAAGCTCGCCCTAATTGTCGGACTGCGAGCGGGCCCAACAAACGTCGTTACGCCACTGCCAAGAAAGTTCATTCAGTAGGACCTTCAAAATGGCATATTCAATTTTCGCATCGCCTATTGAGAAAAATAACAATTTTTCTAAACACCCCAGTAAACTTTTCCCCGGGCCAGGCTGGCAACTTCCTTTCTCTTATTCCTCCCCGAAACCGTTGCAGACGACGGAATGTCGTCTATGTCACCTCCTTCCTTTTCTTCCTTCTTTCCCCCCACCTTTCTTTTTTTTTATAATTTCAAGACATAAAAAGCGGGCGCCGTGAAAAAATAAAGCAGTCTAGTCTCGTCAAATCTTCGGAAGGGAGAACTCTAGTGCCGCGCCATGCGAACGCGAAAATTTTGTATCGCACCGATCCGTCCCTCGTGGAGTTTTCTTTTGAAAATTTGCAAATTTAAAAAGTGTCTTCAAATAAACGAAACTTTCTAATCATCAAGAATATGATCCGAAGGTATGAGTAATTTTGTTTTATTAAGTCTCCAAACGAAATAAAGTTAACGGAATAGGACTACACTCTTAAATTTAACGTTGTTACGCGGTCCCCCTAGTCAATTTATGGCTACCTGAACGTCCTGTGACAGAATCCCCCGTAACGACCGCCCAGAATTAAACTAGAAGGGGGCATTCCGTTACAGCTTTTTAATTTGATTTAATTATGGGAGTTGACTGATCTTTGGTTTTTCGTTTTTTACTATATTTACAATCAGACTTGTAAATAGGGGGTACCAGGGAGCCTGTGACACCCAAGAAAATTCACAGGACACCCTGAAGAAATATTTTTAGGGGGGTCGGGTACCACCCGGGTACCCTGAAAAATTCGGGGTGATGAGAACTCTCCCCCATAATGACAGACCAAATCAGCTCTCAAAAAAATAGTATAAAAACAAAATGAAGAATATTTTTCCTCAAAACTGTGGCAGGAAAGCCCGGAATGCATCCTTCCCTCCCTCACATTTTGTTTTGGGCTTGCTCCCTTACTCCATAGCCTCTGTTCCCTTCCCTGCCTTTAGGAGAGTGTGACGCGGTTTCTAGGATCAAGAGTTCAAGACTCAAAATGAAATTAAAAGTTAAAAATACGCGGCTTTTCCTCGACACCAAAATAGTTGTATGACTCAGTATATATTCAGTTTTTTTATTTATTTACCCTTGTCCACTAGGGAGCCCCGGGGACCCAAGAAAATTGGGCTTTGAGGGGGTCGGGAGCCCGCAGAGCTCCCGATGAAATTATCACTATTTACAAGTCTGTTTACAATTCCTATTTTTACGTCACAACAATGAAACGTAGCAAATTTGGTTCAGGTTTTCAAAAAGTCATAGTGATGTTATTTTTTATATCTGTCATCTTGTGTCCCTTAAATTAATTTATTGACTTCTTAACTCGGACGTTTGTCAAAAGCCGAACTGGATTCTGTATGGAATATTCTTTACCAACCCCACCGCGTAATGTTACTGATGATGCTGTTTATGCTGCCTAAAGTACAAATCAACAAAGAAATCGCCTCGTTTATTACCCATGATCTTTTTTAAAAATATTCCTTGTAAATATAAATTTATATTGACTGACTATTACAGAAACGTGTAGCTTCATTAAACCACACCTTTTCATCTTTTTAGATATCCGCCCTCCCATATTGAAACGGCTAAGACTCTTGTAAGGAAATATCCCCATTCTGAAGATTCACCTGATCGTGCCTTTGTATGTTTTACATATGTATAATATTGTCAAAAATAAATGGATATACGGGGTTAGATATTAAATATATTTTTTATGAAATTCGGAGTAAAAAGCTTTCTACTAAGTTTAAGAACTTTAGGAGAGGTATAAAAGAGGTAAATAAGGTAGATTAAATGAGAAAACGTTACGCCCACAACTTGCCACAAGAGAGGTGCTGAAGATGCAGAGGAAGGAGAAGAGGGAGATGTCTTTGGAGAATCCGTTGAAGAGAGCACCCAGAGAATTGAAGATGATAGGGTTGAGAGTATGGTCCAGAACAGTGTTGAGAATAATGTTCAGATTGGGAATATCGTTGAAGGTAGCGTTGAACTTATCATTGAGAATAATATTGATGTCAACCAAACTCAGGGAACAATAGTTTATGACCCTTTAATAGTGGAATGTAAAACTGTGACTGAGAAGAGTCAAGTGCAGGTCCACCAACGGTTGTCGATTCCTCGGAACATGCCAGTGTTAGCGGGGCTTCTAAACGCGGTTTTATGAACAGTCAGTGGATAAAGACAGTAAAAAAACCAATTTCCATGAGAAGAAGACCTCCAATATTAAAGTTGTCAAACATTTTCAGCAAACGAATAAACAGATTTCAAAAAAGATGAAGAAGGCGAAGACAAACGTTGATGTAAGATTGGTTTTGTCATTTACACCCACCAAAAAATGATATACTCGATTCTCGCGTTTACTGATTGGTGTTTTGATGTTGGACGATAGTTCGAATTTCCAATCGTTCTGGTCTCAGCAAGTTTAGTCCTACTCATCAGAATAGCAAGCGGGTCTAGTGGGCAGTTATCTGCTACTACTTATAGATGGACGATTCACTTGTAGATTTTGGGGATGAAAGACCCATTCTAGAATGGATCGGACATTCGTTAATCTTCACACAGCAATTCAGAATAAAGCCGAAATAAAAGATATGTTAAATGTGTATCGCAACTTCAAAATGCTCGGCAGGTATATTTGGCCATATGAATAATTTAAAGCTATAGGTCTCATTACATAAAATTCTAATTCTAATTATTAGTTTCGAATAATATAAGCTTAACCTCCATATCACGCGACAATTAAATCTTACGTTTAGAAAATTGATCTTTTTTTTTCAATTTAAAATGCCCATGACGATGTATGACTCAGCTTTGGTCTTTTTTTTTTCTTGGGGGGAGGCTTTGGTGCATAGCGTATTCCCCAACTCCGATCGCTTGCATTAAATGTAAAAAATATGTTCCCTTGTTTATTTCACCGAACTCTATTTAGCTAGCCAGTTTTGACAAATACGGGAGAATACATGGCAGTCTGCAATTGTAGGTTCAACTATTAGTATTTGAAAATAATAATAATAATCTAATAATAATATGAATTGTTCGATGATTAATTTATCTTTACATTTAACCTTTTTCTGCATAGATTTCAAAATTACTGAAAAAACGGCGGTGAAATATCATGCGTGGAATATCATTCAAAGGGTTGCTCGATGTTCAGCACAGAAGTGGGCACGATATATTTCAAGTTTATTTTTTAAACAAAGCATCATTTATCCAAATGAGATATCAGTAATAGGCATGTTTGATTATTTAAGCGGGATTCCACTTCAAATAATTTGCGATGCGCCGGAGTTCAATTAAGTTGCTCATATTTATGACAACCCCAATAAAACATTAGTTTTATTCTATCAGCTGTGGGACAACAGCTCAGATGTTAAAATGTCTATCGGGAGCTACTCCTTGAAAAATAATAATTTCTGTTTTTTAAATGGCAAGAGCTAAATTGTTTCTAACTAATGTGTTAAGACCACGCAATTTAACTATTTACTATTTTTTAAATAAAATTTCTTCGGATGATTTGGAAAAAAATGGTCGTTTACTAGGCATTTATGAGACGGATTTAGCAAAATCATCTGAAGTGTGATGTTTTCAATTTCTTTTTTATGCATATAGATCCGTCGCCTTCTTAAATTACTATTGATTAGCTTTGACACTTCATTCCTTATATTCGATTCCCCTAACCAAATAAAATAATTGGGCAAGCTTATTGCTGTTCACTTAAAGGGACGATGGATGTATTGGCTTTATTGCTCTAAAGTTAATTTTTAATTTTACATACACCTTATTGAACAGAAATCAAGGCTCGCCGGCACCTGTAATAGTTCTGGATTCCGATGAAATTGACGAGGCACTGAGGCAATTTGAATATTATATAATGTCAAACAGTTCATAAAGTACAATGTTTCGAAATAGTTATTTCAAGTTCACATTTTTAGATACGCCTTAAACACCGTCAAAGTTTAGAAATTAATATTCTATTCCTTGCTCAATTATCAAGTAACGAAGAAATGTTTGATGTGGTTGCTGGTTGCGTTGAGTCGTCAACTGAAAAAACCGAGAACATTGCAATTCACCACCCAAACACTCCTTGTGAATCAGCTTAAAAGGCTGGTGTCAACAAAGCACCAAGTAAAAATTCGTTAAAAGAAGACGATAAAGATGATTTTTTCAAGCGGAAATTATATTGAATGCAAGGTTTTACAAAGATATTAGATGCCTTTTTTAACACCAGGGGCAAATCTAGTCAATGACGTGATGGAGCAATACCAGTACAATATCAAAGAAGCGTTGAAAACAAAGAAAGCCCCAAGAAAAGAGAAAAGCGGCTAATTCAAAATGCGACATTTGTACTCATTCTACGAAAGAAAATCCTAGCAATGATTTAAGTTTCCTGGATAACGATTCAGATAGAGATATCTTCTTGCAATTTACAAACCAAAATTCCGTCAGTCACTGTGATAAGAACAAACTAATTAATACTAATAAAGAAAAGGGTGATTTTAGTTTCCTGGATAATGATCCAGATAGAGATTTTTTTTTCAATTTACAAATCAAAATTCCATCAGTCACTGTGATAAAAACAAACTAATTAATACTAGTAAAGAAAACAAACCAAAGAAAAGTAAGAAAAAAGCTCAAATACATAATAAGGAGTCCATCGTTTTAACTTCGGGCTTATCAGGACTAAGTGCCCTTATTAAACCAAGTTCCTCCAAAGTTTCACTTTTTGACCAAAGCAATTTAAAACAGACTACCTCTGAAAATAATAGAAAGAAAAGCCCCCTTCCCCAAAGAAAGGAGAGAGGTCAGCAGCAAAGAAAAAAACTAAAGTCTTTCACTCTCAAACAACTAACTGTTTGTGGTAATTTAAAAAATTGTGATAATTTCATTTCTCAACATGTGCCAATTAATGTTCCTCAAAGTGTAAGCTACCCTATTAATGACCAAAAACAAGTTTGTAATATTCTTAGTGATAAATTTTATTATTTAAACTGTGATAATCAAATGTTTCACGTAATTAATTAATTAATTTTGGAATGTAAGATGGAATAAAAGATTTAAGACTGGTAGTCAACTTTCATTTGGGCTTTCCATTTCTATTTATTTTGTGTTGCCTCCAATAGCCTCAAGTATAACGCCCTTTAATGATTTTAATTTATCAATGTTGGCTTCGTACAACCAAAATGACGGATTGGTGTTCCTTCCACACGCCGATCTGTGACGACCAAAGCTTTGTTCCAATGGATCTTGGTTCAAAGTGTAAGAACAAAAGAGGCCCCTTTATTCAGAAGAAAGCGTACAATTTTTGCAGTTGAAAAGGCTACAAGTAAAACAAACGTTATTGAGTTTTTGGTATCACAAGTGTTAAACAAACGTTATTGAGTTTTTGGTATCACAAGTGTTTCTAAAGTATTTACCAGTCATTTTTAGTCCCTCAATGGTCTCTCGGCTTAACAACATTTTGTCTCTCTCTGATTTTGAAAAGTCACCTGGCTCTGACATCCCTCTCCTAGTCATTCAAATACTCAATGAAATCATATTCTAGCCACTGCAATAATAGGGAACTTATTATATAACAAGTTTAAAATAATAAAAATATATCAAAGCTAACCTTCAGTCGTTGTTCATCAATTGAAGTGTAAGGCTTTTTATCCTCATTGAGGGTCCGAGAAGCATCGTTTATACTTTTAACATTGCATAAAAAAATATTTGTTGAAAGTTCTAATAAACTTTACAGTTTCCTTATATTTGGGCAACTCTTTTGCAAACAAAATTTCAATCGCCGAAGCAACAGTTTCGCTTAATACTTGAGTGGTAAGATTCACACGCATTCTTGAATAAGAATTTAGAAAAACATGGGAGTAAGTTAGCTTTGGCAAGTGTTTGAATTGTCCTTTTTCCCTCAGATTCTTGAAATATAGCCGCATAATAATTTTCCAAGAAATTTCTTCTCCATTTTTCCATAATTTTCTCGCTTTAGAATTGCAAAAACTATTACTCAATCCATTTCGGCACGTTTTGATTGCGTGGGGTGCATCAGATATAAAGAATAATTGGCGCTCTTCGTCAGTAGCGTATAGATTCTCGGTAAAATAGGGAATTCCTTTTTCATCACTATCTGAAGGATAGCACATGCGAAAAAACTTTCTATTGCCCACTATTCCTAAAATTATAAATCCAGCATTTTCGCAGCGCCTTATGGCTTCCCATATTATGCTGCTCCAGATGCAGATTTGCTTGGAAAAAGAGCCCGCGCTCCTGGCGAATCGGTTTCTGCGTACATAGCGCACCTGCGTAAACTAGCCGAAAATTGCAAGTTTGGAACCAATCTCGAGACGATGCTCAAGGAGCGCCTGGTGACGGGAATACAATATGAAGCCGTCCAAGCCAGATTCTTTACTGAGCCACCACAGGACTTGAATCTACAAAGAGTCATCGACATAGCCCTGAATATGGAGTCCGCAGCAAGGCAACTGAAGGACATAAACGGAAGTACCTCAGTAGTCAAGGGTTAGGATGAACTTCACCGGTTGTCTACCAAAAGCGACAACAATCATTCCCGACGTTCGCTGAAATCCACAAGACCCAAACTTGCCCGTCTACTTTCAAACGTATACTACAGATGGGGAGAGGCAAATCACAAGGCGAACGTCGGCAAATACTCAACGGCCGTTTGCAACTATTGGAAGAAGACGGGACACATGGAAAAAGTTTGCGTATCTGCCAAGAACGATGGTCAAGGTCCAGCCAATACTACGCGTCATACAAAGAACAAGACCAACAGAGTCCATTTTCTACGAGACGCACAACCATCCACTGACGCAGCAACAACTTCGACATTACCGACCAGCACCACTACACTGGAATACGACATTTTCCAGCTCTCAGCAGAAGATAAGCCTACCCTACAACCTGCTCCAAGGCCATACTTGTATGATTTCCTGGTCAATGGAGTGAAGACTGAAATGGAACACGATTCCGGAGCATCCTACTCCGTCATTTCGGCTTCAACGTACGCAGAACTTTAACAACGAACCGAAATGCCTGAGCTTCAACCAACAACCACGGCCTTAAAAGCTTACAATGGAATGCCAGTGACCACGAAGGGTTTCATCGAAGTCACCGCAGAGTTGCAAGACGTCAGCGCCAAACTACCTGTCATTCTAGTCACACAACATCAACCGAGCCTCTGTGGGAGAATTTGGATCGTCGCAATAAACTTGGCACCACCAGATGTAAAAATACACGTCTGCATTGACAACGTTACATCCACTTCACGGACAGATGAAATCCTCAGGCAACACGAGTCTCTTTTTTCACCTAGACTCGGTTTGATGAAAGACGTACAAGTTCACCTGCACCAAAGACCCGATTATGTCCACAGAATCTTCAAGCCCAGACCAGTGCCTTTTGCCGTCAGGGACATAGTTGATGAAGAATTGGAAAGACTATTAAAAGCGGGAATCATCGAGCCAGTTAAAACGGCTAAATCAGCAGCTCCGATCATTCCGGTACTCAAAGCCAGTAAGAAAATAAGAATTTAAGGCAATTTCAAACAAACAGCCAACAAGGCTACGCTAACCGAACAGTACCCTTTACCGAAGATCTACGAAATTTTCTCCACTCTCAACGGCGGAAAGAAGTTTACTAAGCTTGATCTTCGGGACGCATATAATCAGCTAGAACTAGACGAAGAGTCAAGAAATCTACACAGAAGGATCTATTTCGTTACAGACGACTATCATTCGGCGTGTCTTCAGCTCCAGCGGTTTTTCAACGAGAAATCGAACCTCTACTAGCTAATATTCCCAATGTCGCAATATTTCAATACGATCTTCTGATTACTGGTCCAAACGACGAAGAGCACTTCAAAAACTTGGAAACAGTCCTATCTCGACTAGAAGAAGCTGGATTGAAGCTGAGACGAGAAAAATGCGTTTTCCTTACGAATTCGGTCGAATATCTTGGACACTTGTTGGACGAAAGGGGTCTCTCACCTTCTGAGAAGAACTTAAGACCTATCCTGGAAGCCCCTGAGGCAACAAACGTAATGGAGCTGAAATCCTTCTTGGGACTAATAACCTACTATTCCAAGTTCGTGCCAAATATGTCGGACCTGCTCAACCCTCTGTACAAACTTACCAGAAAGGAGCAACCTTGGATATAGGACAAAGAAACCAATGAAGCTTTCATCAAGGCCAAAGGAATACTAGCCTCATCCACGGTGCTAGTACATTACGATCCGACAAAGCCACTAGTTCTTGCCTGCGATGCCTCTCCTGTAGGACTCGGTGCAGTCTTGTCGCACGTTGAAGCCGACAAGTCCGACCGTCCAATTGTCTTCGCATCGAGAACGCTGTCCTCCGCCGAAAGAAACTACAGTCAAATCGAAAAGGAAGCCTTATCCTTGGTCTTCAGAGTAACTAGTTTCCGGGAATACTTACTCGGACGACGTTTCACATTGCTTACGGACCACAGCCCTTTGGCAATTCTACTAGCGGATAACAAGCAAACACCAACAACAACTGCAGCACGAATACAACGTTGGTCTATCACCTTGGCAGCCTACGATTATGAAATCAAATATCGGCCTGGTAGTCAAAACGGTAATGCGGACGCTATGAGTAGATTACCCTTGCCGGACACTTGCGAAACAACTCTGATCACGCTGCCACAACATTGGGTACCGGCGCCACTCTCGTCAGTAATCATACCGGCTATTTCCGTACCAACAAACCAAGCGGAGCAAGACACAAACTCTACGCTAAGAAGATCCTCAAGAACTACCAAAGCACCTGATCGCTTAACGTATTATCAGAAGTGACAGAAATTAAAACGGAGAGGGAAGTGTCGTGTCCATAAAAAACTCTACTTCCGCTTTATTAAAAAACCCGACTTATCTACCAAACACAGCTATTTCTTTGCTTTTCTTGTTAGAAGAATCCAAAAAACTTTCAGGAATTTGGCTTAATATACTGTCAATATCTTCTTCTTTAATAGTCGAAGACGCTTCTAAATGAACTAAATTAAAATTTGAAAATTAATTTAGCAAACATTGCCAACCAGAATGAGAGCGCCTCATTGTTGGAGAATACTGATATGTTGACTTAGATGGAGAATACTGATATGTTGACTTAGATGGAGAATACTGATATGTTGACTTAGATGGAGAATACTGATATGTTGACTTAGATGGAGAATACTGATATGTTGACTTAGATGGAGATTTCATTGGACAAATTCCGACTTTTCTTGCTCTTCATAACAAAACATTTTATGAATTCAATTATTATTTTACCAACTTTCACTTACTCTTCATGGTTGAGGTTTAACATGGAACGTGGAACGTTTCTTGACAGAATAAGCAAACTGACTTCGTCTCAGATATTTACTCATATTCCACGCGAAATAACTTGCATGAATGGCTGATTTATAATCAGCGTATGCAGATGTACCGCCTACTTGACATAAAACATGTTCAAGAAGATATGGGTCAACAAAATTCATATACGCGAAAGCGCAAATTTGTACAATTTGTTCATTAGATTCAGAATGTTTTAAAAGACTAATTCGCCTAATATTTTCAGGCCACAAATTACGGTGACCAACGATGGCTTCCATTTCTAATAGGGCATTTTTATACTCTCTTGATGCCATAGCAAAAAGATTTCGTTTTTTATATGCACGATAGTCCTCACAGAAGCAAAAAGATACTATAGTCCCCGCAGAAACAGACGATTTTTCAAAATACAATAGTTCCCACGTTCATTCAGTGTTATATTTAAATTTAACTTACACTTATTATTTTTAAAATTACGCTACAACCAACGAGACTTTGACGCATCAACCGTCACTAACAACTACTTTCTTTCAGTGTTCTATTTAAATTTAAATATACGATAGTCCCCACAGAAACAAGAGGATTTTTCAACATGTGATAGCGCCTGAACTTCGACGCATCAACCGTCACAAACATCTACGTTTATTCCGTGTTCTATTTTAATTTAAATTATACTTATAATTATTCCACCGAAACTTCGACAGCTACGTTTATTCAGTGTTTTATTTTAATTTAAATTATACTTATTATTTTTAAAAATTGCGCTAGTTCATTCAGTGTTCTATTTAAATGATACTTATTATTCTTAAAAATACGCTACAGCCACCGAAACTTCGACGCATCAACCGTCACTAACATCCACGTTTATTCAGTGTTCTATTTTAATTTAAATTATATTTATTATTTTAAAAAATTGCGCTAGTCAATTGTTCTATTTAAATGATACTTAAAATTCTTAAAAATTGCGCTACAGCCACCGAAACTTCGACGCATCAACCGCCATTCACAACAAAGAGATTCTAGAGAATTCTTTTTCAAACAACTTGACACGTGAATTTACTTGCACAAACGTGGAGAGCTGGACATAAGAATTACGCCGTTTTCCACCATAGAGCAATAAATGTTTAGACTAGCTGTAACTTCAGAAAATAATGAAAATTTAATGGTAGTTGCATCGATAAGGTTACTCAAATTTCGTGGGCTCTCCTAAAGAGCCCATCACACGTAGATGGCGTAACTTTCTACGGCAGTATTGATTATTTCGGGATTCCAAAATGTTGTAAAACACGAGTGTGGTCGGCACTCATGTACCGGCCAGCCACCAAGGAAGTAATGATTAAAGTATACTCTCACAACAAACCGGACTAGTTATTATAGACACGGTAAAACTTATCAACCGTTAAAGACATAACGATACAGGAGTAATATTTTAACTCCCATAATTTTGCTCCATGTCAATCAGTATTAGACTGCCCGCTTTGACGCAGTCCTTACAAAGGGGGTGTGGTTCAGAACGTTCAGAATTATCTGAAATCAGGAGCACGAATAAAATATTTTAATAGAAATAAGAAATTTGTGACATTCAAAACCATTCTCACCATTTCTATCAATTTAAACATCGAACTTTGATGTCAAATATCATTGAACGCTGTTTACTATTTAAGATAAATTTAGATCACTCGGAATTTTTCTGAAATTAGGACAACAAAAAAATATTTTTATACAAATAAGAAATTTGTGACTTTTAGTAAAATTTTAGTTTAGTGGGAACAAAAAATATTTACCTTTTATAATAGAAACATATTCTGCATTTACTTATTTTGAGGCAGCTATTGTAAAATTTTAGTTTCGGGAAACAAAAAACAATACAAATCATTGGCAATTTATCTGATATTAGCACAGAAAAATCTTTATACAAATAAGAAATTTGACACATTCAAAACCATTCTCACCAGTTTTTATCAACTTAAACATCAAACTTTGATTTCAGATATCATTGAACGCTGTTTCTTTATTAGAGATGAATTTAGATCATTCGGAATTTTTCTCAAATTAGGACATCAAAAAAATTATTTTATATAAAAAAGAAATTTATGACATTTAAGTCAATTCTCACCATTTTTTTACAATTTTAACATTAAACTCTGATGCCAAACATCAATGAACGCTGTTGATTATTTAAGATGAATTAGAAAATGGTGCCGGTATATTAGGTCCATAAAATCCAGGGAGAATTCTCCACATGGGTTGGGTGGTTGGCAATCCATAAAAAGAAGAGGTTGCACTCTTAACTTGAGTCGATGTAGCCATGGCTTCATGAGCTTTTCTTAAATTAATTGAATTTTCATTATTTTCGCTATTTGTATATTCCTTGTGACCTTGATTATTCCAGGTTTGATTCAAAGTTCGAGAAACATAACACTGAGTTATTATTTTGGAATTTTCTTGTTCATCAAGTTCACTTTGTACATCTTCTTCTGCAGTTTGATTTTCAAGGTTTTCAATTTTAGAAGTATGCATTTCAGAGGTTCGATTTATTTTAGGTAAAGTTCGTGAAACATAAAATTGAGTTATTATTAAAGAATCTTCTTGTTCATCAAATTCAATTTGTGCATCTTCTTCAGTGCGATTATTTTGATTTTCATTTTTTGAAGCATGTAGTTCAGATGATGTAGATTCCGAAGTCTTCGAGTTTTGCACAGTTGGTAAGAAGGAACGCTTTTGCGGTATTACTGATAGGCGGAATGAATCGTTGTACTTTCGATGTTGGTTTTGCACATTTCGTGATGAGGAACTCCTCTGTGGCGTGTAAATACTGCATGAGCCGTGTCGTGTTTCATGTGACGAAGGAAACGTCAACCTTCTTGAATGGTGATGACTATTATTGTAGTTTCCTATACCGGATGAGGAACGCTCCTGACGACTTCATGAAATGCATAAACATTTACGTGTATCACAAGATGAAGGCAACCTCATTCCTCTTGATAATTGATTACGATTGTTGTAATTTTGATTCTGACACCTTGAAGTACTGCATGAAGATTGTCGTGTTTCACAAGATGAAGGCAACCTCATTCTTCTTGATAAATGATTATGATTGCTGTAATTTCGATGTTTGTTTTGTAAAGTTTGTAACGAGGAACACTTTTGAGTCTCTGAAGCATTGCATGAAGAACATATTTGAGTACTTGAAGTACTGCATGAATCATGTTGGGTTTCAATGGATGAAGGACACTTCATACTTCTTGAGAGATGATAACCCTTTTTGTAGTTTTGAGGGTTTTTTTGCAATGGACAATAAGAAACGCTCATGAGCCCTTGAAGTACTGCGTGAACGTCATCTTGTACTGCATGATGATAGGTGATCACTATTATTATAGTTACGACGTTTGATTCGTAATGCCTGTGATGAGGAACGCTCCGATGGCCTTGAAGTACTGCATGAATCATGTTGTGTTTCCATGTATGAAGGACACTTCAAACTTCTTGACAGATAACTATATTTGTAGTTTTAATGTTTGTTTTGTACAATATGTATCGGTGAACGCTTTTGAGCCCTTGAAATACTGCGTGGCCTTTGTCTTGTATCATTTAATGAACGTAACTTCACATACCTTGATGGATCATCAATATTATTATAGTCCCGAAGCTTATTTTGTACAGTTCGTGATGAGGAATGCTTCTGTTGCCTTTTAGTACTACAAGAACATTGTTGCGTTTCACAGGAAGGGCACCCCATACTTCTCGATAGGTGATTACTTTTGGGATTTTGGTAATGAACTAAAGCTTCGCTAACTCTGGATCTTCAGTCGCGCCGCCAACAGTAGGCACGTGCCTACGTTGGAAAATTTTGGCCTACTCGGGGGCCTCCAAATTTTTAAAAAAGTGCCTATGAAGGCCTTCATATAAAATTTTATTTCCTACTTCAACCGCGTATAATTTACTTTATGTACTTCCACATTTTATATTTCTAACTGTAAAAATCTAACACAACATCACACACCTGCATTCACTTCCCTAAGGGTCCGTTAGTACCTGTTCGACACATTCGCTACACTCAGCTTTTATGAGAGAGCATTTTAAAAACCCGTTTTTATATTTTAAAGAACAAGAGGAAAGGTTATCAGACCGGGCCATACTTTCAATTAACCGAGATATATCTAACTAAATAAGAGACAATCCTATCTTAGTGGTCGATGAATTCGGAAAAGTTTCGAAGAGAACAATTTCATTCTATGACTAAATGTATGAGGAGGGGTCGCTGGGACACGGTTGCCAAAATTTCAAAACAAAGGGGAGGGGGTCTCTAGATCATGCTGTGCCTACGCGAGAAATAATCCTGGCGGCGCTACTGATGAAAATGAAATTGCCTTGAATTCTGAAAACGAAGCTGCAGCTCCTGCTAGAAAAGATTTTCCCTTGAAAGAAAACATAAAGCCGCAGCATCTGGAAAAAAATGTAAGGCAACATCTGGTAAAAAACCTCTGTTGACTGAAACAGTATTATATTCAATTAATATTAATTATAAAAATACCGGCTCAGCCTCTAAAGGCATTGATTACCCGCAAGGGGAAAATAAATTTGTAGGCGTTTCTAATATTAACATTATATTTTATTTGTTTTCTTATTTATAAATTATTCTATTTTTCAGTTTTTTGAAGATGAACTTAGCATTAAAGCACACAAGAAAAGTATGACTGAAGAACTTACAAAAAGTACTCCAGATTTAAGAGTTATCAATAGCAAAATGGACAAAACATTTGATGTGAGATTTGCGAAAATCAAAGATGGGGTAATTTTAGAAGACAGTTTAGAAGAATATCCAGCTCTAAAGGATATAAACCAGGTTTGGAAATGTTTTAGGAATTTAGGTAAAGGAAAAGTGATATAAACCCATATTTTTGGTTATAAATGGATTTAAATCTTCTTCGAAATCGATGCAGAAAAATATTAGTTATTTAGAAATCCTAAAACTTGAGTTTATTTGATTTGTTCTTTTAGAATGGGAAAAATAAGGATTTTTTTCTTCGCGAGTAACGTATTAAATACTTTTTTTAGTTATTTATGGAGTTATCCCGAATAACGAAAGTGGAAATAGAGAAAACTTTACGACTGTCATTGAAGCAGCTTTGTCTAAAGATTTGGCGCTATGCACCAGCTAGTGTGGAAGACCTTAAAAACGCCTTAATTTCACCAATAAATGAAGAAATGGATGAAATAGAAGAAAACGTAAAGAGTTAGCAGCATCCTTCGGGTTACTTCCTAGTTTGGTAAAGGAGCATCACAGCCACATTTTTTCACCAAAAACAGCTCAGAAACCAAAATAACAAAGGAACCGGTAATTGTTTTTATGGGCAAGAAGGTCATAAATTAATTTACTTCTGTACTTATCAATTTGAACTTAAAAGTATGACTGACAGCAAATAAAAAATATGGCATTTATATAATAAAATCCGCTTATTTATTTCATTTTCTGTACATTTTTTAAATTAAAAACCGGAATGCTCTCGCACTCTCCTTGTCGGAGCCATGTCGCCAACCTCGCGGCTTTCACGAGGGTGCAGTTGTTTTCCTCCATGTGGAAGGTACATGCTCTGGGGGGCTCGCAATTGTCGATAGTGGACAGTTTTGGACAGGCGTAGTCTTCGGCGTTGGCGACGTCCACTCCCAAAACCCTGGATAAAACCGAAGCTTTCTCCAGCCCCTTCGTTACGAAGGATGAAGCCCTCAGACGAATATAATCGCCAAATTCCTGCAGTATTTCGTAGGGATAATCCCCCTCCTCGAAGTTAAGATCGCAAGTGTTGTGAGACAACCAGCGGACTTGTCTTTTATCCTTGATGGATAGATCCGAGAACTTGCATGATGATTGAAAAATCCAGACGTCGTAGGCGCCCGTTTGCCCTATGAACATCGTCAGCTCTTTGATGATCCATTTTCCTTTAACCCTAAAGAAATTCGCCTCCAGGACCGCCGTTGTCGCTGTTGTCCTGGAATAATACCGGTTCTTAACCTATGATTAACCGGGGTGTTGGCCTTAAGGTTTACAGAGAGGGGGATAATCCTGTGGCTCTTTCACCGCCCACCTAATTACTGTTTACTTTCCGATATTTACAATCGTCGACTGGACACGAGGTATTTTAAACATAACTAGGTAATACGCGTATCTCCTTTTTCCAGGATAATATAGATTCTGCATTAAAATTAGTACGGAAGTGTTTGTATGGTGGGAACCTCTAATGAAAAGATTTGTCACATCCTTGTTATTCGCTATTTCACATAAAAGATCGTCTAATATAATGAAGTTCCTTGCACTAACATCTAAGGTGCTAACATCCAATAATCCCTCATGAAATTCTACACACTTAAAACCATATCCATAAATTTCTAATAAATTAATAAGTGAATTCTCTAAATATAAGTGTAAAGAGATGGGTATACATTGTTAAGAGTATACTTACAATTTAACTGAGTCCATTTCTTTGGGATAAGTCGTGAATTTCGTTAGTCTTGGTAGAAAGTTTGAAGAGTCGTAAATCATTTTTTCCTTTGGCCTACCACGTCTTATATACCATCCGTCTCCATACTCTTATCTCAGGTTTCAATTATAAACGAGTAAATGCGCGTGGGGAGAGTAATTGGTTTATTCACAATGTTTGTTGTGTTTTCGAAATAAAATTTACATCTTGTGAAAAACGTTTTCAATCAATTTAACCACACTATTGTTTACCAGACATGATTAGAAGAGGAAGAACATTTCGATTCTTTTATCTGATAATTAAACATGCACGCTGGAAGAGGGTTTGATATCTTCACAATATCTGTTTGTTGCGTTTCGGAAATAAGATTAACGTATTCCAATATTTGTGTGACATTTAGGGGAAACATTTTAATTTATTAATTGACTAATTTATTAATTTATTGACTAATTTATTGCCTTATTTATTAATTGACTAATTTATTGCCTTATTTATTAATTGATAAATTTATTGCCTTATTTATTAATTGACTAATTTATTGCCTTATTTATTAATTGATAAATTTATTGCCTTATTTATTAATTGACTAATTTATTGCCTTATTTATTAATTGACTAATTTAAAGTTTATTTAAAAGTGTATATTGTATATTTAAAAGTTTTTAAAATAAAAAAAATCTTTAAACTGATTTTGTTCTTTTTTCGCGCGCTTCCTGTCATACGCGTTTTACAACTATACGCGTCGCGTTACCTACTATGTACGGTGCGTTTTCCTGCTATGCACGGCGCGTTCTTTTCCGCGACACGCGAGAAGGAGAAGAGGAAGATGCGCGCTCCCCCTATATTAACGCTTGGCCGCTTAAAGTTTAATTTATTTAAGCTCGAGAACTCGGAGAACAAAGATTCCCTTTTATCATCCGTGTACCATAACTGTAAATGGACCGAGTGGGGCTGGAAAAACGTTTCTTTGCGAAAGAATGATTAAAAATCATCGGGAAATGTTTGAACCCAATATCGCTGAAATTATTTTCTATTATTCAGAATATCAACCATTTTACGACAGGTTGAAAGGTTTGGTTGTCTTTAAGGAAGGTTTGCCGGATATGAACGAGTACGACGGTTCTCGAAATTGTCTTCTAGTAATAGACGATTTAATGGATCAGAACAAATCAGGTTTGATAGGTTCAATTTTTACCAAGTTTAGTCATCATCGTAATTTGAGCGTGCTATATTTAACTCAAAATCTTTATCATAAATCCAGCGACGCTAGGGACATAAGTTTAAACACAAATTATTTGATACTTTTCAAACAGGTTAGAGATAAATTGCAAATAAATTATCTAGCTAGACAAATGTACCCGCGTAACCCGAAATTTTTAATGGAAAGTTACTTGGACGCTACTGAACAACCTCATTCGTATTTGCTATTGGACTTTAAACAAAACTGCCCCGAAGATTATAGGGTTAGAACAAAAATATTTCCCGATGAGACAATGGTAATTTACGTGCCCAAGAAGAGATAAATAAGACTCGTATCATACAAGAGCATTCATTTGAATTATGAAACGCCGTGCGATTACATCACAGCGAGACGTTCTCGCACTCTTGAGTAAACTTAAAAAAGGGCCTAGACACGCTTTTATAAGATCCGCGGATAAAGGTTTAATAGACGCTATATCAGAATTGGTTTTAAATACGCTACACGGAAACGTGAAATTGAATTTGGCTCAAAGAAGTAGGCTCTACAGGTATAAGAATAACCTACGCAAAATAGCTAGTAAAAGAATAGCTTGGAAAAAGAAAAGGGCTATTTTTTCGAACCAAAAAGGGGAAGGTCTTTTTTCTTTGCTCGTACCGTTTCTTTCATCGGTTATAGGAGCCTTTAGTTCGTAATGTACCATAAAATGACGTTGGTACCCTTGAATGAACGGAAAATACCGTCTCAACCCGATATTCAACCCGTTGATACTCTAAAGACAGATGTTATGCAAGAATTGAATAGGGAGATGCAATCGGTTTTAAACAACAATTCGTTAGACGATCGCTCCAAATGGATTATGTACCAACAGCTAGTCCAAAGGTACAATAACGTTTCTCGAGAAATCGTGCCGGATCCGACCGATAAATGGATTGACATGTTCCCCCTTAAATATAAGGGGAGAGCAAAGAAGGTTTTTACTCAGTTGCAATCGCTGGGCGAAACCTTAAGGTGGTCGAAAGAAGGAAGAGTTTTTGTAAACGGACGAGAGATCAAAAATTCTGATATAGCGCAGTTAGTATACCATTACATTACCCCCCTTAAAGAAATACCCGAAGGCTGGAGCGATTTTCATAACATTGTAAAAGAAATTGAAGGACCAAAAGCCACCGAACCAGTCCCCATCCTTCCCCCTCCTCTCCTTCATCTCACTTCTCCGCCAAAACGAACGCCCTTAAAGAGGCGGCTAAGAAATTACGGTAAAGAAAATTCAAGCGGGGCTCGTTACGTTACGAAAAGGAAATCTTCTTCTATAATACCAAAATGGCTGAGCTTCAACTCAACAACCCCGAAAAATTAAAAGCCATATACTATGATCCTTCAAACCCCGCTTCGTTTTCAGGAATAGACGATTTACATCGAGCTGTTAAAGATGATGGTATATCGAAAGCGGATGTAATTTCGTTTCTGGAAAGTTCCACCCCGTATACTTTGCATAAAACGGCTCGTAAAAAGTTTAAGAGACGCCAAATTATAGTTCACAATATCGGTGACTTGTACCAAATAGACTTGGTTGACATGCGATCCTTGGCCAAAGATAAGTACACGTTTCTATTGACGTGTATAGATTGTTTTAGTAGAAAACTATGGGTCGTGCCTTTACTACGTAAGAGGGGAAAAGAAGTTGTTAGAGCCTTAGCTCTTATATTCAAAGACCAAATACCGATTAGAATAGAAACGGATAAAGGGAAGGAATTTTTGAATTCATCGGTCAAAAAATTTCTCAAAGAAAAGGGGGTTAAATTCTTTACGACCGAGAATGACGTTCACCACGCCCCCACTGTAGAACGAGTGAATAGAACTTTAAAGTCTCGTATGTTTAAACTGTTTACCCATCTCCATACTAGAAGGTATATCGACCACCTGCGAGATATAGTGACGGCATATAACGGCGCTTGGCATAGTACTATTAAAATGACACCGAATAATGTTAAACCAACGAATATATTAGAAGTGTATAGAAATATTTACGGGACTGAAAACAAAGGACAGAAAAAACGCCCTCCACCCAGAATAAAAGTGGGCGATTACGTCAGGGTTAGCAAAGTAAAAATGGTTTTTGAAAAGGGTTACGAGGCAAATTTCAGCACCGAAGTTTTCCAAGTTGATTTTATCGGAACTGCCCGTGATCCAGTGATTTACAAGTTAAAGGATCTGGAAGGAAACCCTATAAGTGGCGTGTTCTATCGCGAAGAGGTTCAGAAAACGGTTAAACCTGAAAGGTTCAACATTGAAAAAATCATAAAGAGGCGAAAAAGGCGTGGAAAATTGGAGTTATTGGTATCTTGGGAAGGCTACCCGAAAACCCAAACCTCTTGGGTTCGTGGAGAAGATGTCGAATCAATCGTTTTACCTAACCCTACCAAGTAACGTCAACGGCTCGTTATTTCCCGATAATACCAGGGCGCATTACTATACCAAACTACCTAATCCTATTCATTTAAATGGAAAATGGGAAGTGGCTCTAGTAGATATATTGTATACGTCTACTTTTTACAACGTGCCAAGGCCTAAGGAAGAACGTGATGTTAGTTTTCATAACGTTTCCAGATACGGGAGCAAATATACCGTAGGGGACGTAGTCGAAGGCAAGAAAAGACAGAGATAAAGTAAAGACGCTAGGAGGGAAACCCTAGTTATGCCCGGTGTTCCCCTGGGCTTTTACAAGTCTATAGAACATTTAATAAACGTCATAAATAATTCGTTCGACAAAAATGGCCCAACATTGCGGCTGATTTACGATAACGTAACAGGACACGTTACTATAGCCCAATCTGAAAAATTAATGAAACCTTATTTAAAATTCGAAAAACCGTTGCCGAAATTCTCGGATACGATGAAGCTAGCGAATGTATCGGTCGTAGCGAAAGGCCCTCTAATTAGAATTACCACGTTCCGGACCAGTTATTTATCTATTTAAATATCGCTAGCAATCAGATTGTAGGCGATCATTCGGTTCCTCTACTACGGATCGTTTCGGTTGATGCCAAGAAGCCATACGGGTCTCAAATATTTCAAACCTTTACCAATCCTCATTACGTACCCGTTGGTAAAAATTACTTTGATATCATCGAAGTTAATATAAGGAATAGTTTGGGGGAACCGGTGCCATTTGAATACGGGATTTTAACGGTTAAACTACACTTGCGATGCCTAAGCCCGACGTCTTAGAACGGAGACAATGTTGCTACAAGCAATATTACAATAATCAAGCGGGAATCGGAACCGGAAGTTATTATGTAGGGAATAACCCTATTTTGTAAGGGCACGGATTTGGGAGTTTTTTTCAGGTTTAGTAAAATTTGTTAGGCCTTTACTTACAAGCGGTGCCAAATTTCTCGGCAGAAAAGCTGTTAGTACGGGGACCAAAATTTTCAGTGACGTAGTATCGGGCAAGGATATTAAAGAGTAACGGAAACTTTAGATGATATTAGAACTCAACATGGGGAAGGGGGTAAACGTCGCAGACGTAAAAAACCCTTGAAACGAAAAAGGGCTCAAAGTAAAAAAGGTATAAAACGAGCGACTACCCGGAAAATAAGGCCAGTTCGCCGTCGTATACCCTACAGGTCAAGACGACACGACATATTCTCCTAAACATGTTTCAAGCGACAATACTTGAGCTGGATTTTTTCGAATCTGTACCGATTCAAACATCGGTAGAATCGACCAAGTATGTTTGCATACGACCTATTTCGGTTCTGGATGGAGACTCTCAGATTGAATTTTACGTTCCCGGAAATGGCGAAGAATATATTGACGCCTCTCTAACTATGCTTTATGTTCGAGCTAAAATAGTACATACGGATGGTACAGATATCGATGACACCGATAACGTAGGGCCCGTCAACAATTTTTTACATTCGCTCTGGGATACGGTGGAAGTAACCGCCAATGATACGCCTATTTCATCTTCAACCGGAAACTACGCCTTCAAAGCCTACATAGAAACATTGCTAAACTATGGAGGAGACGCGAAAATATCTCATTTAACTTCTTCTATATGGCATAAAGATACGGCCGGGAAAATGGCTTCTGTAACTGAAAACCAGGGACATCTTGTTAGGAAAGAGTTAGCAAAGGGTTCGAAACAGACTGAAATGTACGGGGCCTTACACGCTGATATGTTTAACTTTTCAAAATTCATACCAATGGCGTCAGCCTTAGAGTCAGGATGACCCGAAATAAACCAGGTTTTGTTTTGCTCGGAGCTCCTCCCCCAGGCGGCGTATGGTACAAACACGAAATACTCGAAGTAGGTTTATACATTCGTAAAGTGAGAGTAGCCCCTCGAGTAATGCTAGCTTTAGAATCGGCTTGGACTAAATTCACGGCTAAATATCCATTCACTAGGACAGAAGTGAAAGTTTTTACCATTTCGGCAAATATTCAAAAAACTACTATAGATAACGTATATTTAGGGGTTTTACCAAACAGATTAACCGTGGGATTAGTAACTCATAACTCATATAACGGCAAATTGAGCTGGAACCCTTTCGACTTCCAAAACTTTAACGTGAATTATGTTAATGCGATTATCGGTTCGGAACAAGTACTCGCTAAGCCTTTGCGACCAAATTTCAATAAGGGTCTTTATGCTAGATCATATTATTCTCTGTTTACCGGATCTGGTACTCATTACAGAGACGATGGTAATGAGATATCTATGAAGGAGTATCCCAAAGGCTATACGCTTTACTGTTTTGATTTGACTCAAGGCGAAACCGCGTCAGATATAAATCATTACAACCCTATACGGCAGGGACAATTGCGAATTGAACTCGGGTTCGAAGAACCTGTACCCGAAACGCTGAGCTTGATCGTTTATTCAGAGTTTCAAAGTTTAATGCACATAGATCATAATAGGACCGTCGTTGTAGATTCGCTATGAACGCTTCAACCATAAGAAGGGTTTTGAGATACACCCGCGGATTCATGGGCGTATACCCGCGCGATGTTCTACCCAAATATATCCTTCGATACCCGGCTTCCATTGTTATAAATCTAGATAATCACAAAGGAAACGGTAGTCATTGGATTTGTCTCTATATCGATGGGAATAAACAATGTTAATATTTTGATTCCTTGGGCTTGGGTCCCTTGACAGAAGATATTAAAAAAATTATGAAAGAAAATTATACGAAAATAAACTATAATAGGAGGACTTTGCAGCCCCCGACAGGTCCGCTTGCGGTATATTCTGCGTTGTATACATTATGCACAGAACGAGGAGAAGAAGCACAAACGTGTTTTTCAAGAAATTTAAGAGGGATCCGTGGATGAATGACGTCATCATTTCCAACCTCTATAAGAGAACCACGCCCTCCCACTGAATTCTCTTATCCAATCCCGACTCGGTATTAGACCGTGTTATGACGTCAGCCGTTCCAGCCTCTATAAGAGAAACACACCCCCCGTGAATTCTCGTATCCAATCCTGACTCGGTATTAGTCCGCGTTATGACGTCAACCAATCTCTATAAAAGAAGCCCTACGGGCGCTAGAGGATTCATATCTACTACCGGTTCGGTTTTAAACAGTCATACACAGACTCGCTGCTAGTTATTATGAAGTCCGCCGTTATTGAGTTAGAATACCTGAACGGATGCACTCGTAGTGATGGCAGCACGGACATTATCGTGAAAGAAATGGCCATAACAACCATCAAGGCCAAGCCGGCAACCGTTTCCTGGACATTCGCGCCACCGTACAATAAATCCCACGTCTCGATTTCAAAACAACGACAAAACCAGTGGGTCTCGCGTAATCTACACTGATTGGACTGGAATGCTGGCCTAACCTCTTACGCCAAAATCGACGAATGCCTTGCCGCCGGTCTACAGGGGGTCGAACTAATCTTTTCAAAGGGTGACGAAAAAGTCGCCTTTCTGTCGGACCGTCTCATCAGAACGGTTCACGACTTGAACGACTTCAAGTTCCCGAAACCACCACCGCGGACATCATTTCTCTTCCCGTACGGTGCTTGTACCCACACCCCGTCGGTGAGCACCGAACGGCTTGCGCCTTTGACAAGGCTTTAATTTACGCCTTATGGGCGCACTCTAACAAAGCCGAAATTAATATTTCGTGCAATCTAGACATCCTTAAAGAATTTTACTTGTAAAAAAATGAATAAATGTATTTTTTTCTTTAAAAATGATTTTATTTTTTCAACATATTACAGTTTGAAAACAGATTCTCTGAGGGGGGAGAACATGTCTGGTCGTGTTATTTGCAGACGAGTGACGCAAACAACATTGGTAAAGTGGGGGCTCATAGCGGGGATGGCGAACGAGTCTGGGCACGAATTATCTTTAATCTTGGGGGATCCATTTGGTTCGAATGTCGTAAACAACTTTGTATACAAAGAACGTCTGCGGGGCTGGCTGACAAGTCTGGGCATGATTGATAGGTTGGAGAGAGGGTAAGGGGGCAGTTCTAGTTCTTGTTATGGTGGCATGGGGGTCGGCTCTTGATATATTTTGAGTTTGGTTCTAGTTAAAGTTTATGGGTGTGGGGGTGGAAGGTGAGGGGCGAACGAGTCTGGGCATGAATTATTTTAGCCGCTAGGGGGTTTGTTCATGTTGAATTATATAAGCAAACGGAAAAGATCGCTGGGTTTCATAACTAGTATGAACACCGAGGCGAAAAGACGTGAAAGTTTCCATCGCTGGAAGGGTCCGTATATAAATCCCCGAGATCTAGCTAGAGACGGTTTTTTTATTTATATACGTATGGTCACGATACCGTAGAGTGTTATTTTTATCACGGTATATTAAACGATTGGAAAATTCGGGACTCTGTGCACGAAGAACACAAACGTCATTTTCCTAGTTGTCCCTTCATCCGCGGACTTCCAACAAACAACGTACCGATCGAAGACGACAAGGGTCACGACGTACCACCCACCGCCCGCTCTGATTATATGGAGTTTCGCATTCCAAAGTCTGCCATTCAAAAGGCAATTTTGGATACCTATGTCCAAGAAATTTTCAGCGACCCCAAGAACCGCGAGATGTTGAATACGACATGAATTCGGAAAAAGCCCGTTTAAAAACTTTCCAATCGTGGACGTCGCTTTACGTTGATGCCGCCGAACTAGCGCGAGACGGGTTTTATTTAGACCGTAGAGATACCTTCAGATGTTTCTTTTGCCACGGTACTCTTCAAGTATGGACAGCCTCGGAATCGGTAAACGATAAACATAGACAATTGTACCCAGACTGTCCATACATTTTCGGGCAACAAACGCTAGTCCACACGGACCATACCTTCAGATGTTTCTTTTGCCACGGCACTCTTCAAGTATGGACAACCTCGGAATCGGGACGCGATAAACATAGACAATTGTACCCCGACTGCCCCTTCATTCTTGGAAAACGGACGCTAAATGTGCCTATCGAATCATTAGTATACGTTACTTCGGAAAACGAGGACTATATCTGCCTTATCAAGAAAACGACTCGAGACGAAGCCTTGGCTAAAAGACTTTTACAATGGTGAAAAAAAGTTACTTTTTGCCCTTTTACCGTAATATATAAAATACCTTACGAGGATCGTTTTAACTATTATTATATCGATAAATTGCATTATAATGAACGCATCCGTAATATTAATACTTTACTAGAAAAAATACTTTATGTATAAAAATAAAACATGGATAAAATATTTAATGCCTCTTTATTTATACATACATAGCGCGAGCGCAAAAGTAAAACAGCCCCTCTTTAAAAAAAACGTTGGGAGAGAAATTCGGCGAGAGAGATAGAATGAGAGATTTAGAGAGACGGAAGTCCCCCGGCTTGTACGTGTATCGGAGAGGGAACCGGTACGGAGAGGGGACCAAGAGAGGAATCCTATAAAATTTCAGTACTATACGGAGTTGACCTATATACAAGAGATAGAAAATGCGCGCCTGATAGGCTTGTACATTCGCGAGCGTAAAAATGAAGAGACGGTCAAAGGGAAAGAGACGGTGAAAGTCAGAATATCGGAGGGAACCAAGAGAGAGATGGTAAGAAAAAAAGCTCTCCAGCCTTCACAGAGCTCTTGCGGGTATCGGGCTGGGATAAAATATAAAGAGAAAGTGAAAGGCAGAATAAAAAGGGGACTTAGCGGAAAGAGAGAGCATACACTCAAGTAGAGAAGAAAAACCTCCACCCTTCGGGGGGAGGAGGTGAGGGGGGAGACCCACCAAACCCCTCCGGGGTGGAGGCATGGGGGCAAAAAAACTCGTACCCCCCTTCGCGGGAATAAACCATGGGGGAAAAAATTCATCCCCCCTGCGCTGCCCGCGGGTATCGAGGCTTACTATTCTTTAATACTGTATAAATAGGGTGCGTAAAAACACGCAGCACACAAAACAAAAGTGTTGGCTACCATTTGTTATTGTCGAATTACAAAAGACATTATCATCATTTTTAATGGCTTTAAAGTGGAGTGTGTTACAATTAATGCTAAATATTTTTACAATAGTATAGCCATTGGTTGACTTGGTTCAACCCTAAACATTGGCGGGTTTTCATTTTTAATGTTGGGGGAGCCATGGCACTCAAATACTACTAGGAAACACAAATATTTGTGTTTACTGATAGTACAGAGTGGCCAAGCTATTTGAGGAGGACCATGAATCTGTCCATTTGGACCATTTTCTATCGTTCACGAAATCGTAAACCTTGGCTCTAAAGATCCAGCAATGTCTGCATAAATTTCAACACGTGACTGATGTCGCCATTGATTGAGTGTCACCCAAATCTTACACAGAGAATAGACTTATACGATCCATAATTATAGACGCTTTTGGTATTTCTCAAATAGCTAAGCAACTCTCTAGTATTTGAGTGACTTAGTTCATCCCAATATTAACAGTGAAAATCCGCCAATATTTAGGATTGAAGCAAAATCACCAATGGTAATATTATTATTAAATTATTTTGGATTTCCTCCAACTTCTCTCTTCTTAAAGACCATTGTATTCGGTGCTTAGTCAACCTGCTTTTATTGGGGCTCCTTTTCGCAACGAGAGAGCTAATAGTTAGGGATCAGGTTTGTTCTTTTACTAATTTTCTATGTTGTGCTGGTTTTTAAGGTAAGTAGTGATTTTTTGGTCTTTAAGGCTCGATAAGATAGAAGTTGGGGTTTACATATTATGCTTTAAAATTACAACAATAGTTTAAAATAAGTTTTGTCATCGAAAAGGTGTAGAGATATCATAAAGAGAGTAAAGTTCGTAACAATGATTTCCAGGGCTAGGATTATTTTGTTATTAGTTGTTTTTAAGAAAAATTTCAAAGTTGACAAATTACTATTTAAAATTTCAACAATAGTTTAGAATGATATTTTTCTCATCGAAAAGGCGTAGAGATATTATAAAGAGGTGAAAGTTCGTTCGTAACAATGATTTCTAGGGCTACGATTATTTTGTTATTAGTTATTTTTAAATTTTTTTTAAAATGTTAAGTGTTCAGTGTTCAGTTTCTTAGAACTGTGACCGGTTATATTTTAGAAGTATTCCGAGGCATGACCTTATTTTTCAGTTTTAGTTACAGTTTTCAACTATTTGTTTCCTCTTTTTAGAAAGAATTGTCAGGCACTTTTATTCGCTAATGTACAGTGAAAAAATAATAATTTTAAGTTTAGTTCTATATTTTATAAATGTATGAGTGTTTTTTTTAATTTTAATGTAGAAGGTGATTTCCATTTTGAAATGGGGGAAAATGAGTTACTCTTCTACGTGTCAGAAATTCAGCGGCTGTAATTAGTGACAATTAATATATTTAATAATTTAATATCAATTATATTTATCTAGTTATTTGTAAAAAACCTTATTTGGGTAGATAGCCCTCGTCTCGACTCGGGAGGTTTATTTTTATTTTCCCAACATGCTATTTATCGTATTTGTATGAACGATTCGAATTTTGGTTTGTAAGCTGACATGAAAGAGCACGAGGGGTTAGTCGCTTGAATAATCAGTTGTACAAAACTGTGGAAATCGATTATTTGATTTCTAGAATTCGGTAATCACATTCATTTTTGTGATTAATCAAAGATAATCAGAAATCTCCGATAATCACTAGAAATCTCATGAAATCTTGAGAAAATCAGTAATAATCACATGATCTTCTGTAATCACATCGGTAATCACACATTTCGTGAAATAATCACAAATAATCAAAAGAGGAATTCGAAAATCCAAAAGAAAATCGTAATCAGTTGAAATAGAAATAATTACAGCATTCGTCGTAATTCACGAAGATTCCAGTGGTAATCACGGCATTACCAAACAATCACCGGATTTCATTGGAATTCAAACAGAAATCACAAGTAAACTGCGAGAAATCAGAGTAAAGGTTATAGGAATCATCAAAAATATCGTAATCATGGAAATCATTCAGTATTCAACGGAATTCACATAAAAGTTCGGAAATCAGAACTCATGTGTACAAACTTTGGGCGAATGACGAGCCCTCGGAAGAGCACTTCAAGTTTCATCGCAAGTTCATAAGATATGTTCAGGGAGCACAAATCGATTTTTGTGCTCACTGATATGTTCCACGCCTGCTGAGACACTGTCAAAGGTTATTACAAACTAAATAGTAAGATCGACTGCAAAACCGAGTGTATAAAATTCTAGCTTGTCGTTCTCTAACTAGCTCGAGCTTTAAGTCTCTAGAATAAAGTATAGGAAGTGATATACTTACGAAACATATCTTATAAACGTATGCTATAACATAAGGGACGAGAATACATCACGGCTTTTGCCTCGATTAATTCTGTCTCCATTTAGACTTAAGTTAAAAACGCATTTCGTACGTTATTTTTAAACGCTGTTTTAGAGATATTTTACATTTTTTTATTTTTGAGATTTTTTATAAATGAATTTTTTATGCTTCTTAGAGAACACGGTTCCAAATTGAAATATTCATCAATTTATACGTTCATATGAATCAAAATTAAAAGTTCTTGCCTAGTACTTTTCGTTCCAAGGCGTTTAGAAGTATTTGTTACGTAATTCAGGGGCATGGGGTCTCCCGGATTGTTTGTAATGTTCTAGTATTCGTTTACTGAAATATGCCAAAGTGCCAGTTCCTTTAAATCGGTTATGTAATTTTGCGTGTTGAACCTCCAGTATGGACAAGTTAAAATATTTTTTGGTTCTCAATCTTAAAATAATTAACAAAAAAAAAACCAATATAACGCAAACGACAATTGTTTGATGACTTTAACGAGTGAACGGGTTCATTCACCCAAACACAATTTCCAGCAAAGCTTTCTTCCATTTCTGGCATCTGAACGACGACGAACTTCTTTTAATATCCTTTACATATTTCAATTACGAGTGCCAATATCGCCAATGCGAGTAATAACAAGCATGGTTTTGCTGCCTCAAAAATGATTTGTATGCCAAGCGCCCTCCAAGTGTCAGTTTCCGCTGGCTGCTCAAATAACTCTTTTCTATGAAAATTTCCAGCCCGTATTACAGGAACGTCTTGCCCAGTTTCAAGAAAAGTAAGAGCTCTGAAAGACAAAATTGTTTGCGTTTAGCTGCTGAAGAAAATAGCATATAACATCTTTTAGGTTAGCACGAAACTTGAAAAGTTGACTGGTTGGTTGTTGTGACCTGAGATACACGGCTGAATAAATGTGATCGAATTTCAAATTTTACCGCTCATTCTTTAAAGTTTACTAGCAGCAAAGGCAACCAGCGTTGCTCCTCAGCCTGTCGGGATATTTTTACCTCTCCGAGTGACGATTATATAATTATTATGATATATCTAGGTAAAACGAGTTGGGCCAGGCAAATATTTTTGTGGGGTTGATATTGATTGGTAATAGTATTGCTAAACTGACTACAAACCGTGTTTCTAGTGCATTTTGACGTTCACTAAAATTGTCTTGTCCTCCAATATATAAAAAATTTAAATGTAACTACGAAGGCCGAGGAATAGCGAATGACTGTAATAATAAAATAATTGAGCGGGATTTCCACCCCTTTTTCCTCCCCATTTGGGTATTATCCTGAACCATTTTTCTTTGTGACCTTAGACAACACTGACTGCCGAATAAAGAATCAAAAATGTGGATTATAATAGACCTTTAACATCTGTACATGTTAGTAATATTTGCCAATTATTTTTAGTGTTAGTTTTATTATATATTTTAAGATGCAATACGAGTTTTCATTAATAATAGGAAAGTCTGAATGAAAAATATCTACATACACTGTATTGAATTGTTCTTTCAAATGAAAATTTGCTCCAGATTTGATCCTAATTCCAAGTGGTATGTCGTTTGAAGTTTGTCCAAGACGAACGTAATACATTTTATTGTTCGCGAAAAGGTTTTCTTTCATTCTATCTCTTGTCTCTCTGGAGTTGTTGTGTCGATGGCTTGGCAGGCCGTAGTCTCACCCCAATGAACAAGGCCGCAGGCGGTGTTCCTGCGATCCCTTATGAGAAGCAGTATAGGACCCAAAAATACTTGACAACCGCTGAGTACTATCGGCGAAGTCGGGGGAGGTCGATGTGGCTCTCTGAGTTTTAATAGCGGTAGTTAATTCGTGTAAGGTTTACAGAATTTGTTGCATTAAAGGAAGTAGGGTGGTTAAATCCGCAGTAGTGCCTGGGTGAGAATCCGGAAGAGCAGTGGTACTAGACTCCGGGCCTGAGAGAGACCCAGCGAGTGTAGCTCATGTTCTCCCTGTTGAACTTACTGAACTAAACCGAACAAGCTAGCAGACGATAATAAGGAATTAGATGTGTATGAGAAAAAAATTGAAAAGAATAATCAGTGTTAAAGTGGGAGCGGTCGAGTTTAGTCAGATGTAAAATAACCTAAAGGAAGTTAAATAAAGTAGTTAGAGTTAATACAGAACTTGTCAATGATTTAGTAAAACGTTAGAACAGCAACACAACATGGTGTCAGAAAGGGGAAGACCACTACACAGACAAGGCAATTCCAGCTTTCACAGACGATCATTCAGTGCCACCTATCAGGGTCGCCAACAGCAACAAAGATCACGCACACGGGCAGGGTCCCAGGGCCCGAGGCCGAACCACAATGCAAGCTACCAATACAAGTGCCCACGGTGCGTTTTGAACTTGCCGTACATGTGAGAAAGCAAACCATTGGGCCACGGTTTGTCGCGCGGTAGATGCACTAGAAGCATATACGCCGCAAGAATACAGAAGTATACCAACACCCGAGGAATACCAGCAAATGCCAAATCAATGGGACAAACCACAAGAATATGTTGAAGATCATCTCCACCTAAATTATCTCACGTTATTCGCGACCATGCCGGAAATGTCAGGTCGCCGGGACCAATCTGACGCGTGGAAAACCGTTTACCAGATCGAAGAAATAACGGTAGCCTTCAAAATTGACACGGGTTCTCAAGTCAATGTGCTACCTAAGCAGATATACCAATCCTTAACAAACCCACCACCCATACAACCGGCGATGCATATAATAAAAGCCTACTCAGGTCACAACGTGGAAATATTGGGTACGTACAACTGAACTTGCTTGCTCCTCCACCATAGCGAAACTGAAAACTACTTTCTACATTACCCTCACGTATTGCGCAACAATCATAGCAGGTAACGATGCCCAGCAACTTGGTCTAATCACACGACTTGGAAGCCATCTCCAGCACCAAGCAAAGGAGATAAGAATGATAGACACAGAAGATATGCCCCAACACCTTCGAAACCTAACACCACAAGCGTTGATTGCACAATACCCGGATGTCTTCGACTCGATAGGGAATTTACCAGGACAGTACCATATGCAGCTGAAGCCGGGAGCAACTCCCACATCAGTGCTCGCACGGAAAATCCCGATTCACCTAAAACACCATGTACAGAAGAAACTACACGAAATGGAAAAAGACGGAATCATCGTCCAAGTGAAATAGCCAACTGAGTGGGCACACCCAATGGTAGTGGTCCTAAAACCCCAAAAAGAAGGGACAGCCAAAGAACCAGAACTCAGAATCTGCATTGATCCCCGCAATTTAAACAAGCATTAAAGCGGGACAACTATCCTATGCCAACAGCCATGGAGATATTTGCGGAACTAGCGGAAGCGAAACTATTCACAGTACTGGATGCAATGTGCGCATTCTGGCACATAGATCTCACAACGGCCAGCTCCTACCTCTGCACATTCGCAACTCCGTTCGGAAAATACCGCTTCACTCGACTACCATTCGGAGTCGCAACGGCTTCGGAATACTGCCAGCGCGTGATGAATGAAACATTCGCGGGAATAAAAAACAAACAGATTGCCACAGATGATTTCCTTATTTACGGAAAAGAAGAATCAGACCACCCACGCGTAACGTACCTAAGAGACGTCGTCACTCACAATGGCTTGCAAGTCGACCCAGAAAAATTGAAAACCATCAGGGAACTGGAATCACCGACTGACAAGAAAACGTTGTTTCGCTTTCTTGGTATGATTAACTTCTTATCAAAATTCATACCCGCATATTCAGAAAGAACAGCCCCCTCCGTGCCATTATGAATCAAGAAGTAGAATTCCAATGGGGAACAGAGGCACAACGAGCATTTGAAGATCTAAAACGGGCAATAAACGACAGCTCCGGTGTTATCCTACCCAATACCATATCGGTAGACGCCAGCCAACATGAAATAGGGGCTGTAATCCTACAGGAAGGAAAGCCAGTCGAGTATGCCTCAATGACGCTAACGTCCAATCAAGCACGATATGCACAAATAGAGAAGGAGCCGTTAGGCAATCTATATGCTTGCGACCATTTTCAATACTACATCGCCACAGCCCCAGTCATCATCCAAACCGATCGTAAACCACTGTTGGTCGTGATATAGAAACCATTCCAATTGCTCTACCCACGATTACAAAGGATAACACTAAGGTTGGCACGTTACGATCCCACATTAGTCTATGTCCCGAGTACGCAACTAAATATAGCGGATACATTGTCAAGAGCTCCCAATCCGAAGGAAGGGATGAACACGGACTTCCTGGAAGGCGCAAGTGCCAACTTATACTCAGTAACAACTCTATCAGAGGAAAGAAAGGCAACATTCCAGAAAGCAATGGAGGAAGACGGGGAGTTCCAACAACTACGAAAATACATTCAAGAAGGATGGCCGAGCAGGGTCATTCCAATAAAATCCAAAACACTGCACAAGTACTGTGCCAAAAAGGAAGAGTTGCACGAGCAAGATGGATTGGTATACAGAGGGGAGAGATTACTAGTCCCAGTCGGACAGCAACGATATGTGATGGAGCAATTGGACTCAATTCATCAAGGTACAACTGCGTGCCTGGCCAAAGCTGGAGGTAATGTGTACTGGCCCGACATGACCAGTGACATTACAAGTCATATACGAAGCCAGGGCCGGATTAAGGGGGGCAGAGGGGGCACCTGCCCCCGGGCGCCAGCCAAATAGGGGCGCCCAAGAAGTCTGGTGATAACCAAATCTGAGCGATTGTTTTATTAAATTTTCGAAAACCTCAAAAACATGACGTTAGTTTTGAATGATTACGAGACTGTTTTTCGTTTTTAAATACCGTGAGCGTATGAAAAGTTTTGAATTTCGATGGTTGTCTATCGTGATTCGTATTACGTGTATAGGCTACATTCTTGCTTAGAGAAAGAAAGAGATTAGAAGTAGTTTTTGACTTTTATTCCCACGCTTTTAACCCATTTGCTTAGGATCCACTTTTAGTCTATTTTCGCCTACTTTCCCACAGTTTCCATTTCCAAACTTTCCATCCTGTTCCCACGCTACTGTTGCTACAGAAGATATTGAACCCGATCTTGTACATGAACTATTCCAGTTTAAAGGATTACTTTCTTCTTTATTAGGAGAATTTAACACTGGTCACCTAAATGCACCAAATGCTCAAGATCTGTTAGAGATATTAAGAGACAAGAAGTTAGATTGTATATTTCCCAACGTCGAAATAGCCTTACGGATATATCTTTGCTTACCTTGTTCAAAGTGTTCTGGAGAGAGGTCTTTTTCGACTCTTAAAAGAGTTAAAAACTACCTACGCTCGACAATTTCTCAGGAAAGACTCAATTCCTTAGGTATATTAGCTATCGAGACCGATTTATTAAACAGGGTTCATACAACTTCTGGAAAACAAATTTCCCTGAGATTTCCAGGTTTTTCCCCATATACTTCCCTGAGTTTTACAGGTTTTTCCCGTATATGGAGTATCCTATGGAGCAAATTTTAACCAAGGGGGGAAATAGGGCTATAACATACTCAAAGGACATCCCCGTATCTCTAGTATAACCAGAGTTATGAGCCTCCAAAGTACAGTGTAATGTTAATCCTATGTAGGAAATGTTCAGGAACAATTTGCTTAATTACTCGGCCCCTGATTGACGCAAATTTCCCTGAAATTTACTAAAAATTCCAAATTTCCCTGAATTTTTCCTGAGGTTTTGTCAACTATTTATTTCCCTGATTTTTCCAGGTTTTCGTTGTTTTACAGATTTGTATGAACCCTGTTAAATCAAATTAGTTGGGAGGAGACGATAAATAGATTATCCAAGTCTAAATCTAGAAAAGCCTATTCAAAGACATAGGGATACTCTTCACTTTTACAAAAGTACAATATTTCTAATAAAAATAAAATTGTTAAACTTTCTAGCTGATTTTTATGGGGCTAAGACAGGGTTCGTACTCGACCTGGAAAAGTCAGGGAAATTTAAATTGGACCTAAAAAGTCAGGGAAATGTCAGGGAAAAATATATTGGAGGGAAATTTAAAGTATAATGGTGACCAGAAATTTTTTTTCTGAGATTTGAGCAAAGCCCCAAATTCGCGGACCTCGCTTCGCTCGCTCAGGTTATTTATGATTTACTTTAAATTAAATTTAAACGAATTAATTGGCTAATTTTTATAAAAATAACTCGTGCAAAAATTATTTGAGTGAATATAGATTGGTTTTAATATACGCTCGCCATGTACGTTATTGCATATGGTCAGAGAAATTTGTGGAATTTAGTCAGGGAAAACCTGGAAAAGTCAGGGAATTTCATTCCAAAAATTTGGTACGAACCCTGTAAGAGAGGGGGCGCCCATCGAGCCACTGCCCCCGGGCGAAAATCTTCTTAATCCGGCCCTGTACTAAGCTGTCAAATTTGCAGACAGAGAGAAGTCGCAAACAGCAAGCCACCTCTCAAATCGATGGAAATACCTGAATTACCCTGGCAAATAGTAGGAACGGACGGTACGGACCTATTCAAATGGAATGGAAAAACTATATGCTCATAATTGACTACTATTCAAAATACGTAGAAATAAGCGATCTACAATCGACCAATGGCGAATCCGTTATTAAATTTATGACGGCCTAATTTGCAAGATACGGGATCCCACAGCCAATCATATCGGACATCAGTCCACCCTTCACGTCATACATGTATACCACATTTCTGAAGCGTTGGGGTGTACAGCAGACCACAACCAGCCCATACCACCCTCAAGTCAATGGATTAGCGGAACGTATGGTACAAACGATGAAAAACTGGTTGACGAAAACTCACATGGAAGGAAAGTCTCCACAGCACGTCCTACTGGAGTACAGAGCCACAACATTGGCTAACCTGCTTACCCCCGCAGAAACGTTGATGGGGAGGAAAATTCGTACCTCCAACACAACACATAAAGCGACACTAAACCTTCACTATCCCACAAAAACGATAATAAAAGGGCTTCAGGATCGCCAAGCTAGAACGATGAACTATGCAAACAGAAACCACAACCGGACACTACCGGAATTAAAAGACGGAGCTCCGATATGGTACCAGATAAACAACAGAAATTGGAAACCAGCAACGGTGGTAGGCCAGGCAGGAAGACCGGATTCGTACATAATACAAGACGGCACAAAACGATACCGGCGAAATCGAATACATCTACGACCTCGAGAAGGGATACCAACACCGTACAGAGAGAACAGAAACGATCATAGAGAAACTACGAACACGACTATCGGAACTGGATGGAGAAAACCGCACAAACAACAACTTTATAACAGACCAGCAAGAATAATTCCAAGAAGTGTGAACAGTAAACCAACGATTGAAAGAACACCTGAACAGGTACAAGCAACCGAGGTGCAAATTGATGGAGGACCTAGAATAGAGGAAGATCAACAACAGGTATAACCTATAGACAAACCAAGCAACAACACACAGTCAAACGAAACACCGAATTCACGTAGTGATAATCTTTGTGATACTCGTACCGGTGATGACTCAAATGTTAAACTTTGTGATAACCTCAATGATATGCCTAGTCAGCCTCCTATTCCTGATGGTACAAAGAAACCGAGGGGTCGTCCTAAAGGTCTGTCACAGCCTCCAACAAACACCTCAACCCGCCCTAAATCCACGCTCACCGCCAAAAATACTCGTCCATTGTCAAGGAAAAATACCTCTATTTGCCCAGTATGTACTCAACTGCTAGAAGATGATCATAAATCCTTTCAATGTGAGGCATGTACAGTCTGGGTACACATTTCCTGTGTCAATATCTCTGATTCCATGTATGAATATCACCAAAACAACCCATGTGCCAACCTGATATTTTTTTGCCCAGACTGTATTTTGTACGGTCCTTCTATGCTTCAAACTTTAACCGCAATCACAAATGATCTCGATACCCTGAAACAACAGCTCATACCATTTGTCTCTGAGCTTTCTAGTCTGGGCGTCATTACTAGTTCACTCTCTGATGACCTACAACTCCTGAAAAACGCCTCTCCTACGGCCCTTACGACTCGCTGTCAGGAGATCACCGCATCTCATTCCAAAGCTCAGGCAGACTTGCAAGTCTTGTCAAAGGAATTACACGAACTTCGTACCACAACGCTAAATGATCTATCAGATATCAGAGAATCCGTCCATCAATTACGCTCACAACTATTAAAATTCGAAAATACTGAATCTCCGCCAGTACATTCCCTCACAGATGAAATCGGTGCACTCAAATATTTCCAAACTATCTTTTCTGAACAAGTCGAGTCTCAAAGTGATGAATTACTAAGCCTGAAAACCTGTTTCCCTGACCGTCAGGGTAACGATCATTCCATCTCTATCTCTGCCAGTAGCAATTTCTCTCCATCTAATACACCGAAAACCAGTTCAGCCATCGCTACGTTACAAACCAATCAACCTCACTCCTCGAACTCACACCCAACTTTATCAAAATAAAATCTGGAAATTTCTAGCCACAAACGTAACGCTATTCTCTTCCAAGTACCGGACTCAAATGACTATGATGAAGACGCTAGGTTTTCTTCCTCTATCCTTAGAGACTTAGACTTTACACCCCCCCACCTTACACCCACCACCAATGTAAGTATATTCGTATATCGCGGCTCGGCTATTTCAAACCTGGTCAAAATCGCTCTCTACGTCTCGAGTTTCAATCGGTTAGTCACCGACAATATTTCGTACAAGGCATTACTCAATGGAGACAGTATTATGGCTTTGAATACCCCGTATCTCCAGACCGTTCAGAATCTCAGCGTATCGCCCGCCGTCAATTGGTGGCTGAACTTCGCGAGCGCCGTGCAAGGGGTGAAACCTATCTTGTGATTCGCCGCGGTCAAATAGTTCTCAATGATACGTCCACTTTTAATGTTACAGATTTCGCCGCTCATCGGAATCAGAATCTTTCATCATACTCACTCTCTTCACCCAACAGCATTCCGCTATCTAACCAATACCTCCACATCCTACATGCCCAAAAAAACTAACTGCAATACCCCCCACCCCAAGTATCGTTGTGATCTCATTTAATGCCCAGCATCTTTACGGTAAGCGCCCAGAACTTTTGACTCTTTCTCCTGCTTGGAGTGCCGACTGCATCTGTATCACTGAAACATAATAATAAATAATAGTAGTCCTAGTTTTTCTATGAAGGGATTTCCACACTAAGCCTGTGGCTTATTTACAGGTGGGTCCCTTTACATTGCATAGAGAGGTGGTGGATAGCCCCTATGCCACAGCTAACCTACAGCGCTCTATACTAACTATTACCGTTAACCTCTGCATGTTCTACTCCTTCACACGATGATGCAGTTTTTAACCTTCTGGGGTACTCTATCTTGCGCCAAGACCGAATTGGATCGAAATGGTGGTGTGGTACTAATCTACATTCGTCAAGATGTTGTTTTCCATAAGCTCGACGTCTCTGTGACCCATCCAGAATCTCTATGGCTTGAACTCATCCGCCTGGGTCACCCTTGTCTGTATGTATCGACCGCCGAACTCTTCAAAATCTGACAATCAAAAACATTTTAATGATATCCGTTCCTTTTCTCATCGTAATAATGAACTTATCATTACTGGTGATTTTAACCTGCTTACCATCTGTTGGAAAACTGTTACTAGTACCTCATGCTCATCATCTATTCAAAATGACTTCATTGATCTACTTCACTCTTCAGCCCTCCATCAAAATATTGTCTTCCCAACACGTTTTAGTCAAACTTCCTCTATGCGGGCTAGCACTCTGGATCTCCTCATCACAAGGGCCAACGTTACTTCTACTCCCCTCCCTTCGGTAGGGAGCAACAACCATATTACGTTACTTACAACATATCCCCTGCCAGTGTCTACTACAACTCCACTAAAATTTAATCTCGATTTTGATTACTGCCGTGGTGACTATACACAACTAAACCTACTCTTAGTTAGCCATGACTGGTCCCCACTATCTAAATTAAGTACCGAAGATGCGTGGACCTTCTTTAAAAAGTCTCTCTTTGAATGTGTTAAAAAACTATCCCCTTGTTCAACCATTTGGCCAAGACCTCTTCCAGGCCATGGATTTCGATCTCTACTAAGCGCGCAATCAGAAAAAAAGAGCGCCTCTGGAAGAAATTGCGTCATGCTGCCCCACCAGGTGACCAGCTTCGCCATGATCACCTCCAACTACTTTACAAATCCCAGACCAAACATGTCAAGACTCTCCTTCGCCAAGCTACGGCCAAATCCATAAAACGGAAACTAAAATCAGTTAATACAAACCCTCGCGCGTTCTATCGGTTTGTGCGTCGTCAGATTCGCTCCCTACCTTCACGTCTTAACATTCACCTTAAAAATGGTCAAAAACTGCCTAATATCAAAACATTCCTTGAAAAATCTAGTTTATTGCCATATATTTACTTTTTTAATTAGGTACCGTAATAATTCCTCAATATCTAATCGAAATAGGTTGTTTGATGACAGATATTTAAATATTACCGCGCTTAGTGACGTCATGAGAGGAAGTCTACGTAACGATTATATTCTCTCTCGCTCTAGTCTATTTTCTTTTCCACTAGAGAGTGTTTTTGTGGTTTAACGCGGATTAGTTGCTAGAGTAAACAATGACAGATAGCGAAGACGACATTTATTTTTCCGCGTTTTCGTCTGAAGACGAAGAATTATTAACTACTAGTCATGATTCGAGCGTAGTTGAGGAATTTTCGGACGAAGATGGAGGAAATGGAAATAATGAGCTAATCCTCGGCCATGGTATTGAGCCATATCAATTTGAGCCCTTGATGCCAGAGGAGGTAATAAGAGAAAGACAGCTTGCAGCAGCCGCTACGGCAATTAATGAAAGACTTTTGAATACCGACTGGTAAGGAAAATATAAATAATACGGGTTTGGATTTATGGTCTATATAAGGTAAACAATTAAGACAGAGCATGAATATATCGCAGGTGTATTTGTGGCAACTGTCAAGTTATGGTTTCTCAGGAAGAATGCACTTGTTGTCAAGAATATGAGCAAGTTGACAACATTATGGAAGAGGGAAGTTGTGTGACAGGGCATCGCCTATTTCACAGAAGGTGTCTTGATCAGGAAGAACTTCTGCAATGGTATCTAGAGTTTTGTAATCGTCGCCCTGGGAAATTTATCGAACCCCCACAAGAACAAATTCATAGGTGAGTTTGTCATTTTTTAGCAGATGTAACTATACAATAGGTAGGTTGCACGAGTTTTAGTGGCAACTGAGAATTGTAGTTTCGGCCGTATATATGGAGAAAAGGCTTAACAACCCCCCTTGCGCAACCATTTATATTGAAAAAATTTGTAAACCTCTTTGTATTTCATTTTCAAGTTGTAAAAAAAGCCATGTAATTGTTCTTTACAGGAAATATAGATACATTGCTTATCGCAGATTCACTAGATGGACGCATCAATTCCTGCCAGGTGGTTTACGCTTCCCAATACCAAGTTGTGTTCTACTAAAAATTCGAGAAGCCTTTCCATCGGATGAATATTGTGGCTTTAAGAGATTTAAATAAGAAGTAGAGTAAATATGGCCTGCTAATAGTCTGGAGCCAGAGTCCAGTTACCTTGCGCAATCATCGGTGATTCAAAATAAAAGGCAATGAAGTTCTACTGAGTCGCGAGATTGAAAAGACAAGAAGTTCATTCTGACAGCTTCGTATTTTCTGCCTTGTTGGAGACACCATATGACAACTCATCAATGGGAACAATTAACATTCTGTAACCCGTTAGATCACTGTCAAGAATCATAAAAACTGAAGTCTCATGAAAAGCAAGGCTTATTCATTGTAGAATGCGAACGAATTACAATATCAGGGAATTATGGTTACCCAGTCAGCGAAATTTGTATGGCAACCCTCAACTAAACCTATAGCATGTGTCCTTACCATCGTATAGTATGAAACAAAGTGTTAACTTATGTTTATATGCAATAAAATTAAAAACAATTGACAAATTGATTTTTGGATTTTTTCAATTATGATTTTCTAACTACTGGTATTGGACTCTGTATTGCATCCTCAAAAGAAGTTGGTATTTCTACGCAATGATCTTCCATATTTTCTGACTGTTGTTGTACTTCTAAGGGTTGTGATGTTATCAATGAGCGGTTTATAGGTCGAAAAGAGAACTTGTCTTTGTCGTCTGCATCATAAGGTAATTTTTTTAACGTGAAATAGCGTCGTAGATCAAGTCTTGAACATAACTTTTGTTTTTTTTTCATCATAGTAGTAAACGTCGACATGTCCTGCGGACTCTCCCTCTTTCTGTTTATTTTATACTCGGGTCCATCCAGGTGGTAGTCCCCCCTGAAGCTGTTTTTCTCGTTCTTGTCGTTTGGTCAGTCTATCAATCACGGGTCGAGCTTCCTCAGTTACAACGGGTGTTGTTTTATTTCGTATTTTAGCGGTTTTGCTTCTAGTAACGATAGGAATAGGAATAGGATCTCCATTTGCTTCAACAAATTGCTCATCTTCACTTTCCGGTACTTCTACTACAGTTTCTTGTTTTGGCCAGCATTCATTATAATTATAAAAAATGACTTCATCATCATCATTAATGTTCTTCAGTTCATTTAGCCCCAACTGATCCTCTTGGAACTGGACGTGCTTCGATTCTACTACTTTTCTTTCCTTCGGAAAACAGATACGGTATCCTTTCGTTTTGAATGAGTAGCCAATCATAATACCAATTTTTGCTCTATTCCTGAATTTATTTCGATGTGGTTTAGGTTTATGTGCAAATAATAAACATCCGAATTTCTTTAAGTGACGAACAGATAGCTTCTTTCCAGCCCATCTAGTCTCTGGTACGTCTTCATGTAGTTGAGCATGTGGTAAACGATTGGATAGGTATGCAAAAGTACAGGCAGCTTCACCCCATAAGTATTGAGGTAACTGAGATTCTTCCAATAACGTCCGGATGCCATCAAGCAAGGACCTGTTATACCTTTCGGCAACGCCGTTCATTTCTGGTGAATACGTATTGGTACGTTGGACTTGAATCCTTTGTTTCTTACAGGTGTCTTCAAAATATTTCGCAACATACTCCAGGCCGTTGTCCGTTCGTAGTTGTTTGAGATATTCCTTAAACTTCTCGAAAGCTTCGTTCTTGTGCTTCATTAAGTATAGCTTGACATGTCGAGAATAGTCGTCAATAAATGTTATTATGTACTTGGCTCCCCCAGCGAAGCAACGGGGGCTGGTCCCCATACATCTGAATGAACGAGTTGAAGTACATCAGAAGACTGTATACCTTTAATAGCCGATGATTTTGCTTTGGTTGCCTTGGATACCTTGCAGGGGACGCATAAATCGAATGTAGTTGTTAGCTTCGGAATTCCACGGACCAATTGTTTTGAGATCAGTTCCGTAATTCTTCTAGGATTAGGATGTCCAAGTCGTTTATGCCAAAGGTTTATATCTTCTACAGTGTTGAGATTGCATTCTGCGTGTCGTTTTTCTCGACCTTTCCTTGCTTGTGATTGTGATACATAGGGTAGATCCGTTCTAGTCACAGCTTCTACCACATATAAGTTGCTGTCTGAATCTAACGTCGCTTTCAGTACCAGATCATGGTTCTTGGCGTAGACTCGTATGATACCACCCTTTATGATTGACTTAAATCCAGTTTCATCTATTAGTCTTGCGAATATAAGGTTTCTTGTGTATAGTGGAACGTATATGACGTGTCTAAGAATTAGCCGCACTTCTCTATTATTGAGCTGAGATGATAATACCACGTCACCTTTCCCAACCGCCTTAACTGTTCCTTGCGCAATTGTTATGGGTGTTTCGATATCATAATAGTTATATAGCCATCCCTTCGTATTACAAAAATGATGCGTTGCGGCAGAGTCATACACCCATCCTTCTTCCTTTGATGCTTGTGTAATCATAGTTGTCGCTGTGGCGTAATGTGTGTGTGCGCCTCCGTTTGTTGTTCCGTCTACTTCATAGGTAACGTCCTGGCTACTGGATAATATAGCATGATGTGATGTCATTGAATCTCTTGAATATCTCCCTTCTCTCTGTTGATTAGGGTGGCGAGCTTTGCGACAGTCCCGTGTCCAATGGCCTATCATGTTGCAGTTGTGACATTTATCTGTTGTACGACAATCTCTGGCGAATTGACCGATCTTGTGACATTTGTGACAGCGATTTTTCTGATCCATTATTGCGGGTGAAGATTTCGTATAATTCTTCAGCTTATTCCCTCTATAAGCTACCATGGCCGTTGTTAGTTGCGTCTCATCCGTTGATGTCATATGCTTTTGTCGATCATATACTGCTAAGAGTGTTTCCTTGACTTTCGTAGTAGTGTAGCCGGTTTTCCCAAGATTATATAATCCACCAACAATAGTGCCATATTCTGGTGGTAGATCATTTACCATTTGGAATGCAACGTCATCATCATCCAATGGTTTCCCAGCCAGTGATAGTTGGTTAGCAACTGCCTTTACCCTGGCAAGATATGTTGTCATCGTCTCCGGGGGTGTGTACTTAATTGATATAAATTGAGATCGTAGTTTAGCTATCCTAGCCAAGGATTTGGGTTGATACAGGTCATTAAGACTATCCCAAATTGCTCTAGCCGACGTTTCATCTTCTATGATTTTCTTGTGTTCATCATCCAAAGTAAGAGTCACTTTCGCAAAGGCCCGTTCCAGCCTACAAGCGTATCGCTCCCTTACATCAGCTGGTTCTGTTGCCGCGGATGCCACTTCCGTACCGGCTACGATACCCCATAATCCACAGTCCAATAACATCATCTTCGCGTCTATTTTCCATACTTCGTAGTTATCGTCCGTTAGTTTCCGAAACGATACCGTGCCACCAAGATGATAATTATCCGCCAGGTTAAATACCTATGTCTAAGCCTTGGTCACCACGCTTCCTAACCAACCACGCTCTGCTACCATGTTAATGTATAAGGTTGATATTTAGTGGAGATTCGTTTTTATTTAAGTTAATTTATTTGTTAATAAACAAGTTAAAGCATTAATACAATTATCTTATTTTAGTTATACTAACACTGGGACCAATATCGAAAACACCTACCCACATCGGGTCTATAGAGGCAACTCACTTATTGTACAATCTATAATATCTTATAACACATGGCATCCCTTATGGTGCATATGGATAATGGTGCATATGGATAGTGGTGCATGTGGATAGTGGTCCCATGTCAGTGTATACAATGTCTATGTCTCACCAACAGAATCGGTATTAAAAGTTGTACGAGCCGCGGTATTGAATGATGGACAGTGCTTCAAGAATTATTTGAGAAAGTTTAAGGAGCAAAATAGGTGGCATGACTAAAATACAGGTTTAACAGAGATAGTTTATGGAGCAAAATAGGTGGCATGACTAAAATACAGGTGTAACAGAGATAGTTTATGGAGCAAAATAGGTGGCATGACTAAAATACAGGTGTAACAGAGATAGTTTATGGAGCAAAATAGGTGGCATGACTAAAATACAGGTGTAACAGAAGTTATTTGACGTTCGGTAATTAATGTTTGGACGCTTGAGAATTGGATGTTGAGAAATGCTCTGAAAATAATATTGTGGGAATAATATTTCGATGGCAAATTCATGAGGATGGTTGAGAAGACATATTGTTCAATTCAAAGTGGATATTTATATCAAATGAGAATGGTTTGAATTATAATAATATATATATACAGGTTAAATTATTCGCAAATTCTTATGACATGAAAATATTTACGACGTGCATAATTTTAACGTATTTCCCGCTTTCTCGGCTTTACTCTGCAAGTTGTCTTATTCCCAGCACATTTTAAACGTGATAACTATCCCTTTAAACTTTACTTAAGAATTTTGTTTTTTTGAAAATTATGGCTGTTTTTGGAACATAGAGCAAAAAAGAGAGAGAGGCCCTAAAAACGATAAAAAGCACAGCGTTTGCAATTGTGTCGTGTTTCAGCGTATGAAGGTTGCTCTATATATTTTTAGCTTAGAGTAGACCAGTTTCAATGATCGTCGGAAAACAATCAGACTCAATAGTCCATACTTTTTCTGCTGTAATATAGTCGGTAATCGCCTTGGTTTGTGACATTGAGAATTTAATATCTCAATTTTACTATCGTTAATTTGGCAAAAAACTAAATTGAGTCTGCTTCCATTATTAACCTTGACTATTTCCCCTAAAATAATTTGATATTTTTCTTTTGTAGTTTAAAGTTTCCGTTTCATAATCTATATGGATAGAGGTACACTTAGATTTACACAATAATCTAAGACGCCTTGGATTTTTTACTTGAAATGAGAAATTTAACGGGCGCCCATGTATAGAGTTAAATACCATTTTCTTGCCCTGTCAAAGGTTGAAGCTTCTCCAAGGTTGTTCGGATAGAAATTTTATTTTATTTATGTATTTTATTCGCAGATGAAGTTTTACTGAAATTATATCATGAATATTTAGAAAAGAATTCATCTTGAATATTTAGAAAAGAATTCATCTTGAATATTTAGAAAAGAATTCATCTTGAATATTTAGAAAAGAATTCATCTTGAATATTTAGAAAAGAATTCATCTTGAATATTTAGAAAAGAATTCATCTTGAATATTTAGAAAAGAATTCATCTTGAATATTTAGAAAAGAATTCATCTTGAATATTTAGAAAAGAATTCATCTTGAATATTTAGAAAAGAATTCATCTTGAATATTTAGAAAAGAATTCATCTTGAATATTTAGAAAAGAATTCATCTTGAATATTTAGAAAAGAATTCATCTTGAATATTTAGAAAAGAATTCATCTTGAATATTTAGAAAAGAATTCATCTTGAATATTTAGAAAAGAATTCATCTTGAATATTTAGAAAAGAATTCATCTTGAATATTTAGAAAAGAATTCATCTTGAATATTTAGAAAAAATTCATCTTGAATATTTAGAAAAAATTCATCTTGAATATTTAGGAGAGTTCCCACTTGAATATAAAGAATAAAATCCATTTTCAATATAAAGAATAAAATCCATTTTCAATATTTAGAGTAAAAATCCATCTTCAATGTTTACAAAAAATCGCCTTTAGCATTTACAGAGAAGCAAAAAAACAACCGACGTTGCCCATCGAGATGTAATAATGCATTTCAGGCCGCCATTTTTAATAAAGGTGGCAAATTGAGCTCTAGTAGGCTTCGAAAAAAGTTGAAGTGCCTCGACTGTCGAGTGTAGACTTCATAGTCGAGCCAGTGACTTTTAAAATTTCAAGTAATACTAATTTAGACTATTAGAGAAGGATGTTAGAGTTAGTATTATAATTTTTATTATGTTTCTAAATCTTTTGGGAGTCTCAAGAAATAATTTTCGCTATTTTTAATAGCACAACGTTCTTTGATAATGTTTGAAGGACCCACCAATTGATTACATACGACTATGCACGTATTTGAAACTAAAGCCTACAGGTCCGTGCATTTGAGATAAAAATCTCGCGGATATTTATAATCCTTTTTTTTCTTCGTCTTTTGTCAGCACGCACAAAGCTACATAACATAGAGACCTAGCTTTGCGCGTGCTGACAACCGAAGCTGAAACAGAGTATATACAGAATAAGCTGCTGTCGGAGATACGGGAGTTGCCTATCCTATAGCGTGAAAACAAATTTCCTCGCGCTTATTCTTTATCCATAACATAAGGTTGAAATTTGGCAAAGAGTTTTCTGAGACCCCGTGAATGATATGAGTAATTCTAAAACTCCCACAAGTGTTCTTCCAGTGGTTGAACTTATTTTTTCCCTTGAAATTAATGAAAGTCAACGAATTAATTAGAAATAGTCCAACGCCTGATCTATTGCACTACCGTTTTGCTGAAGTGTTTCGGATTATATTGATATTGTATTTTTTCTATGATAAGGATAATTATCGGGGATTTTTCACTTTTCTCGGATAGAGTTAACAACCGGGGATTTTGTCTGGGGATGGGGGATTTTGTACAATTTCAGTAATGGGAGATTATGCCTGGGGTTCTTTGTCTTGGAAGTGTTTAGTCCGTATACCCATGGGAATCGATAAAACCTAAAAGCTATTTTTCTTTGGTCTTCGTTTTTGTCCATCCCACATGGACACCAGTCTGCACACCTAGCTTCTACTCCATCGTCATAGTTGGGTTTAAGACATTCGCGGCGATCAGCTATAGGGTTACGACAAACGTCTAGCCTCCCTAGGGTGGGTTGTCCACGATAGGTTTTCGCAATTGCGGTTGTTCTTGCTTTTAGCTGTAGTTCGACACCCTTATATACTATCCTTATATGCAACCGGCGTATGCTTCATTTCAAACGCCAATATAAGTCAAGTCTCTCAAGAATGTTTAATTGTTCTTTTTTAAAACGATGTAACGTTCAATAAGGCGAATAACTAACGAAGAAAATATTAAATATTAATTATATTTATTTTAATATTTAAGATAATCTTGTTTCTCAATTCAAAATTAATACGGAAAGAGTTAAAAAGCAGTCTATGTTTTTGTCTGTGTGTGTCCGTCCGTTGTTACAGTAGTGCGCTGCGTTAAAAGTTCGTTTTGTTTTGATGTGTAAAGAAATCCTACAGAACCATAATATTCCCTTTATCCTTAATATAAAGTGAATATGTGGAAATATTTTTCGTAATTACGATGCATTTAGTACTTTTGTAGCTTTAAAGCTCTATTTCATTTTGATATTCCAAAGATTTTTCTTAATATTATTATTTAAAATGGATGTTTATATATTACTGAAGCTATACTACATCTGTTCTATAGGAGAACAAAGGCTGGGACCAGTCCGGTGACCAGTTAATTATTTCGGGGACTAGGGGGGTCACTGGTCCCAAGGACTAGTTTAAAAAATATCCTTATTTCCCAGACTGTACAGTACATAGTTTTGGCCAATCTAACAGACAACAGATGAATTTCTTCCTGTTACTCTCCTCCATGAATCCTTAGATAAGCCTAACTTCCGGCTATAGGGAATAAGGTGGATTATCAAACTTATATATTTATGAAATTTTTTTATTTAGTTCTTTTTTCTTAAGCAAAATGGCACCATTTGTTAGTAGTACGTCCCTTAAGCGTTTCAAAATTAAGAAAAAACTCAAATCGCCTAACACCTCAGCATCATTTACAACATCCCCAATCACTGACCAAACACCAAAATTTGCTTAGGTTAAGCTAGATAATAGCTTAAAGAGGGTTGTAACGATAAGCGAAATACTACACTTTCAACCCAAGCATTGTAAAGATTTCAACAACCGGTAAAAGTATTTGTTGGAGGAGAATGAGACTGAAGCTTTAATTCTTATGCTTGGCAGTAAGATAGAACTTATTATTATGTTCTGGAAATTTTCAAATTGGTACCACAATCTAATTAATGCATTATATAATAGATACTAAGGATGAAGTGGAAAAAAGGGGCGACGGATTCGTGCACCACCGCAAAGGTTTTTGACAAACACTCCAATCAATAAGGCCAATTATAAAAAGAGTAAACGTGAGAATGATATATCTCAAAATGCAAAATCAAAACGATACACAAGAATCATGCAAAAAAGGATTGAAATGGCAAAACATTCGTTAAATTTTGTAAGTTTGATTTCAATTTAGTCTTCAGTGATTGTGAACTAAAAATGTTTTTTACATATTAACTTTAAAGGATTTGGAAGCTGATAAATTCAAAGAATCGAAAGAAATAGTAGACTATAGCCTCAACAATAATAATATCAAAGATGGTGAAATAGTCAAGAGTTCCGTCGAAGTGGACATCGAGAGTTCTGACCAAGAGCCGATTGTTGACGAGAGCTCTAACCACGAACAGATTGTTGACGAGAGTTCTGACCAAGAGCAGATTGTTGACGAGAGTTCTAACCACGAACAGATTGTTGACGAAAGTTCTAAACAAGAGAAAATTGTTGACGAAAGATCTAGAAAGAGAAGATTTGTAATCAAGAGAAGATTTTTGACAAAGATCTTGACATACTTGCAGAGAATTTTGATAGCAATTTAACACCATTACTTAGCGAAAGCATTTATGGTGAGTGTAATATCTAGAAACCCAGTTAAATTGAGGATCTCCTACCATTTTAAAACTATATACATAGTTTACAGGCGTGGAGGATTCCTACCTTTAACACAAGGAGACCAAGCGACTTAGAGTGTAAAATCGTCTGCTATTTTATGCTCTATGTTGCCTGCTCTCCTTGTGCAAATGGTATGAATCCTCCACGCCTGTAAACTATGTATAACTAGAACTGTGTTGCTAAAGCACCAAATCATACTTGAATTTTCTTTAAAACAAATCTTTGACACTTATATCTTTTATAATCCTAAAGACAACCTATCTGAGAATGATACTCCGATTGGTGGGAATTTTGCAGTTACCAAAGACAGTCACGGACATGTGCATAGTAATTATTTTTGATTTTAATGTCGTACTCTTCAATCTTGTTTTTCTTAAGTCCGTTAATCTTTCTAAAACTATTATTTAACAAAATCCAAATTCCACTCAAGACATAAGAGCAAGTTGCGCAGACAGTAGTGAAGATGAATCATTTGAAGGTTAATATCTACCCATTAATTTCCTACAGACAAGGTTTAGGGCTTGGTTATAATTAAAAACCCAGAAACCTCTAATAACATAAATCTTGCTTTTGTTACCCAGTCAGTTCCAACTATAATTAAATTGCGTTAATATTTACGCAAATCAAAAGTTATTAAGCAGCTTTTTCTACCCGATAATAATACTGGTACCTGATTAGTACCCAATTGATTAAGCTACATCACTTTTTGAATAATATTAACAGGAAGCAATTCTATATAGGAAAATACCACCGTCTTCGAGGGAGATATGATAAACTATGACAAAAAACTAACGAATTTCGAATGAAATACTTGGATTTAGAAGCGTCAAAGGAAACATGCAAATGCCAAAGTACTTTAATTTTTTAACATTCTAAATGTTAATTTATGTTCTACTTTCTAACAATTTATACCATCTTTTCAGGCACCAAGGAAGAAAAAGAATTTTTGGCAGAAGAAAATGGAAGTGTTAGTAAATAGCTGTTTACGAAATGAGAATGAACTGCGTTAAATTATATTTATTACGATCTAGGTGCATTTAGGAAATGGAGTTCTTATTTCTAACCCAAAGTGGGAAGTTTGTTTAAGCCAACCATCGGAATCCAACTTTGTTAAATCCTTGGCCGGGTGCATCTGGGGCACAGCAACTTTAGCTAATAGAAGCTTGGTGGGAAAGGTCGGCAATCGAACAGTGGCTTCAAGAAACGCTGCTCCCAGGGCCCCACTTACCCCTATTAAGCTGCTTAGCGTTAAAAGTTGGTTTCATATAATTTAGGCATTTGACGCCCTATTCTAATCAAAAGGGATATTAACACTCATTTAGATTGTGTGCGACATTTTTCTCAGAGGAAGGGGCGATCACTCGATTTTCAGGATCAAGCAGTGAGGAGGGTAAACTGAAAAAATATCTGTGCCAGAAAAAGTCTAGGCTTGCGGTCGAAAAAAAAAAATTAAATGAATAAAAATGTTTGAACTAGAAACAATGTTTTTACAATTAGTGATTTGGCTTGTTCAATTGGTCAGCGATTGGGCTTGTTCAATGGGTCAGCGATTGGGCTTGTTCAATGGGTCAGCGATTGGTCATCTGTTCGTTTTCAGTTGGTCCTCAATTAGTTTTCAATAGGTTTTACTAAATTGGTCATGGGTTTTTCAATTGGTCATATAATGGTTTTGTTCAATTGGTCATATACTAGTTTTGTTCAATTGGTCACCAATTGGTTTTGTTCAATTGGTCATATACTGGTTTTGTTCAATTGGTCATATACTGGTTTTGTTCAATTGGTCACCAATTGGTTTTGTTCAATTGGTCACCAATTGGTTTTGTTCAATTGGTCACCAATTGGTTTTGTTCAATTGGTCATATACTGGTTTTGTTCAATTGGTCATATACTGGTTTTGTTCAATTGGTCACCAAATTGGTTTTGTTCAATTGGTCACCAATTGGTTTTCTTCATTTGGTCACCAATTGGTTTAGTGAATTGGTCATTACTGGTAATTTCAATTGGTATTTAGTTGGTTTTCTATTGGAAAAACGTTCCAAATCCCAATAGACTTCCCAATTAGATTCCCATATTTTTATCCCAATAAAATTCCTATTGGTTTTTTTGTAAGGGATATAGATATTAATTTCTACTTATTGACATCTATCAACCTTATCTTCTGGTCTATAATTTTGTCTATGCCACAGACACCAATCTGAATTAATTGGCTTCTACCACATTTTCAAGCAAAAGCACTTTTTACCTCTCCGAGTGACGTATGTCACGGAGAGGTTCTGTAACGATCGTGTGTGTCTGGGTGTGTGTGTGTCTGTGGTTACACCCACGTAACCGCGTTCGCAGTTTCCAAATCTGAGCAAACGTGTTCGCCATTTCCGAACTGCTTTCACAGTCACGGAAATGGCTCCTCTACTTGAGTTCTCTCACCACCATCTTCTGGTCTTTGTCCATCCCACACGGACACCAGTCTGTACTTACTCGCTTCTAACAACTTATTTAAAGGTTGAATTTACTTATTATCTCAAATCTAAACTGAGTGATAATCAGCGTCCCGCTCAAATAGCTTTACCCAAAAGCTGCACTTTTGTAGGGACGTTACTTAAGTTAGAGGTACAGATTCAGAAACATTTAAGCAAAAGTATAAAATAGGCGCTGTTCCTCTGAAATTTATAACCCTGCAAGGAAACCATTAGAAATGAAACGGTCCCATTTTGAAGGGGGTATCACCCGCCTTTAATATGGTTAAGGTGGATTTATCGGTATGTAGATCCAAAGAGGTTAGATAGGATTTTAATTTACCAGTCCATCAAAATTCGTTTATTTGAGCCACATCCAACGTCTTTGGATCTTTCGTCTTACGAAAACAAGTTACTGAAACATTTAATTTGGTTTAAAACGAAATGTTAAGTATTTTATCTTAGTTCGGTGTTTCAGACTCCAGGTAAGAGTAACAAATCAAGTTCATTCCGTGAAAATGCCAACATATTGTGATGTCAAAGGTGAAATGATTCTCGTTATTATTGTTTGGATTTAAATATTTAACCCATTCTTTATGCAAATGATATTCTTGACAAATGTACCACATTTTTTTACAAGAATGCATGGAAAGTTTTACCAACCGACATTAGAAATGTTTCCAATGATATTTCTTTCGAAACATACCGTTTCACCAAGTTAACCAGTCGTATTTGGTTAAGGTGGATTTATCGGTATGTAGATCCAAAGAGGTTAGATAGGATTTTAATTTACCAGTCCATCAAAATTCGTTTATTTGAGCCACATCCAACGTCTTTGGATCTTTCGTCTTACGAAAACAAGTTACTGAAACATTTAATTTGGTTTAAAACGAAATGTTAAGTATTTTATCTTAGTTCGGTGTTTCAGACTCCAGGTAAGAGTAACAAATCAAGTTCATTCCGTGAAAATGCCAACATATTGTGATGTCAAAGGTGAAATGATTCTCGTTATTATTGTTTGGATTTAAATATTTAACCCATTCTTTATGCAAATGATATTCTTGTCAAATGTACCACATTTTTTTACAAGAATGCATGGAAAGTTTTACCAACCGACATTAGAAATGTTTCCAATGATATTTCTTTCGAAACATACCGTTTCACCAAGTTAACCAGTCGTATTTGGTATCTTTCATACTTTACTTTTCTTTGTGCCTTTGGTGAATATCCACACTCAATACCATTTAAGACATTTAATACTAAATCCAAACTTAATTGCAAGCCCTCAATAAGCGACCAAATATTTATTTTTGAACAATTACTTCTTAACAGAAAGCCCTGGTAGCAAATTTCCTATTCCAAGCTTCCGAAATATTGTTTGTTCTGCTATCGTAATATCGTGAACGTTCCAAGACTCTGGGTCAAATTGGGGTTTTGACCGGCGCAATTTTAAGCTACTATTGTGTGGGCCGGTTACCGAGTAATTGCGACTAGTTTAGTTAAGATAAGTTTATTTATTCATCGTCAAACCGAGACTGACTGGAGTGAGATAACAGATTTACTTATATAGGTCTTACGTTATCTATTATGCTGATTGTCTATTTTAGGCCTATCTCTTTTTATCTTAGTCTATTTTAGGCCTATCTCTTTTTATCTTAGTCTATTTTAGGCCTATCTCTTTTGATCTACATGTTATACTATAACATCCTTCCTTTACACATTTAAAATTTTGTTGAATGATTAAAATTATATGTTTAAAATTATACATCATGCAATTCTAATTACAAGTCTCTTACATAACAGTTTTTTTTTAATTAAACCCGGCTTGATATCTTTGCGGCGGGTGAGTGCTTCGCTTGGGTCTCACTGGAAACGGCGGTGGAGTGTTTGGGATAGGCGATGGTGGTATGAATTGCGTTGGGGACATGATGCGGATCTGCCGAGTTTGTAGCGGGATTGCCGTTGTTTCTGGTACAGCGTTTGGCCTGCTTTGCCGCGTTGTCACTGCGCGGTGTGTAAACTGTCTTGCCCTTTCTGCGTCCTTAGTTTCTGGTTCTTGACGCTCGGCGTTTTGAGAGTCGAATGGTTTCAGTTGTGGTGGGACATACTGTGGACGCAGGTGATGTCGAGTGCGATGAAGGATTGTATTATTCTCAGTCCGAATGATGTACGAATGTGGTTCGGCGGTACTGGATTCGATGGTGGCTTTACCCCATTGGCGTGGTCCTATGTAGTGGTAAACCTTCGCTCCTGGATTGAAATGCATTGGTTGTGGATCGCGAGCTGTTCGTTGGCCTTGGATCATTCTTGTTTGTCGATCCTTTAGAGATGCCTGGATACCTTTGATGGGGAATTTGGGTTGCAGCGTTTTTGTTGATGCCGTTAATGGTGTACGAATGCGTCGGCCCATAAGCATTTCCGCTGGGGATGGGAGGTCTCCTATGGGGGTCGCTCTGAATTCCATCAGCACTTGCTGGAGACCTTTGCCGTCTTTTTGTGCCTTGATGAGCATATTTTTCAATGTTTGGACCGTCCGTTCTGCCATCCCGTTTGATTGTGGGTGATGTGGACTAGATGTCACATGACGTACTCCCCACTGTTCCAGGAAGTGATTGAAGGTGTTCCCGTTGTAGGGGGGCCGTTGTCAGACACCAGAATCTGAGGAGATCCATGACGAGCGAAATGTGGATTCAAAAAGTTAATTACTGCCTCGGTGTTTGTGGATTTCATTTCCTGGGCCTCAACGAACTTGGAGAAATAATCGACGAGGATTATTATCTTTTTGTCGGCTAGTTGAAAAATGTCGGTGGCTGTGACTTCCCATGGCCGTTGCGGAATTGGGTGTGGTGTTATCGGCATTGGAATGTTGGCCCTCTCTCGTCTCTGGCATGTCTCGCATCTTTTTACGTGATTCGTGATGTCATTCGTCATCTGGGGCCAGTAGACGTGTAATCGGGCCTTGGCTAGGCACGCCGTAATGCCTTGGTGCACTGAATGGATTTCTTGCAGTATCTTTAGGCGCTGACTTGACGGTATGAAGAGTCGATCACCCCGATAGATGAGACCATCGTTCTCGTGCAATTCCTCTTGGATAGGCCAAAAGATTCGCAGCTGGGGCTGTACCTTGTTGATCGCCGTAGGCCAACCATTCTGGATATACCCGAGTAGTGTTTGCGAGGTTGAGTCCAAGGTAATGGCGTTCCTGATTGACGCCGCTTTGTCGTCAGCAAGAACTGTCGTTGTGGAATGTACCATTACGCAGGGTCCTTCTAGGTACGTTGTATTTATGTCCATTTCTTGTCGGGGAGCTCGTGACAGCGCATCGGCAACGTGAGGTTGCGATCCCGGAACATATTTTACTTGTAGATTATATCTTGTTAGTTTTAAGACGAGGCGCTGGATTCCAGGTGACATTAGATGAAGGGGTTTTTTTAACAATGGCTACCAGCGGACGATGGTCCGTTTCTATGGTGAAGATCCTTCCTACCACATAGTAGAGGTATCTCTCACACGCATATACTATGCCAAGGAGTTCCCTTTCAATTGGCGCATAGTTTTGTTGCGTTGGCGTGAATGATGTTGACGCGTATTCGACGGGCTTGTTGTGCTGCAATAGTACGGCTCCCACGCCCATTTTGCTGCTGTCCACGGAAATAGTGACTGCGTCTTTAGGGTTGAAAAATGACAGAACTGGTGCAGTGGTGATTAGTCGTTTAAAGGAAAAGTTCAGGGTACCTAACATTAGACCTCAAATTAACGGCCTCTTTTAGAAGATATCGAAATGATTGATAAAAAAAATTATAATTTCCCTAATTACGATTAAAATCCAATTAATTGACCCAAAAATTGAATAGAGGAGCCGCGCCATTTTTTAAAGTCACGTGATAAACTCGCACACACGCCGTTATTGGCCAAATGGCTAGCGAATAGGAAAGTTAGATTTCTCTACTGCAGACGACGATATTTATTGATATATTCAAGGTTGACTTTCAGCATAGCCCACTCGATCACGCGCATCACGACGCAAGCTGCTCGCGCTATAGAAGCCCGTTCAATCGGCCAAAAAGTGTAACTTTTGGGTTCTTGGCGAGAAATTCGAAGTCAGCGAAAATTAACATTAAGTTCTATGGGATGAGGAAGGTTTTTTGGCCAGATCCTCTGTCCTGTTGATCGAAATGACCTGAAATTTCAATGAGACGTGTGTTTTGACGTGTTTTATTAATCTTAAAAGGATTCAAGCTTCTAGAGTGGATAGCTTTTTAAAAAAAAATATTTTCATAGCCAATATGATTGGTTCAGTGCTAAGACTGAATATATCTTCAGATCTACAGGTCCAAATGTCCTGAAATCTTAATGAGAGGTGTGTTACAGTCGTTTCTATTATATTAAAAAGGATTCAAGCTTTTAGAGTGGATAATTATTTAATAAAAATTAATTTCCAATGTCATAATTGTAAATTAAGAACTTAATGCACTATATCTTTGGATCTACTGGCCCAACTGTCCTGAAAATTTAATGAGAGGTGTGTTAAAATAATTTAACTTTCACTCCCTTTCCAAGATTAAACGTATTGCTTAAACATTACGCTAAAAATCGTAGAATTAAACAAAATTATAGGCCCTAAAACCTAAAACACACCTTATTTGGGAAAGTTCAGAAGAACCCCTGTTTTTCAGCCAAAACGCAATTTTAGTTCAAAAATGTATTTATTGCAAATATCACATATTTTACTAAAACCAAAAATTAAGCATAGAAAAATCATGATTAAGAAACGAACTGTAAAGGGTTGGTGAAAATTATCATAATACCAGTTGCAGTTGGTAAAAAACAAAGATATAGTGGAGAGATAGTTTTAAATTATAATTAATTGTCAAAGAGGTCCAAGAAGAAAAAGCTTCCTCGCAGCGATCCTATGCTTGTTCAAAGACATTCTGAAGCTTCTTGAGTGGTGCTTGATCTTAGTTTTGAAGCTTTGTTTTAGCATTTGTCAACTTTTCTTATTTTGACGATATACTTTATATTTTAATCGATTAATCTTTTAAATGCCCCGCCCAACAAGTAAGAATAACAATTAAAAATCGCCAAGGGTTTTCGAGACATCTGCCCCTATGCATGTTTACAAATCATAGAAAATTGGTTCAAAAGGTCAATGATTTTTTTAATATAATATAATAGATTTTAACACACCTCTCATTAAAATTTCAGGACATTTGGACCAGTAGATCTGAAGATATATTCAGTCTTAGCACTGAACCCATCATTTTGGCTATGAAAATAATTTTTTTTAAAAAACCTTTCCACTCTAGAAGCTTGAATCCTTTTAAGATTAATAAAACACGTCAAAACACACGTCTCATTGAAATTTCAGGTCATTTCGATCAATAGGACAGAGGATCTGGCCAAAAAACCTTCCTCATCCCATAGAACTTAATGTTAATTTTCGCTGACTTCGAATTTCTCGCCAAGAACCCAAAAGTTACACTTTTTGGCCGATTGAACGGGCTTCTATAGCGCGAGCAGCTTGCGTCGTGATGCGCGTGATCGAGTGGGCTATGCTGAAAGTCAACCTTGAATATATCAATAAATATCGTCGTCTGCAGTAGAGAAATCTAACTTTCCTATTCGCTAGCCATTTGGCCAATAACGGCGTGTGTGCGAGTTTATCACGTGACTTTAAAAAATGGCGCGGCTCCTCTATTCAATTTTTGGGTCAATTAATTGGATTTTAATCGTAATTAGGGAAATTATAATTTTTTTTATCAATCATTTCGATATCTTCTAAACGAGTCCGTTAATTTGAGGTCTAATGTTAGGTACCCTGAACTTTTCCTTTAAGGCGGTTGAATACTACTTCCGCGTTTGCGTCCCATGCAAAAGATATGTCCTTCTTCAAAAGTGCACGGAGGGGTGCCGCTTCTGCCGAATGTTGAGGCACAAACTTGGCAAGGAAATTAACCATTCCTAAAAATCGCTGTAATTCGGTTCGGTCTGCCGGGGATGGAAAGGCGTGGATTGCTCGTATTTTTGACGGCGCTATTTCCAAGCCGTTGGGCGTTACTGTTAGGCCCAAGTAGGTGATTTTGTTGACAGCCAGCTGCATCTTCGTCGAACTAAAGGTAAGACCATTCTGACGAGCAAGATGTAGTATTTGGATCAGATTCCTGTTGTGATCGGTCCTTGTTGTGGCCAAGAGGAAGTCGTCGGTTGAGATATGGGCATTCGGAAATTGTGCTGGAGGATAAATAGTGTGCATTATTCGTTGAAATATGGATGATGACGTACATATGCCAAGAGCCATGCGGACAAAACGGAATGTGCCGAAGGTAGTTGCAAAAGTACATAAATACGAACTCTCCTCATCAAGTTCCACTTGCCAAAATGCACTCTGAGCGTCTAGGACCGTGAATATCTCGGCGCCATGCAGGTTCGAAAAAATTTCTTGAGCAGTCGGAGTCGGATATGGTTCTAACCGTATTGCTTTGTTAAGGTTTCGTGGGTCTAGGCAGGGGCGTACAGGAACTGGCTTATGCTCTTGTCTAATGACGACCATCGGGTGCACCCAATCCGTTGGTTCTGTTACGGGAACTATTATTCCCAGACGTTGAAGCCGTTGGAGTTCCTGTGAGACTGGTTCTTGTAATGCGTGGGGTATTTGGCGCGGCGCGCTGATTGACGGAATGGCGCCTTGTTTCAGATGGATCTTGTGTTTACCCGGTAGTTTCCCAATCCGGTCAAAAACGTCTTTGTATCGCTCTACTATTTCTTGTGGCGTCATCTGGTCAATGATATAATCGGGAGGTATTGGTCCTTGTAAGCGTGGCTGCCCCTTGGATGTTGGCGGGAGTGTATGAGGCTTTTGTTCTTGAATCATGTTTGCTGACATGGCTGCTCGCGGCGAGTAGTTGAGTTTTAGTTCAGCGATGGGTCGTTGTAGATATTGGCATGGTTTTTCTCTGCGCGTAATAAGTCCGAGATCTACTGATGCTTTGACTCCAAGAATGGGCATGGTTTTGCGTGGTGTGACGTAAAAGCACTGATCAGATCCGGAGACGGCAAACGAAGCACACGGGACATATATCACTCCGATGACGTCAATACTGTGCCCCGAATACGCTCGAACGATGTACGGTGGCTTGTGTAAGGTCGGTTTTATGGGGAACTTATTGTAGACCCCGATGTGGATAATATTTACCTGCGAGCCGGTATCTATTTTCATTGTTACTGGAAAGTTTGCGAAGTATACTGTTTCCAGCCATTCCTCACTCTTTGATACTGGAGTGCGCATGTCGTGACAATGGAGGGTTACTGCGCTGCAAGGCAATGTCCCGTCCGTGGATTGCTGGTATGGTGCGTCTTCGTCAAGATACGGGTCTGGGTAGTAGTCGTCGTCGTAGTACGGCTCGCTAAACGTTGTTACTTCGTTGACGCGTCGTGCTCGGCAGAGGGAAGCCCAGTGGCCTCTGCGGTTACATTGGTAGCATTGAGCATGGCGCGCTGGGCAGCGATGTTGCGGGTGGTGTATCCTACCACAATTGGCGCATCGTCGCTGTTGGTGCCCGTTCGGGTTTGTGGTCGAGGGTGGCCTACGTTGCGGACCGAAAGCTTGAGGTGTACGGCGTACGTCTAGTCGGTCATTGGATGTGAACTGGGTGGTGCGGTGTTGTGGTTGGATGGAGGCTTGATGGTGGCGTTCCGCATTACGTGCATGGTATTGGAAGCGCCCTGGTCGTCCGCCTTCTCGTTGAATTGCATCTACTGCGGAGCTCGTGGCTGTGTCATTACGGTCTGGAACGGCGATTGTGTCTGCGTGTTTTGTCGCGACTTCGGTGGCTTGGCATTTGGCGATTGCGTGATCGAGGGTTAGGAGACGGTCGGCCAAAAGGACTTTGCGCAACTCCTCGTTGCGGATTCCGATGACGATTTGGGTGCACAAGAGTGAGGATAGCAAGTCGCCGAATTCACATTGTCGAGCCTTGATTCGTATGTCCGTGAGGTATGCATCAAATGATTGGTGAGGACCTTGTTTCGTTGTTAAGAACGTATAGCGGGATGCGTTGAGGTTCTTGTGTGGCACGTAGTAGGCATCAAACGCGGCGTAAATCCTATTGAGGGTTAGATCTGGCGGCACAGCAATGGTGAGTGTATTATAGACGCGTCGTCCGGCTGGACCGTGGATGTGTAAGAAAATGGCGATCTGAACCGGAGGGTCTTCATTGTCCAATTTAGCGGCTAAGGCGTAAATTTTAAAATCTTCTTGATATTCTGCCCATGACGTAGCGGGATTGTGTGAGTCTGGATCGAATGGCTCGGGGCTCTTGAAAGACGTTGATGACATGATCACGGGTCGGAGACTGAGCGGTTGAGCGGTAATGAAGGTCGCGGGGTTAAACTTCTGACACCATATTGTGTGGGCCGGTTACCGAGTAATTGCGACTAGTTTAGTTAAGATAAGTTTATTTATTCATCGTCAAACCGAGACTGACTGGAGTGAGATAACAGATTTACTTATATAGGTCTTACGTTATCTATTATGCTGATTGTCTATTTTAGGCCTATCTCTTTATCTTAGTCTATTTTAGGCCTATCTCTTTTTATCTACATGTTATACTATAACAGCTACTACCACTAATTTTCTTCTTATAAGGACCTCTGACATATACGCTATCAAAATAACTTAAAAGCTCCCACAAATCATCATCATCAACTACGTCATACAAGTAAAGAATTCCACGCGACACATCATTGAAAGACGTTTATGACATGATCACGGGTCGGAGACTGAGCGGTTGAGCGGTAATGAAGGTCGCGGGGTTAAACTTCTGACACCATATTGTGTGGGCCGGTTACCGAGTAATTGCGACTAGTTTAGTTAAGATAAGTTTATTTATTCATCGTCAAACCGAGACTGACTGGAGTGAGATAACAGATTTACTTATATAGGTCTTACGTTATCTATTATGCTGATTGTCTATTTTAGGCCTATCTCTTTATCTTAGTCTATTTTAGGCCTATCTCTTTTTATCTACATGTTATACTATAACAGCTACTACCACTAATTTTCTTCTTATAAGGACCTCTGACATATACGCTATCAAAATAACTTAAAAGCTCCCACAAATCATCATCATTAACTACGTCATACAAGTAAAGAATTCCACGCGACACATCATCAACGATCAACCGGAAGAAGAGCTAAAGCCCCAATCATGTTAACATAATCTTTGAAAACTTCATCGTCTCTGGACCTTATGGTTAAAAGTAATTCTTGCACTTAGCGTTTAATGCTATTTAACAGATGGAAAAAAAACAATACTGAACTTTAACAGTGAAACCAAATTCTGTTTTAACAGCATTGCAAACTGACTTTTCGAAATCAATAACCACCTTTCTAGGACTTAAATTCAACGAATGATCATTACAAAGTTTAATTAAAGCTTGCAATACGTTTAAAAAGTCTTCCGTTCAAGTAAGCCATAAACAACTGCAATAGCCTTACCGCCACCGCCAATCCTAACGTGAATTACGTATAATTGTAGAAATCCCGTCGGAACGTACCGTCCATGTACCACTCGCTGCTTTCACTAAGCTTTTGTAGGCATTCAGGAACAGAAAATATCAAAATTCGCGGAGAGTTGCTTTGATAATTATCGTATAGCAGAAAGGGTCGAGAGAATTTCGCCAAGGTCCTTCTATTTTGAGGTCCGATAGCTTCTTGGGTACCGGTGGATAAAGGGCCACTTTCTTGCGTCGGATGGTCTTTTTCAGTGCCTCCTCAGACGGTAGCCGATGCCTTAAATCCTTGGAAGTTTTGGAGAGTGCGGTGGCAAAAATTCGTAATGTAGAAGCGCTTGATTGATCTACATTCTTCTTAATTGATGCTCTAAATCTTGCGACTTCACAAGCGGCCGTATCAGGCAAATGGCCATGCGTTGTAAAACGAACTACTTCTTTAATAAACTCATTAGTGGTTAAACTTCCTCGACAGCCGGTTTTTCGACTTACACATTCCCATTTAATTAACCCTAAAAAGTAGGGAGAAGAAACATTGGCCAATTAGAGTGTCTTTTTTAGACAACGCCATCAAAATAACTAAAACCTTATAACATTGGTCTTTGACCCATCCGGATCAAGAACCAAAATATATCTTTTAAAAAAGTAGGGAAAAGAAACATTGGCCTATTAGAGTGTCTTTTTTAGACAACGCCGTCAAAATAACTAAAACCTTATAACATTGGTCTTTGACCCATCTGGATCAAGAACCGCAATTTTAATTTGAATATTATTGATTGTCGAACGTTCTTGTACTTCGTTTAGGAGGGGTTTTCTCCAATCTTAGTTTCTGAAGGGTTCGTCTCCAAGCTGGGGATTTCGTTCCGTAAGCGTGGGATTTTGTCTCCAATTTCGGGGGATTTTGTCTCCAGTTTGGGGGGATTTTGTCTTATGCCCATTTGGACGGGTGGATAAATAAAAATCAATTATTTTTATTCACCAAGATTACAACAAATCAATCACGTATAGTCTGAATCTCGGTGCCTTTCAAACTAAATCGATCATTTTCAAGAAAAATTGTCATTGCATACCTATCAAATTTATATTTTTATATGGTCAAAATATATTTTTCTATCATATCAAGTTCAAAACTATCAAATGATACGATAGTGCCCATCTTTGTCTGAGACTCTTTTCACCAAAAACGGACCTTTTCGCCGCAAAGTGGAAACACTGGCGACATCTCGCATATTTTAGCGAAATCAACACCTGGCATTTTCCGTAATATATATAAAATTATATTTCAAATTACTATTTAAAATATTTTTTTTCATATTATTTAAAATAAATAATTTAAAATAATATTTTGTAAATGAATTAAATAGCTTAAAATTAATATAAATTTTTAACCACAATTTCAAGATAGGCTCGAACGCGCGAGCCTCGGTTTTAAAACAACCCACGAGGAAAAAATTGTCGAGCGTTTTACCACTGGGGTACGACTAGCTCTGCGATTCCCTTTCTGTTTGCGTACTGTATACATATTCTAAAGCTAGAGTTGACTGACAGCTGAGGGTGAAAAATAAGGTGGGGTTTTCGACGCCGTCCAATAAGCGGTGTGACGAAGACGAAACGAAGGAGGAGTTAAACTCTCGTATTATGCTCTCCACAATTTTTACGCCATCTAGCGATGGGCGCAAAAATAAAAATTAGAGCGTAAGCCAAACTAGACGACACTGGTGGCTCGGGCGCTGGGTAACTGGGTTTTCCCGAGAATCTAGAATATATACAATAGATAAGAAACCTAAGCCTTGATCTTAAAGAACATCCAAAAACCAATTTCAAACAATATAATGAAATCAATTACCTTTAGTTTTAGGAAACTCAAATGATGAAGAAGAAACCGAGGAAACTGAAAATCAATGACCTCAGGAAAAGAGGAATACAATTCCTGAGGCAAAGGGTATGAAAATGGTCATTTAAGTGTGAGGGGTATCACCAGAAGTAAATAGATTATAAACAAGAAGTTAATATCTCCCCGGCATGGGCACGTTATGAAAGTTGAGATTCCCGCTCCTATTCCGCGGCAGCGCAAAAATGGCGTAGCACCTAGCGAACCACTTGACATGTACCTAACGTATCTAGTGTCGCGCCGCTCAGACAAAGTAGTGCGGGTTGTTGAAGGTTTAATCGACGCGCATGCGTTCTAAAGGTAATTTCAATCAGCTGTCTGCTGTGATACTGTGACAGTATAGCCTAGGCCTAGTACAAAATCTGTGAAGACTACATGTGATTGCCTATGAATGTGATAAAATAGTAATATGAAAAATGGATAAGGAATATGATTATGACGAATTCGTGAAACAGAAAGATGAACGTAAATTTATACTACAATGTTGGAAGAGCCAAGGACGTTTGAAAACTTTTGTTTGCAACATGATGGAAGAGTATGCGGTATTATTCGTAGGTTTCAGATAAAAATTGCACTAGGTCGATACTAAAGGCGAAACTGAAATCGTTTTTTACGCGGCATTATGAAACTAATTACAGTTTTAGACTTTAGTATTTTAATATAATTTACCATAATTCAGCAATTACCCGCACTACTGCGGCGCCATTTTCCATCACGTAAGCGCGGCTACCAATGATATTGCCCTAAATTTACTCCCATGATGCTCAGTAATTTGTACGGCTTTCCAATATCTCTTGTCGCTTCTATGACGTCATGCGAACATCCTATTGGTTACAAGCAAGCCACGTGATACTCGATACTCATTTTACATAGCATGCAGGCGGGAAGGTATGATTGACTTAAAGCTATTAACTATTTGATATCTATTTACTTTTGGTATCACGTACAAACTGGACGACGTTAGAGCAATACTCCAGGATTTTAAAATAGATATACTAGGAGTCTCTGAAACATGGATTCCGAAAGAAGCTCCTAGTTTGACTATATGAAATAGATGGATACAAACTGCTACAGAAAGATAGAGACAGAGAAAACAAAATAGGGGGCGGTATCTGCATTTACCACAGAGATAATATGAAAATAGAATCATGTAATATTGAGACTGATAAAATACCCGAATCCACGCTGGAAATACTCTGGATAAAAGTCAATGAAGAGAAAGTGCCAACCTTTAACATAGGTGTGATATATCTACCTCCAGCGTTAAACTACCAAGCGTCAATCCTTGATCTAAGAGAGCAGGTTAATAAAATCTCATCAACAAACGCTGCAGAAGTAATCATCATGGGGGACACAAACTGTGACCTGCTAATGGAAGTCAAAGAAGAAAAAACAAGAACACTAAATACCAACCTTGCAGAATTTAAGCAGTTGGTAAATGGTCCGACAAGAATAACGCTCACAACAAGTACACTGATCGATCATATATATACGAATTTTCCATCCAGAATTAGACAAACTGAAATCAAGAGACTAAGTATATCCGACCATGATCTCACCTTAGCCATACGGAAAAGAAAATGTCCTAGAATAAGGAAAGAGATGAAAGAAATCAGAGAATATAGCAAAATGGACCCGGAAAAATTTGTGACGGACTTGCAAGAAAAATTAACAGATCAGGTTAACTTAAATACTCCAACTGAAAAGTGGAGAATTTACAAAGCACACTGAAAACCCTACTAGACAAACATGCACCGAAAAAGAAGAAATTTGTTTCAACTAACAATGCACCATGGATAACGTCTAGAATTAAAAGAATGATGCATATCAGGAATATTTATAAAACAAAATCTAAGCATAAACCAAATAATGACTTCTACAAGAATCAATACAAAATACAAAGAAACTTAATTAACAAAACAATACAGCGGGCTAAGAAAGAACATTTCAACGATAAATCTAATAAGTTTAATAAAAACGAGATTAAGAAAAATACTATAACTATCTGGAAAACGTTAAAACCATATCTCAAAGAAAAGAAACCAAGAAAAATTGAGGAAATAAAGAAAAACGACGTCACATACAAAGAATCAGAAGACATTGCGGAGATAATGAATACACACTTCGTTGACATAGTTGATGAACTAATCTCAGACCAGTCTAATAACCTAACAACTAACGAAGCTAACCCGCGAAACAGAAATAGCCATACAAGGGATGCCCCTTGCTTTGACACATTCCAGAATACCACTGAACAAGAAATACTCACTCTGCTCAACAAGACTAGCTCAAGCAGAGCAGAAGGAGCGGACCATCTCCCAGCGGTCATATTAAAAAATACAGCAATAATAACAGCTACCTACCTAGCTGAAATAATAAACCTTTCATTTGAAACTGGACTCTTCCCTGAACAATGGAAAACGGCAAAGGTTGTCCCGGCATTTAAAGAAGGTGATAAGCCACATCCATATAAATACCGACCAATACCGGTACTTTCAATAATAAGCGGGATAAGAGAGAAGATACCACATAAGCAACTATCACACTACCTCCAAAATAATAAGATACTATTTAAAAGACAGTCGGGTTTTCGTACAGGCTACTCCACAATGCACGCACTGATTGCCGTCCATGAAGAAATAATAAATAGACTGGCTAGGCTAGAGTATGTCATTGTACTGTATATAGACCTATCAAAGGCATTTGATGCCGTAAGACATGATCTGTTGTTGCACGAACTAGAGGATTGTGGGATCGTGGGAAAAGCACTGCAGTGGCTCAAATCATACCTCCAAGATAGAACTCAATATGTGGAATGCAACGGAATTGCATCAACGAAAAAGACTATAAAGTACGGTGTTCCCCAAGGGAGCGTCCTGGGCCCCCTCTTATTTAACGTATATTCTAGAAATAAAAATAATAAGACAAGGCACTCAGTACATACTGACTACGCAGTTGACAACGCCACGATAACATCCCACAAAGATCTAAGCGTAGCCATAAGTAATATTGAAGAAGACCTTGAAATACTGGAACAAAATCTAGGAAAAAAGGGTCTGATCCTAAATAAAACAAAAACTAAATTCATGATATTCACCAACTCGCGAAGTATGAAAGAATCTGCTAGAAAAGTAGAGACTATAGACAAAGGCTCTGTTAAGAGAGTACCAGCCTTCAAGTACCTAGGAATGTGGTTAGACGAGGACCTAAAGTGGGGAAAACACATCGACTATCTTTATAATAAAATCCGACAAAGAACCTGGCTAATGAAACCAATGCAAAATTACCTAGGAAAAGAAAACCTGAAAACAATAGTGAATGCCACAGTCCAATCACTTATTAACTAAAGAGTAAATATGAACACCAAATATCTCACCTTAGTATACTAATTTACCTTCAAAAAATAGCTCTATTTATTCAGACTAATATATTTATGGGTTCATTTTACAGGAGAGTGTCTTTGCGAATACGAGGGAACAATGGCTGAGAAACATACTTTGGATAAAAAGTATTTGGCAAAGGAAGGTCACTGTTATTTTTTTGATGTGAAGCACAACGACAAGGAATACACATTTGATGCCACCGAAGGAACTAAAATTCGACGATTTATCAACCACAGATTCAAAGATTATACCGCTGTGCCCAAGAAGAGAATCGTTGATGACGAACTGAAAATCATTTTCTTCGCGGACCATGACATCCAGGAAGGAGGCGAAATTACTTTTAATTACAACGTAAAGAAATGTTCTGTTTAAGAGTTGTCTTATTGGTGGTATAACGACGACAAAAATGAGGATGAGTTCATTGAAACTGAAAACGAGGAAACCCCGTCTTCTTCTGATTAAAGTTCATTAAGATTTCTTTATCTGATATTTAAAAAATAATGAATTTTTTTCTGATTTTTTAAAATAAGACTCATACGTAAAATAATAAAATTTTATCCTGATATGTAATATACAAAGATTTCTTATATTAAATAATTATAATTTTTTCTGTATGTGAATAACAAAGATTTTTTTCCGATACGTAAACAACAAAGATTTTTTTCCGATACGTAAACAACAAAGATTTTTTTCCGATACGTAAACAACAAAGATTTTTCACGCTATGTAAATAACAGTGATTTTTTTTGGTAAATGACGAGTTATTTCGATTTACTCCCATTTAACCCAAACCGTTTCTCCCAATTCCCATATCTCCCAATCCCATTTGACCCAACTCTATGCCTTTTCCCCCAATTTCTTTTGTCCCAATTCAGCATAAAACATATGTTAATAAGTTCAAAGAGAATTTTTTTGTTTTATTAACAATGATATATTTTACATTGGCAGGATAATTATTTAACCTAACCTAACCTAACATAACAGTAATGTTTTGAAAAAGGCATATTATTTGAGAAGTAAATGAAGCTAAACATTAATATTTTGGAAAAGGCGTACTATAGTTTAATGATTTATAAAATATTACTAACCTAACCTAACCTAACATAACCAAACCTAACCTATCATAACAGTAATGTTTTGGAAAAGGCATATTATTTGAGAAGTCAATGAAGCTAAACGTCAATATTTTGGAAAAGGCGTACCATAGTTTAATGATTTATAAAATATTACTAACCTAACCTAACCAAACCTAACCTATCATAACAGTAATGTTTTGGAAAAGGCATATTATTTGAGAAGTCAATGAAGCTAAACGTTTATATTTTGGAAAAGGCGTACCATAGTTTAATGATTTATAAAATATTACTAACCTAACCTAACCAAACCTAACCTATCAGAACAGTAATGTTTTGGAAAAGGCATATTATTTGAGAAGTCAATGAAGCTAAACGTCAATATTTTGGAAAAGGCGTACCATAGTTTAATGATTTATAAAATATTACTAACCTAACCTAACCAAACCTAACCTAACCTATCAGAACAGTAATGTTTTGGAAAAGGCATATTATTTGAGAAGTCAATGAAGCTAAACGTCAATATTTTGGAAAAGGCGTACCATAGTTTAATGATTTATAAAATATTACTAACCTAACCTAACCAAACCTAACCTATCATAACAGCAATGTTTTGGAAAAGGCATATTATTTGAGAAGTCAATGAAGCTAAACGTTAATATTTTGGAAAAGGCGTACCATAGTTTAATGATTTATAAAATATTACAAACCTAACCTAACCTAACCTAACCTAACCAAACCTAACCTATCATAACAGTAATGTTTTGGAAAAGGTATATTATTTGAGAAGTCAATGAAGCTAAACGTCAATATTTTGGAAAAGGCGTACCATAGTTTAATGATTTATAAAATATTACTAACCTAACCTAACCAAACCTAACCTAACCTATCAGAACAGTAATGTTTTGGAAAAGGCATATTATTTGAGAAGTCAATGAAGCTAAACGTCAATATTTTGGAAAAGGCGTACCATAGTTTAATGATTTATAAAATATTACTAACCTAACCTAACCTAACCTATTTGCCTATTCGCATTAAAAATAATCAAAGTCGTTTTGAAAGCAACCCTTTGCAGCATAAAATATTAGACGTAACCATTCTATTGGGAGAAATGAGAATTGAATAGTTTGGGATAAAAATTCCGATTGGGAAATATAAGATTGGGAGAACTGGGAATCGGAAAGTTTGGGATAAAAATTTATTTTGGGAAACACAGAATTGGGAGAAATGGGACCATACCGTTTTTTCTGATAAGTAAATAATTATGATTTTTTTATTTTTGCACACGACATCTAGATAGCGTATGCAAAATCTTACTCCATACGGAAAATTTGACGAGGGAGAAGCCACTCTGTAATGAAGTCTTTCTGAGGGTGTAAGATGAGAAGCGTATTACGCCGTTTAACGCGGAAATACACTCGGGATTACTTTTTACAGTTTTTATTTCAATATTAGAACGGATTAAAGGCATATCTCCCGAATTTACGGCATTAAAACCACCAAAAAGGTAATACCGGGGGAATACGCCAGTGCCTGATCCCTCGAATGGCGTCGTTCGTTTCTAGTTGACGAGGGGAAAGCCGCTCCGTAATAAAGTCTATCTGAGGGTGTACGATGGGAAGCGTATTACGCTAGTTGCCTGATCCCTCGAATGCCGAATGCCGAGCGCGACGTGCCGGTTAGTAACCTCGAAGTTTAAGCTTAAGATGATACTGAGGATAAACTAAGGGGCGATTGGCGCGACTCTAGAGACCGCGCGCGTTATCAGGGGTATCGTATTTTTAGCTTAAGATGATACTGAGAATAAACGAAGGAGAGATCTCTGGTCTAAACGCGCTAGTTTTACGGTAGACGGTAGACCGGGAGTCTTATATTATGTACGCGGGAACCTTGCGGACTGACGACGGCAATGCTCTAAGCCTTTGCTAAACTGAATTTTCTACTTTGATTTAAATATTAATTTTTGTGATCTACTGTCTTGTGACACTTGAAGTTCCGATTTAATGTTATAAACAGATTGCCGATTAGTAAAATCAATTGTCGGTAAGTGTATACAAATGGCCAATTGATTTAAGTTCCTATATAGAAACTAGTTCAAATAAAACTAAAATTATCAAATCTTAACTGAATTTCCTACTTAGATTTAAATATCAATTTTTCAAGCTAAGTAAAATTTTTGTAAACACTGCGATTAATTGTATTATTTACTAAACATAGTGATTAATGTTTAGAGCTCGGCATTATCTATCCATTATCCACAAATTGGTGGATAACCGATTATTTATAAACAAAGTTGTGGATTATAATACGATTTAGCATGTGAGTTATGTGGATAATTTTTGAGTATGGTAAAGATAAAATAACTTGGATAATGGATAGATAATGCCGGGCTCTAAACATTGTGATTATTGTAACATTAGTACATAAATCATTAATAATGATTTATTTACAAAACATTGTTATTAAGGCGTTAGAGCCGAATATCAAATCTTAACTGAATCTCCTACTTAGATTTAAATATCAATTTTTCAAGCTAAGTATAAGCCCTGAAAATTTACTGACAAGTGTGTTACAATCGATTATATCCAAAAATGGTTAAAAATGTTCATAATTAATTAGTTTTAAAAAAAATTATTTTAGTACTTTCACTCCCTTTTCAAGATTAAACGTATTGCTTAAACATTACGCTAAAAATCTTATAAATAAACAAAATTATAGTCCCTAAAGCCTAAAACACACCTATTTTGGGAAAGTTCAGAAGAACCCTTGTGTTTCTACCAAAAGCACTTTACAACTATGACATTGGAAATTAATTTTTATTAAAATAATTTATAGAAGAACCCTTGTGTTTCTACCAAAAGCACTTTACAACTATGACATTGGAAATTAATTTTTATTAAAATAATTTATAAACTCTAAAAGTTTGAATTCTTTTTAATATAATATAATAGTTTGTAACACACCTCTCATTAAAATTTTAGGACATTTAAGTATAATTTTTGTGGTCTAAGTGAGACCATTTTTGTTCGTAATATATTATTTTACTAATAGCTCCTTAGAAGATTGCGTCAAGTGAGGAATTTTAGCTTGACCATTGCATGCAAAACTCTGAGGCCGTTGCCCAACGCTCACTGAGCCGCTTCGTCACATTATCTTATTACATTATCACATATAATGATAAGTTTAACCACGGATATCCTGTTGAGATTGTTTTAATGTTCCTAACTCTCGATTTTGAAGTTATATACTGTGTAGTGACAATTTTTTAGCTCATTAATCTGAAATAAAAATATAATCTTTCATATTTAAAAAAAATATTAAGGTAGTATTTATAAAATCAAAAACGGATTTATGTACTAAGAACGTGGGATCATAGCTTTAGCCTCTAGTACCATCCTCGCATACTTTATTGAGAAACTTCGTCTGCTTATATTTTGACTCCACCCACAAATTCTATATATATTGCAACTTCTAGAGATCGAAAATGTCATTCTTATCTCTATTTTCGTGGTTAAATATTTTTTTCCAAAATTGCGCCAGTGGTAAAAAAGCAAAGTGGACAAAAATGCGATATAACTCCCGATTCAGTGGAATTAAGTTTTAAAGTTAAGAATATAAATAATTGATGTTTCATTTTTAAGCATCTAGTTTTTCTTTCTTTGTATATTTAACCAAGAAAATAGAGATATACAGAATTTGTGGGTGGAGTCAAAATATAAGCAGACGACGTTTCTCAATAAAGTATGCAAGGATGGGTAGTGAATTTGCTACGTTCAACGTTCTTCTAACATAAATCCGTTTTTGATAAATTATTAATTAAAAGACGTAGTAATTGTCTAGATTAGTAAAATCCATTATCGGTAAGTGTACTCATACAAATGGCCATTTGATTAAAGTTCCTTTATTGAAACTAGTTCAAAAGCAACGAAAATTATATTTATATTTCTCCTTTAATATCACAAAACGTTAACGTTTTTAATTTGGAATAGAAAAACTTCGGGAATTATGCAAAGAAGCTGCCAATTTTGGTGTCATAAAATAATAAAATTCATCTTCTTTTGAATCTAAACCTGAGAAAATTAAATTAAAGAATAGCATAATATCTTTTCCAATGGATAGTTCTTTGATATTGATATTTTCGTTTCATGGATTTTAAATAAATTGGTATTGACATCGGTTAATTTACGATATTGGCCAATTGATCATCACTAATAGTTTAAATAATTTGAACTAAACGGTTCAAAACCTTCAGGAAAAGCTTAGTTTTATAATGAATAAAATTCGAATTTAAAGTAATAAATTAATTTATCGTAGGTAATTAATTTACTGCCTTATATAAGCCTTTTCTTTCTGCTCTTTAAGATTTTATGGGGGTAAGGTGGGGTGTTCTACGTCTTACTAGAGGGGTTAAAGTATAAGACAAACACCTACCTATTTTCACTTATGATTCAACCTCGCTAACGCTAGACAAGATGTTAGAATGCAGTCAGTTGTGGAGAGTTAAGGCCTTTTAACGGGAACGAGGGGCTTATAAAATTTCTGAATCAAAAGTGACCGCGTTTGATGGTATGTGTCAATTGAGAGTCAAAATAGATTCTAGTCCAAATTTTAATATTCAACATAATATTCAATCTTGTTCATAAATTTTCACACACTTTTTAAGGGTCAAAATACAAAATTAAACAAAGATCAAAAGGGGGGTTTTCAATTTATAACCTCTATGGAATGTCTCCTTTGAGTTTCAAATTTAAATTTAAGGGGTTTTTTAGGTTCAAATCGTGCAGTTATGCAATAAAAACAACAATGTTCAAAAAATAAAAAGTTAAGATTTTAAAAAATGAATCAATCTGTCAACCATAATCTCAGTTCTTTAACCATAGTTTCAAGTCAGTTTATCAAAATAGTTTCAAGTTGTTTTAGTTTCTTACGACAAGTTGCTCCTCTTTTCCATATTCAAGGGTTAAGGGTTCATTTTTCTTCTTCTCGATTTAAGAGATAATTATGATTTTTTTTCTTTTCTCGCGATTTAAGGGTTAATTATTATTTTTTTTTCTCGATTTATTTCACGCACTCGCGCTCCTTCTCTACTTCAACTAAGGGGTTAAAAAAATGTTTCCGAGTTTCTCCAAAAAATTAAGGATTCAAATTGACGAAAAATAAAGGTATCAAAATGAATAAAAAAATATCTCCGATATAAAATAATACTCCGGATTTCTAAGGGTTTCATTGAGCAGTTCAAGAATCGACTGAGGGTGGGACAGCAGAGACTTCGTATATATAGTTTCTCGCAAGGATTTCTGGGACAATCACGTCTGTTGATTGACTTCGGTTTGGCGAATAGTGGACGATATTTATGACGTAGCCGGGCGGATTCATGTTATCAACGAATAGGCAAAACTTTTTAAATCTGGGACCTATCTAACAAAGGTTCTTTGCAAAAGTTAACTAAATAGCTACATACTTTCTATATTTTGTTGATTTGGTTGTGCATGGTGTTTGGAAAAACTTGATTTAATATATTATACTCCTTGACGCCTCTGATTACTCGTTCAACGTGGGTTCGCAAGCTTGCAATCTCCCTAGTGTACATTTCATCGTATGAAGATAATTGCAATTTTCCAATTAAAAAGGGGGGCAAAATTTAAGAGAACCCCTTTTTCTTTCAATAAATCAGATATAAGGAAGCCCCTATCAGCCATTACAGAGTCACCTGGTTCCAGGAGTTAAATTAAGCCCGATTCTTCAGTTAATTCTACATCTGACATTCTTCCTGGGCCCAAGTTAGAGACAAAACTAATAAAACCATTTGGTGTTATACCAATGAGTCCCTTCGCAGTATTATGGGTCTTGTAAGATGACCATGTAAAGCTTTGTGTTTTAAAGTCATTAGGTTTTTGTATGAAAAACAAGGTTGCATCTATTATGACTCTAGGTTTGGAAAATTTTGCTTTAAATTCCTCTGGCATTAAGGTATTAACTATTTCCCGTGAAGGCTAAATATGTAACTGAGTTAAACGCTTTTCTCATAAATCAATCTAAGTAGTACAGATATTAGAAACTGTACTCTAGATATACAAAATCTAAAGGCTAGATCATCCTCCAAAAGTCCTACTCTTAACCTGCACAACACTATGAATAATTGATTTTTAAAGGACAACACCATTGGGCGACCCAATGGTTTAACCTTCTCTCTGCTATATTTTCTATTATAACCTCTGGAGTTATTATAAAATTTTACATCTTTTAAATCTGGCTCAATCAAAGAAAACAAATCAAAAACTTCCATACTCTCACAACCTGTATATTATGTCATGACAATAATTTTTTAAATTTCGTTTTAATTATATTGGATTTATAGGCTTATCATAATGTCATGAACGTAGTCTGGTGTGGTTAAGGGTAGGAGCGTTGGGCCAATGAAACTACTGCTAGGGCCACAAACAGTTTCCAAGAATTTTGGAAATCAGGTAAGGCCAAACACATTTTAGGTAGGGCCGGGCCCACCTGGCCCTCCCCCTGCTCTGACGACGGCCTTGCTTAAAATACAGCTACGTCATCTTAAATATTGCTCCTTGGTGGCAGATTGCCAGTTCCCATTGGAAAACGGCATGGGTTTCATTTTAGGTCCGCTTGAGGGCACCCTAGAGAGTGAGAACGTCCGTTGTATCGGGTTGTATCTATATAGGGGTTCGCGATTCGCTCTCCATAGACAGTCTGTACTCCGTCATTCTAGAGTATTGGTTTGTTGGTGAGGAAGCGCTTTTATTTTCTTTAGTCAAATTTATTTTATCGAAACCGTGAATGCCCTCAAAATCGATAACCTTGTAGCAGTTCTACTTCCTCCCGAGGAGCTTACAATTGAAAGAGATCTTTTTAAAGCCGAGGAAATCAGCATTAATAGTCTAAACTTTTTAAACATTGCTTAAAGTAATTACGAAGAATGTATTATGAACGTAGTCCAACAAACTTAAAATTTTATTTTCTTAACGTAGACGGTGGAAAACATGGACGAAAAACAAAAACATAGAAAAGAGATACAAAATCTAATTACGCAGTTGCGATGTTTAAGAAGAAGCAACGCTATCCAGCACGTTAGGCCACGGCTAGTGGCCAGGACGGTTTCTGCTTTGAAGTCCGGTGAGGACTGGACGGACCAGGAGCCCCTATTCGGACCACAATTTCAAGATGCACTAAATAATTTAGAAGAGGACAATAAGAAATTTGTAAGTATTAATTGTCTGAACAAAGCAGTGAGCACGCATCGAAAGGAGAGTCAAAGATAGAAGGGAGAAGGTACTTCATAACGGCCGGACACCATGGCTCTCACGCGCACCTACCTCGGCACACAGCCGAGGAGTAAAGCAAAACGCAAAAGCAAAAACTTATGCCGCTTTCAATCCCGCTTGAGCTCAAGCTTTAAGCTTGCATACGCGCGCTTCTGCTTGAACGAAGATTCAAGCAGATATCTATCCCGGGTAGATATTTGCGTGAGCTTTGCGCTAGAAGCGATGATGCCGTCTGACGTCATTTCAAGGCATCCAATAGAAAGTGACCACTAGTGGAGTTTCGCTGCTCCTAGGACCGGCCATTGTTATTTTACATTTCCGCAGAATCACGGCGGAAATTTTTTTTTATGATAGTAGTAGGCCTAATTAAAATGCCATCGAAAAAAGAACTACAGGAAATGTTAAGGCTGAAAGGGAAGCAACGAAAAAAGCGGCAGCGGATGAAAAGGATAAAATAATTTCATTAGTCAGAAATCATGAAAATTTATGGAACCGAGGCTTAGCTTCGTACAGAGATAGACATCTGAATGAAAAATCTTGGACAGAAATAGCCAAAGAAATGAATTTAAAAAGTGAGTATCCACTATACAGTCATTTTAAGTTTCTACATATAATAATTTATAACATTTATATTAGAGGATGTGTGCCAGAAAAGTTGGACAAGTTTATTTGACCAGTTTCGAACACACTACCACACAGTCACCGTTTCCAAAAGTGGCCAAGAAACTGATGAATCTGTATTCGATAGTGTAAATTGGCCATTTTTTAAGTCATTGTTATTTTTGAAAGACATACTGAAAAGAAGAGAGTAAGTGGTTTTAATTTCTGGGCCACATTCCTATTTTCTAGTGACCCTTGTTTCGCTTTCATAGCTTTATTCTCTTAATCCGTTGCTTTTAATTTTTGGGAGAGCTCAAATTTTTATAAGTGTTCCGACCGACTAAAAATTGAAACCTTAAGTCCCCGTTCGTCGCGTAACTTATAAGAATCACTCCAATCAATAACAAAGTCACTCAGTTTTTTGCTTTAGACGAATTCAACGTTTTATTCAATTCCAATCAACTCAAATTCTTTTATTTTTCAAACTGTTCTTTTACTTTAAGTTTTCTTTTGTATTATTTTTTCCGTGGTATCTAAACCTTTTCCATTTCTTTTATTTCCGTGGTATCTAAACCTTTTCCTTTATTCCATTATTTCCGTGATACCTTTTCCTTTTCCTAAGTTCCATATTTTAATTATTATGTCCGAAGGCTATAGCTCCTTGCCTAGGTCTGAGCTTCATTTCTTTTTATTTCTTATGCCCGACTAAGGACGTCTAGCTTCTTCGCTAGCCCATTCCAAAGTTATTATTCTTTTACGTCCAAGTCAAGACTCCTAGCTAGGTTTCAAAGTTCCATTTCTATTTTTAACCCCCATATTCAAAGTTCATGTTTTTACCAATTTGTAATTTTGGCCAGAGCATCGGCCTTTACCCTTATTATTCTATCCCCTCATTTTCTCTTTTATTTATCTTAACTTTCACTTTTTACTAATGCACGTGCATGTCATATAATACCCTGAATCTTTGATCTGTCCTATCCAAGCTAACAAATTTTATTACTTTGTTTTTCAAGCGAACCGATCCCTTCGGACAAAGATTCTGTTTAAAGCAGTTATACTTATTTTTCTTACACAAATATCCGGCTAAAGCTTTCTATACGGTTTTTGCAAGGAACGATAATAATCCAAGGTTTACAAAAAATATAAAACACAAATGAATACAAACACAAATGAATACAAACACAAAAAACATGAATATTTTTGCGCGCGCGTGAATTAGGCCTAATTCTTATTAAAACATTCATAAAAAAATGCACATCAATTAAAATTCATACACTTATTTTCAACATCCTCCCCCCCTTGAACTACGATTTTAGTAGTTCAAGGAAGAGAGTTGTCTTTCGTCAAATTTAAATTTCTAAATGATATAAAAGTTGAACGGGTCGACGTAGTCGATTACCGTTCGGCAGTCTTATCATACATGAACGTATGATTTCGTCCCTACCTCTCATTAATTGTTCTATTACAGCTAATTTCCACATTGCTCGTGGTTTCATAGCGTCTTCTACCAAAACAACATTTAATTTTAATTCTTTACTCGGTTCACCTTTCAATTGTGTTCGGTGATGAGCCGATCTCAACTCTAGCAAATAATTGCTTTTCCAACGGATCCAAAACCGATCCAAAACAGTTTGCCTGTATTTCAAGCGTTTAATAATTTCGCGTTTTGTTACCGTTGGCACATCTTCATTTGTAAACGTTTGTGATGGTAGAGTTGTCAGTCTTTTTCCCACTAAAAAATGAGCTGGTGTTAATGGCCTTGGCTCTCCTGGGTCTTCATAGATGTATGTTATAGGGCGGGAGTTTATTGTCGCTTCAATTTCAATGAGAAGAGTCTCTATTTCTTCGTATGTTAGGTGGGCTCTTCCTAGTATCTTGCGGAGGGGTTCCTTAACGGACCGCACCATCCTTTCCCAAAATCTCCCCCACCAGGGGGCCCTGTCAGCTATGTATCTCCACTTCATTTTTAAACTTCCATAATATTCCATTGCTTCTGGACTTCTCATTTTTTCTTGCAAGATTTTCAGATCCGCGTCTGTGCGTTTAAAATTTGCCGCGTTATCGCTGTAAATTATTTTGACCACTCCTCTTCGCGCAATAAACCGTCGAAATGCCATGAGAAAGGCTTCTGTTGTGAGGTCCGTAACTAATTCTAGGTGGACAGCACGCGTTACTGCGCAGGTGAAAACTACGTAGTAACAATTTTTATCTGGTTTTGCATATATTGGACCACCGTGGTCTATGCCGCAAATTTCGAAGGGTGGAGCTGGGTTGATCCTTGCGTCCGGAAATGGCGCCATTTCTGCTTTCATAGGCTTCGCTTTATATCGCTTGCATCTTGGGCATGAATAAATGACTTTATTCACTAATTGCCTAATCTTTGGTATCCAATAGTGTTCTCTAATTTCCGTCAATACTTCGCTTTTACCTGCATGTTTCAATCTTACGTGTGTTTGCCATCCAATTAAATATGATAGTTGATGAGTTCCTGACAATATCCATGGGTGTCGCTCCCGGTAAGTCATTTTTGCCGCGTCTAAGTGCCCTCCCACACACATGACCCCCTGTTTATCCAAAAACGGGTTCAGTGATGTGATACTTGATTTTCTCGATATTTCTTGTCCATTTTCCAAACTTTTTATTTCATCAAAAAATCTTCTTTTTGCGCTTTCTTCACCCAAAACACTTCAGCATTCATTACTTCTTACCCTGTCATCGGACCCTTTTTTCTTTCTTGTACCTTATTTCTTGTGTTATGGATGAAACGCATTATCCACGCCGTTATGTTTAGGACTTGGTTCAAACTGCTATACTTTTTCAAATTCAATAACCCTTCATATTTCTGTACCGGATTCATATAACCGACTACTTCTTTCTTTTTTAACTCATCCTGTATTTCAACCGGCAATTCTTGGTTTTCTCCAAAATTATCCTCTTCATTTACTAGATCTATATGTTCTCTAAGCCAAGTTGGTCCATGTAACCAAAGATCGCTTGAGGCGATTTCTTCTAAAGACTTCCCTCGAGTTGGAAGGTCAGCGGGGTTTTCTTTGCCCGGACAATGATGCCATATTTCTGGTTCCGTTCGCGTATGTATTTCGCGCACTCTGTTTTGGACAAACTGTTTCCATCGGCCAGGAGATCCGCGGATCCATGCTAATACTATTTCCGAATCTGACCACATTATTACTTTTTGTGGCTTAATTGTCAACGTGTCCATTAATGTATTGTTCAATCGAGCGCCTATTAATGCACCCATCAGTTCTAGCCGTGGTATTGTTAATTTTTGATTCCCCAACGGGGTTACTCTTACTTTTGACGCGATCAGTATTGAATTAATTTCACCATTAGGATACATACATTTTAAATAGAACACTGTCGCATATGCACTTTCGCTTGCGTCTACGAAACCATGTAATTCTATTGCTTCTGGTTTCAAATCTAATTGATTTTTATAGAAAAACCTGGGTATTTCAAATTCTATCAATTTTGATAGTTCATTACACCAATCATTAAATTTTGTTTCTAAGTCTTTAGGTAAATCCTCATCCCAGTCTATTTTTCTAACCCACAGTTCTTGAAATATGAATTTTGCCCGGATTGTGAACGGGGCCAATAAACCCATAGGGTCAAAGATACGTGCGACAGCTCTCAGTACTCCTCTTTTTGTATTTTCTTTATTTATCATAAATTTCAAAAGTGACGTAACTTCATAAGACAAATTGTCTGTCATTTCATCCCATAACATCCCCAAAACCTTGGTATTTGTAGGATTAGGTAGACCTTTCTGTTCCTGACTTTTATCATGTGACCCCCACTTGGTTCTTATTTCTTTCGAATTACTTCTTATTTTTCTCAAATTCATTCCCGCTTCTGACAATATCTTGGTTGCATCATTGATCAATTGGTCTGCTTTGGTTATCCTTTGTCGTAACCAAATCATCAACATATCTATCTTTTTCGAAACTTTCACTTGCCGCGGGGTATTTTTCTTTTGTTTTCTCTAAGTGGTGTAAAATGGTCGCATTCAATAGGAAGGGCGAAGTGGTTACCCCAAAGGCGACTTTAGTCATTCGATACTCTACTAAATTTTGTTTTTGTGGGTGATCTAACCCCTCAATCCAAAGAAAACGCAAGGCGTTCCTGTCTTTCTCCGCGATCCCTATAGTGTGAAAGGCTTTGGCTATGTCCCCCGTTATTCCTACTTTTTTCTCCCTAAATCGCACCAATATACGAAAAAGGTCCGGCAGTAAATTTGGTCCTGCCTCCAAACAATCATTTAGCGAGGGCATGCCTTTTGCGTGAGAAGACGCGTCCTGAACAATTCTAACTTTGTTGTATCTCTTTTCTCCCTAAACACTCCCTGATGTGGTAAATAGTATAATGGTCCCTTTGGTGGGGGGTACTCAAACTTATTTGGGACTCTTTCAATTATTTCTGATTCTAGTTGCTCATGAATAACCTCATCATACGCTCTCAACTTAATTGGATTCGTTTCTAATTTTTTGATCAAATTCCAAGTTCGCCTTTTTGCTACCTCATAATTATCACCTAGAAATTGTACTTCCTTTTTCCAGGGTAAAGCTACTTCATATTGTCCTTTTTTATATTCAACTTTTTCATTAAACTCTTTCAATACTTCATTTTCTTCAATTCCTTTTGCCGAATGAGCATTATCCAAAATGCCAATCGACTCATTATCCCAAAAGGCTTTCATTTGTTTCGACAACAAGTCTTCTTCACTAACCGAATCCACCGATATTTTCATAACAGCTATAGCATGAGCTCCCACTCTATTTTTTGTGTCTTCCCCCCATGCAGGGTCCATCCCAGTTTCGTATCTATCGCAACCAACGACTCATTAATTCTCTCCACCTTCCCCTGCGCTATTTTCCAAAAATAATCAGCTCCAATTAAAACATCTATTTTATCATCCTTTTCTCTTCTCTTCTTTTCTCGAGTGTCAGACAATTGATAACCTCTTTCTTTTAATTCTTCCACTATATGACCTGATGGCACCGCCTTTGTACCTGATATGGACGGGGTTTCAAGCGCAGTTATCTCAACAATTTCTTCAGTTTCACAATTTTTCATGATAAGCTTAAATCTACGTCTGTTGTGGGTGTTTCTCGTTCGAAAGGAAATACATTCAGGGTCTCGTCTCCTATTTCTTCTAACTTTAACTGATTTACGATTTCTTCTCTAACAAAGCATCTGTGGCTTCCCCCGTCGAGTAAACACTGCACATTATCTTCCTCACCATTTGGGCCTATCATAACCGCTCTCAAGGTTTGCAAGTAAATTTCACCACCCTCTGTTTCTTCATCATGTGCTAATGCACTGTACGTTCTAACATTTTCATTATTACTTTGACTTGTAGATGGGTTTGATTCACCTGCACTATTTTGTTTTTAATTATCCTGACTTGCATCGCTACTTTCAGGAATTTGTCTGTCCTGTCTTCCATTAGGCCTATTAAACCCCTGCCGGTTTTGATTGTAATGATATCTATCCATATCCATGCAAAGATTTTTTTGTGTGATCTCCCACAATTTTGACATTGTCTAAACTTTGTTTTGCAATGACTCGATGTATGACCAGGGCCGGATTAAGGGGGGCAGAGGGGGCACCTGCCCCCGGGCGCCAGCAAAATATGGGCGCCCAAGATGTCTGGTGATATCCAAATCTGAGCGATTGTTATTTTAAATTTTCGAAAAACTTAAAAACATGACGTTAGTTTTGAATGATTACGGGACTGTTTTTCGTTTTTAAATAGGTATATTAGCTATCGAGACCAATTTATTACACCAAATTAGTTGGGAGGAGACGATAAATAGATTTTCCGAGTCTAAATCTAGAAAAGCCTATTCAAAGACATAGGCAGGGCTGATACTAAGTCACTTTTTTCAAATTCGGTTACTAAAAGTCACTTTTCCAAAAATTAGTTACAAAAAGTCACTTTTTTGGATTTTTGAGTCTTTCGGTGTTATTTATCTTCTCGACCACAAGGTTAAACGTAATATATTTGACTGTATGACGGTTTAAACACAAAAACAGCGAGATTACAGTTGATCAAACCCAAAAAATTGTGGACCTCGCTTCGCTCGCTCATCAAATATTTAACTTAATATTTATAATCAATCCAATTCAAATGAATGTTTTAGTTTTGATTTAAAACGACATCAATTACTTTGCATTCTGAGCTGTGCTCCAAAATGGTTTAATTCAATTTCGCCATAGAAATTTTATGATTTGACCTTTCCTTTGACTGGAAATATCTAAGCCCATAGATTGGGCTTAATTACGGCACCGACCTTTAAAATATCTTTAACTACTGAAAATAATTTTGAAAATCGATCATGTCTGAAAACATTTCATTTAAAGTGCCCTTATTTTATAGCTTAATTTGCCCTTATTTAGTCACTTATTGCTTACTATTTTTAAATTTATTAGTCACTTATTCAACTAAAATTGAGCGTATGAGTGAGTATCAGCCATGCATAGGGATACTTTTCACTTAACAAAATTACAATAGGGAGCTAACAGCTGGCTAGGGGGAAGAGATAGTCTGACGTCACGCAGCCGCCCTCTGGTTGGCATTTTTGCGCGTAGAATACTGTTTCCAACCGTTAGGGGGTATGAAACTTCAGTAAGAGATAGAAGGGTGTGACGTTTCAGGGTCAGAACTGTTAGCTCCCTATCTTTCTAATAAAAAAAATTGTTAAAATTTCTAGCTGGTTTTTATAAATTATGGGGCCAAGGGAGGGGGCGCCCATCGAGCCACTGCCCCCGGGCGAAAATCTTCTTAATCCGGCCCTGGAAACAAGCGCCGCGCGCGGAGTTAAAATGGGGGGAGGAACTCGCGGCGCACGCGGGGAACCCCGCGGGGGTGAGGCTCAGGGGGAAGGAACTCGCGCGCGGGGAACTCGCGAAGATTCACCGCGCCGGCGGCGGCGAACAGTTCAAACCATTGAAATATGCTAATTTTAGTTCCCACGCTCCTAATTTATACCTCTACCGTGGTACGAAGTGGGGTCCTATACTACTACTAACTTAAACCTATTTTTGGTGTTTTGCCAATACTTACAATTTTACTTTAGTCATTTCATGAACGTCTAACTGCTTTTAGTTCCTTTGAATGCGATTTAATACACATTTTAGTAATTTAACAACACTGATCTACTGTCTTAGTCATAGTAGTTCGCTTTCAATCGAATGATTTCATTTCACGCCAGCTTGATCCGTACTTTAGTAGATTATCAACACTTCCGACCACTTTTTCATCATTTATTTTCATTATCTGTTTTATAATAGTTATATATTAACAATGTCAGATATATTTAAGTCGAATAACGTAAGTAATAATGTTAAGCTTAACATAGTGTATTCCAATAATATATTTTAAGCCTAACAGTGTATTCCAACACCTCTGTTTCGACTTACGTTAATGATACGGAATTTGAAGCAGGTGTTGCGGAACTATTTAAGAAAACGGTGCCGCCGTCATATTCAAGAAATTCAAGCCAATATACTTCAACTTAATGCTTCTAATTATATTTTAAACTTTAGAAATTATTTCAACTAAATATTCACCAATTTCTCTTTATTGAAAATATAGACATATTTCGTAATTTCAAGGATAGTGAAATGTAAATAACGTGTCCGGTGAAGGGGGATAGAGACACTCTCATGGTTAATAAACGGCCTATGCCAATTTCAAAATATTTCCAATTTTAGGAGTTATTTATATTCAAATTTAATACTATTTAACTGAATATATAGGCATATTCCAAATTTGTGGAGTTATTTCAACTTAATATCCGAATTAAATACTTCTCTTTATTGATAGGCCTATTTCGCATTTCCAAGGATAGGAAATGTAAATAACGAGGTCGGTGAACGGGAATAGAGAAACTCGGATGGTAAATAAACGGCCCATAAGAAACCTAACTTTTAATTACATGTTTTGCCCTTTCACATCACTTTAAATTGAAAATTAGTCTTTTAACAGCACTTTAAACGACTTTTTAGTCTTTTGACGGAACGTTTGATTGGGGTTTAGTTAATTAATTAAACTTTAAGCTACATTTAGCTGCTTAACATCAATATGTCTCACATTTTTATTCATTTTACATCGTTTTCAACTGCATTTAAGTAGAATAGCACGACTTTCATTCTAATTTTTCTTATTCAAGTGTATTTTACGCGAAATGCGTAACTTGTATTTGCATTGTTAATCATTTCACGCCACTTTTTATTGAAACTTATTCATTTGTAACAAGCATTATAAAATTTTCCATATTGTTTTGAGTTCATGTGACCCGACGATAGTGGTGTATCAATTCTTGTTTAAGTTTCAGTATTGGTTGAATTATAGGCTCGTATTTGCATTCTAAACCAAAGTATGTAACATCAGCAAATTTTACCCGCCTGTGTTCCAATATTTTTAAATGCACCATCATTTGACAGTCAAATTGTATTTCTCAACTAAGAAAAATCATTTCATCCATTGTTGGAGATTGACATTTTCAAATTTCACTCCGTTACACTTTACACTTATCAAATTATTAAGGGACTCTGTAAGGATTCGAACTGATAATGACGTCTTGATTTGAACTGATAAGATAATCTACCGCGTTGTCTATTTCCTCACCGACCTAGTTGCCAAAAGTCAACATGTCGATAAAAACCCCGAGCTAGGGCTCGGGGATCGGTTAACTATTATTCAAATAAATTCACATACCAAAATTTGTAAAACGAAGATTATATAGAAGTATTTCGTCTCGATTTATTTCGGAAAAAGGTAGAGTGATTCAATTATTAATCGTAAGTATTTTTTCCGAAAAACTAAAATTTTCAACATAATCAGAAGAATTTTACTCCAAAAACCTTTTTTGCGATACCTTTTATTCGATTTCGAATAAAAATTATGATCCATACGTTTCTTGATACAAATGTGGTTTTGGTTTCTTTTATCGATTAGTATTTGGACGAGTAACCGCCAATATTATTTTTTACGATAAACTTTGATCTTTTTTAAATTGTTATAGCTATATATTAACGAAAAAACGCAAAGTTTAAATCATTGAAAAATGATTGTATTTAAAAACCTGATAAGGGTATGAACTATCAATAAAAACATTGGTAATTGTCAATATTATCAGAAGTATAAAATACGTCTCTTCGAGAGAAGTAAACCACAAAGCGTGGTAACATGAGAACATTAAAAATAAGGTTGCTAAACCGAATCACATACGCGATAAATAGTACTGTTAAAAAATGTTGTCCATAGTTGGATGTAAATGGATCCAAACGGCTGACTCTGAGACAGCACAGTTTTTCATCTATTTTTTGATAACGTAACTCGTGTCCAAAAAGGGAGGGTCGAATGATAAGCCAGATTTGGAGTCTCATCCAAAATTGGAACCAGAATCATTTATTAAGGGATCAATTACTACCCAGGAATGGTCAGAATATAATCCACACATCAATCAAGCCCGCCTTGGACAAATTTCTAACGATCATAGGACTAAAATCAAACCCTCATTGAGAAATTTCTAACCTACATTGGACTAATATCGAGCCCATATTGGTGTTATATCAAGCCGACGTGAGACAATTGTCGAACAATATTGGACTCATATGAAGCCGATATAGAGGCTAGATTTTTTACTTCACCGAGTGATGATTGTTTTGGAAACGTTCTGTTCTCGACGTCTCCATCTGTCTGTGTGTTTGTGTGTCTGACTGCCTGTTTTTACACCCCAGGGAATCGCGTTCGCAGTTTCCTAATCTGAACAAAAGGGTTCTCAATTTTCGGTTCGTATTCACAGTTCACGGATATCTGAAAACTGTACTGACCACAATTCCATTAACTGTCATCACCCCTGTCATCACCAATCTAACTACACCATTTTAATGTCTTTCACACACTCGCGAAAGTGGCATACTCTAGGAAAAACGTCTCTTAAAACGATTCAACTAGAAGTATGATAAGCAACTTCAGATAAAGATAATTAATATCATATAATTTTATAAAATATTTGAGAAGAACCTCTCTAAACCGAAAAATCTGTAGTCAAAGTTTGTTAAGGACGAGTAACGAAGATTGGGTATGAAGTCGATAGACTGGATACATTTAATAGTTTGTGTAAAGCTTAGTTCCCACTTGACCAAAAACACGACGGAAACATTTGCGTAAGTACCTCTGCGGTAAAACATCTTCAGCATAATGCGACCGAAACACATTTCGGTCGGACAGAATTGGTGTTCTATTTTTGACGCAGTGGCCGACGTAAAGTGATTTTCATAACCAATCAAAATTCGTTTCAAGATGAGCTTCTGTTGACGTCATGTTAGGCGAGTTTTTTATCGCCACTTTGAGGTTTTTCCACTCGCCAGTCGCCTTTGCCACATTTGCATGTCATGAACTTTTGAATCCGAATTCTCTAATCGGACTTGATAGCGAGTGTTTGTATCTAATAAACCTTCGATTTGAATCTCTAACCTTCATTTGGTAGAAGTTAGCTCCCTAATTAAGATACCATCAAGGGAAAATCAAAGTCCAAGGCTTAAGTTCTTTTGGCTCCGAGCCCCAATTCCAAATCGTGCCACGTGACTACCGGTCGACCGCCCTTTTTGGTATAAATTCTGTCGTATATGTGAACCGAACAAAAATCTTGCCGTCGAAGGGCTGCATAAAACTCAATTTTTTGACGCAGCGCTAAAGTTTTCTGTCGTCATTTTCGGTCAAGTGGGAACCTAGCTTAAAGCGAAAAATTTAGACTTTACTACACTGTACCATGAAACTCTTTCCAAAGTCAATATAGGATATTGCGGTCCGCGACAATTTGGTCTCGCCGTTTTGGTCTCGGGACAATTGGGTCTCGGAACCTAACTCAACGCAACCTTGTTTGGAGGTAAGAAGATTATTTATATGAGTATTAAAAGCCCGCCTCTTAACACGAACAATTTATTAGAAATAATAGAAATATTTTGGAAAAGGTGTCAGATAACTATTAGGAGAATATTTTGGAAAAGGTGGCAGCTAACTATTAGGAGAATATTTTGGAAAAGGTGGCAGATAATTAATAGGAGAATATTTTGGAAAAGGTGGCAGCTAATTAGTAGGAGAATGTTTTGGAAAAGTTGTCAGCTAATTAATTGGAAAATATTTTGGAAATGGTGGTAGCTAATTAGGTAACCAAATAATCACGAGACCAAATAATCACGATACCAAATAGTCCCGAGACCCAACCGTCACGAGACCAAATAATCACGATACCAAATAGTCCCGAGACCAGATAATCACAATACCAAATAGTCCCGAGACCAAATAATCACGATACCAAACAGTCCCCGAGACCAAATAATCACGATACCAAATAATCACGATACCAAATAGTCACGAGACCAAATAATCACGAGACCAAATAGTCACGAGACCAAAAAATCACGAGACCAAATCGATGAGACCAATTGGTCCCGCGACCAAATCGGCGAGACCACATTTTCCTGTTCCGTGAGAATTGGTATCGTTAGTTAATAAAAACGGAATAGAGAAGTCGTTTTCAAGTAAATTATGAAAATATGTTTCAAGTGTGACTCTCTAAAATATAGTGTACGGTATGAGACGAGTGGATTTTTACTTCTCCCGAGAGACAGGCTTTGTACTTTACGTGTCTGTCTGTGATTTGTTTTAACTTCTGCAATTGTTTATCAATAAAGAGAAATGATTGCATATCAAGGTAAATAGTTATGTCGGTGATCCTCAAATATTATTTCACTCCCCCTTTTTACCTTAACCCTTTTATATTACACTAACCACTTTTTTGTTCGAGTCAAGGGCGTTTACGTTGAGATAATATGGATGGGTTTCGCACCAAAAATCGAAGACAATAATCGAATTAAAGCTAGCATTATCTATTATCCCCTTCTGATGTTACACATTAATTGATGTTTCTTTTATCGCCATTTCGACGATACGGTAAGCGGTATCGCGAGATCCCTATGGTGAAAATATTACAGATATACGCTTTTGGTGCTTGGTGGAAAGTATTTTGCTATAGAGTCCACTAACGTAATAACTATGGCTTTTTGAAATTGGGTTTTATCGAAAAGATTGTAACAATAATTGAGTTTGGCGATCTGATTATAAATAACTGATCCGGAGAAAAGCGTATACATGTTAAATTATAATAAAAAATATTAGTGACAATATTCCAGATGAAAGTCTACTTCAAAAAAATGATTTGGATATTTTTTACAAAGCTTAAATTACAAAATGTTACGCTTAAAGTTATACTTCAAAGCAAGTAGATTTTATAATAGAAAATATTTTTAATTTAATCGAACGTAGAGTACGACCCTTTTTTCTACATAATTGTTTTTCGGAAAATTTTGTCGATTGATTACATTTGTCGGTTAAAATCTTACTTAGGTTATTCAGTCTTAAAAAATATCATCTAAAATTGTTGAATTGTTTAAACGAATAAACTTCTAAATAGTTTCCGATTATTTGTAGCCAATCGTATTTTTCGAAAAAATCGACCCAAAAACCCCGAGCCCTACGCCGAGCCGTGTGTATGACAATGCTTGCCGATGCGTTCAATATACAACTTCAACATCGTAGTTATTATGTGTTCGTATTTACACACAAAAATAATTAACAAATCGTCCCATGTGTTAACAAAAAACCAAAATGCAATCTTAGAACTAGGGTTAAATTTCGCTATAGCCCCTAAAACATTAAATAAAGAAGACCTCATTACGGAAATTGAAACCGGACTTAATAAACTTAATACTACAGATAAACCCTGCTTAGCACAAAGTGCATTAAAATAATAAAAACTAATAACAAACCTAAACTCAACCTTCCAAGAGAACAATTCTCAGCCCTTAAAGAACTGAAGAACAACCGTGACCTAATTCTAACACGCGCAGATAAAGGCGGATGCATTGTCCTATTAGACAAAGAATACACACCAGGCTTAAACGAACTAGTCAGTGACACCAAAACATATAAAGGAATAAAAAGGGACCCAACCAATTATTTCCACACCAAAGTAAAAAATACGATAAAAGATTGCATTACATTAACACCGATAGAAAAGAAACAACTTATCGCCACCCATTATGCAGCCTCTAGAATGTACATTTTGCCAATATGAAGAGTATGATGTAAATATCCGAAGTATTTCGCGAATCGTTACGAATATTAAAGGGACTGTAAAGAGGTCGGCGGACCGTTGAATTTCTTTTTTTTAAAAAAACTCACCCGACCCATCCTCCCCTCTCTTGTGATTGGTTGTGATCCGCCCTGCTTCGGCGTTTCCCCAGTTCTGACCCGCGAGAGTCCGAGATCCCCGCTGCGTTTACTAGAAGGAAAGACTTTCGTTTTGCTCACACCCGCCCCCCCCCCGGGATTCTGAAGTCAATAACGACGTTTTCAAAAAATATTTCCAACGGTCCGCCGACCTCTTTAGAGACCCTTTAAGAATCTTAGTGTAATATTTTGCCGAATTTTATGTTTCCATCCCATATTATAACGGTGGGAAACAGAGTATCTCGGATTTTAGTCCAAATTCCCGAACTTTCTCACGGTAGATACCGTGCATATAGCTTTACATAGTAGGAGAGTGGTAAAGGCTCGTTTACGTGTGAGCGAGAATGGTATCGTTCCTTTCAACCGAATTCCCAATGGATCGAAATCCCCTCGGGTTTTTCTTACGCTTGTATCTTTCAAGAGATTCTGTAAGTAAATATTCGCTAGCATCACACGCATTTAAGTTTTTATTTGGAATCCAGTCTAGATTAGTTTCATCATATAGCTGGGAAGGTGCTCCTAAACTTAACAGTTTAAAGATTTACCCACATAATATTAATTAAGATTCAAATTAGACAAAGTTTTCAAACCAGAGAGGAAATGTTTAGCACAAACTCTTGAATGTTTCGATGTTAAATCGGGTCCAAGGCTTAGCTTTTTCAGCCACAGATGACGCCGTTTTATGGATAATTCTTTGGTTTTTTCACCTTGGTTAGCACACTTATAAATAGTGATAAATTCATCGGGAGACCAGCGGGCTCCCGGGGCTTCCTAGTGGACATGGGTAAATAAATATAAAAAAACTTGAATGTCGAACTGAGGCATACAACTATTTTGGTGTCGAGGTAAAGCCGCGTATTTTTAGCCACATCGTAGTATACGATGAGGCTTTTAGTTTGACCCGAGTAGTAGTGGCCGGGGTTGTCGCTTCGTTATCGTTAGATTTTAGCTTAAAAGGAATTCGATAGTACCTCAAACCATCCATAGGAGTAACTCAGCTTGGTTAGAGATTTTATTTTAATTAAAATTTTTTTTGGTCGTAGCCGGGATTCGAACCCGGGTCGTTCACGTAGCAGTAAGACACTCTACCACTATACCACGGGGGCTTGACAATAAGAGCGAGTTTTCTTCCCTTAATGTATCTCTAAAGGGTCGGGAATGAGGGAGGACCCTATTTATTTCTGGGGTCGGATACTTATGTACTTTTGGGGTCGGATACTTCTGAATTTGTGTCTTTTGGTCTTTCTTTTCTTTATATTTTCTGAATTTATATCTTTGGGGTTTCTGAATTTGTATCTTTGGGGTTTCTGCATTGGTATCTTTCGGGTCGGATACTTTCGAATTTGTATCTTTCGGGTCGGATACTTTCGAATTTGTATCTTTCGGGTCGGATACTTTCGAATTTGTATCTTTCGGGTCGGATTCTTCCGAATTTGTATCTTTCGGGTCGGATTCTTCCGAATTTGTATCTTTCGGTTCGGATACTTTCGAATTTGTATCTTTGGGGTCGGATACTTCCGAGTTTGTATCTTTCGGGTCGGATACTTTCGAATTTGTATCTTACGGGTCGGATATTTCCGAATATGTATCTTTCGGGTCGGATACTTCCGAATTTGTATGTTTCGGGTCGGATACTTCCGAATTTGTATCCTTCGGGTCGGATACTTCCGAATTTGTATCTTTCGGGTCGGATATTTCAGAATTTGTATCTTTCGGGTCGGATACTTCCGAATTTGTATGTTTCGGGTCGGATACTTCCGAATTTGTATCTTTCAGGTCGGATACTTTCGAATTTGTATCTTTCTGGTCGGATACTTCCGAATTTGTATTTTTCGGGTCGGATACTTCCGAATTTGTATCTTTCGGGTCGTATACTTTCGAATTTGTATCTTTCGGGTCGGATATTTCAGAATTTGTATCTTTCGGGTCGGATATTTCAGAATTTGTATCTTTCGGGTCGGATACTTCCGAATTTGTATGTTTCGGGTCGGATACTTCCGAATTTGTATCCTTCGGGTCGGATACTTCTGAATTTGTATCTTTCGGGTCGGATACTTCCGAATTTGTATCTTTCGGGTCGGATACTTCCGAATTTGTATCCTTCGGGTCGGATACTTCTGAATTTGTATCTTTCGGGTCGGATACTTATGTATTTTTGGGGTCGGATACTTATGTATTTTTGGGGTCGGATACTTCTGAATTTGTGTCTTTTGGTCTTTCTTTTCTTTATATTTTCTGAATTTATATCTTTGGGGTTTCTGAATTTGTATCTTTGGGGTTTCTGAATTGGTATCTTTCGGGTTTCTTTCGATTTGTATCTTTCGGGTCGGATACTTCCGAATTTGTATCTTTCGGGTCGGATACTTCCGAATTTGTATCTTTCGGGTCGGATACTTCTGAATTTGTATCTTTCGGGTCGGATACTTCCGAATTTGTATCTTTCGGGTCGGATATTTCAGAATTTGTATCTTTCGGGTCGGATACTTCCGAATTTGTATGTTTCGGGTCGGATACTTCCGAATTTGTATCTTTCGGGTCGGATACTTCCGAATTTGTATCTTTCGGGTCGGATACTTCCGAATTTGTATGTTTCGGGTCGGATACTTCCGAATTTGTATCCTTCGGGTCGGATACTTCTGAATTTGTATCTTTCGGGTCGGATATTGCCGAATTTGTATCTTTCGGGTCGGATACTTCCGAATTTGTATCTTTCTGGTCGGATACTTCCGAATTTGTATCTTTCGGGTCGGATACTTTCTAATTTGTATCTTTCGGGTCGGATTAGTAAAATAAAACAATAACTATAATAGTCAACCCCTTTAACCGTATTTCATTACTTTAACTTCCACTTTTGAACCAGCTATGAGCTACTGCCCTACTACATTACACTTGTCACAACCCAATGAGCAATAACTTGCGTCTGTTAACCAATAAACGTGACTCTCTAGTAGATTTTTATAGCTCCTACATCCCACTTTCAGAGTTAAAGGTCTTCCAAAAGCAGGTTCGAGTATTTATCGAGCCTTGATTTCATACTCGAAACTTTTTCGAGTCTCAGAAAATCTCATATCGAGTCCTCGCGCAGCAATAATGTGAAACAACAAATGAAACGAGAGCCCAGCCCCTTACACTGAACGAAATATTAGCATGGGGTCTATTGTCGTTTAAGGATTCCATGTAGAAGAAAGCGACACGTTCCTGTTTGAACAAATAGACCTGTCCATTAATAGCATAAGAGAAGGAAAGTCCAAAGGAGGGTAGGACACCTTCTTGAGTTATTTCTCTCTCACGAGAAAGCACCGCTAGGGGCAGTGCAAGTCGACAAGTTCCGCACGTGTAGTGAAATTGGGCTTCCTCTGACGTTTCGTCTTGGTGAGAAGGAAATAACCTAAGAGGGCGGTCTCCCTTCTGTGTTTATTTCTCTGCAAGTATTTAAAGGAAAGGTCTATTAACGTTGCAGCAGATACGTGTATGATTGAAATTGGCGTTGCTGAATGAAAGTGTGTTTCCAAGTGAAATACTATATCACGCGACCAATTTTTCGTTCCGTTAATGAGGGTTGGAGGTTCATAACAGTGATAACATCTATACGTACATCTAATTCAATTGCTGCAAGCTTATCAAGACCTTTTCTTCCGGATAGTGTCATTGTAAATTACATGTTTCTATCTATATTAAGTCGAGTAAATTTATTAAAATACGACTGTTCAAACATGATATTCACAATAGTAAAAGTCGATAGGAATCGTCATTAAATTTGTGGAATAGTTTTCCCTTATTAGACTAGAAAACTTATTACATTAGTTAAATTTCTCTTAATAGAATAGAATTTAAAAATATGTTAAAGGGAGGGTGAAGTGGAAAATCATGTAATTTTTTATAGATTTTTCTTCCAATTATAAGATCATTCTGCATAGTGAAACATCCAGGAAATATCTCAAAATGATTTTAAAATTCAAATTAAGTTCAGATTTTATGGATAAATTGAAATAAGCATTTTCGACCAATCTCATAACGCCCTGCCTTCTTCTTAACCAAATTCTCGTGGCACGCTCCATGCCGAATGAAATTTAGTGCGAGATTTAATGCAAGTTGCTCGCGATGGAATAATAGTGGCGAGAGATATAGAATGTGCAACTGAAATTTTGTTAACAGGATGGCAGGGCGTTATGCGATTGGTCGGAGGTCCTTATTTCAAATTATCAATAAAATCTGAACCCAATTGGAATTTTAAAATCATACGGAGAAATTTCCAGGATTTTTCATAATATATTATATTTCTTTCTAAGAATTATTGACAAGAGAGATATTTAAAAAACCAAAAAATTTCTATATCAATTAAAAGAAATGTTCGGGTAACATAACATTGGGTCTACGACAAGTGGGTGAAAGACATTGGTGTCCTAAAATTGGGAGCGCGAAAATTTGTAGCGTTCAAAATTGATTGTCCAACAATTGGAAGAATTTGAAATTGGGTGGCAAAGAAACCGACAGAGCGTCAATTGGGTGAATAAAAAATTTATTTAATTTTAATTTAAATATTTGTTGAGAAAACATAAAAGGGAGTGTCAAAACCTAATATCACTTGGAATAACTGAACCAAAACTAACCTCACCTGACCCAACCGAACAAAACTTAACCTATTCTAACCTAACCAGACCTAGTTGAACTTAACCTAACTGCCTTAACTGCGCCAAACCTAACATGACCTAACTGTGCATAAAACTTTGACCATCCGAGTGCAAAAAACGAATTTATTGTAGAAATTATATCTTACAAATTAAATCGTGTTTTTATTTTGCAATAAACGATAATTTTTAACTAGGTTTGGTTACATAATCACACCTAGGTATTGCGCTGATGAATTGTATGGGTGTGTGTGTGTGTTTGTGAGTTAACCCCGGGTACACGAAAAACAAGCGTGGATAGAAAGCGATTAAGGCAAGATCCACTAACACAATGGAGCTCGTAATGTGAAAGAATTGCGAGAGGAAATACATTAGCGCTATGGTATGAGTTAACAGCACTTTTCCGACTTCGGATGGACGTAAAAGAAGATCGGCATCGTCAAAGTATTCACCCGGTTAGATTGCGGCGAGGATAAAGTTAGAATTCCTTTGACGGACGGCCGTATAGAAACGGATTAAAATATTTTCTCCTTACTCCGGTTTTTGGGGTTAGCGAAGGAGGATGGAGAATACGGGCAAGGTAGCTTGAATGAGAGATTCATTTTCATACGGAAAGGGCACTATGTGTAAAGGCTGGGTTGCTGCTATTCATTTATAGTTGTCGTTGAAAATATCTTCTGACCCTTCAATGTGTATTTGTTATAGGTTTTTATCTACGTTGTGAAAGACATACTGTATTTACGATTATGATATGGGAGTATGTATGTTTGTGGATTGTCTGTGGAGACTGGATAGGGAAAAAGACCTTTTTATCTAAATGTGGTAAGAACTTAATGTACACCAAACGTTGGGCCATCTTGAATATTAAGTTAGCGAGTTAGAAAACATGAATACTGTACTACATTCGCACATACGAAACTAACACGCCCTTCTCACCTCAACCACACCTAGGTAATACGTAATTTTTTTACGTGACTTGTTTTATATAAATAAATTTTATGTAATGTTACCCGAACTTTTCCTTTATGACTTATATCGACTATATCTATATCAATACTCCCACAAAATAAATAAATGGAAAAAATTCTGGGAAAACGACTAAATTAGAGCTTTTCTTTATTTAAAAAACCGATATAAATTTAAAATTTTTTTTGAATAATTCTTCGCTTCCAAAACCTAAAATATCATTTATCAATGCAGAAATCAAACAAGGTCGTGATTATTTGCACACTATTGCGATAAGCGTAAATAACAACAAAGAATAAACTTTACGTGACATTTTTCGTATGTGTAAAAAACATAACTGCCATGAAAACCACCTTTTCGACGCATGGATCAAAGGGTTGATTTTTGAAGAAGTTTTCCGATAAATGTAACATGTACCCCTGCGGAATTCAATTTATTTTATAGACTCGCATATTCAAAATAACGTTCTCTTAATTACCGGATGAATGCCGAACCTCAGGCAGGTATTGTTGGTCGGAAGTTTTTCGCACATTTCCTGAGGTTATGTTATACTACTAAGAAGAATAATTGTTAAATAGTAATAAGCAGCGTGGGTTTTCAATGGTGCGTTTTTCTTTTAAAAAGTGCTATTTCAAAGAAAGGATATTCAGAACGATGGAATTCAATTCACGTTTCTTTGATGATATTTGTGGCATATAAAAGGTGAAATTCATGTTTAGCTTTTAGTTTCCGCAGTATGACATGCGCGATGAGGAATTGTACTATTCTGGCTCATCCCCTTTGAAAATCAATCCAAAAGCCGAAATGTTTGAAAACTCTAATGGCAAATTAAATCAAGTGCGCCTAAAACATATTGTTAGCTTCTACTCCATTATCATAACTAGGGTTAAGATGTAGGCTAGGGTTACATCTAGATTAATAATGGAGGGGCTCACACCAAAGGTTAACGCTTCTTCTTATCACTTAAAAGGGAATCGGCAGCATCAAGAAATGTTTGTAGAATTATCAGCGATTCGCAAAGTGAAGCAAGTGTGCCATATATTGTCAGCAATTGATAAACCAACCTTTGGATTTTATTTGACGTTACCTTACTAACCTAACAGCGTTGATCAGAGAGCTCAAGCAAGACGTTCGTATTTCTTTCGACGGTTTGTGATACGTGATAAACTGTTGCATTGCACGAGAGCGTTTGTTTAAAATTGCCAAAAGAGCTTTAGCTAACGCTTTAACTTCGCTAATGGCCATTATTTAAACATTTATTCTAATGTACGTAGCATCGATTCTTAAAAGGCTAGTGTTTAAATCATTGCGCGGCTCTAGTGGATCCCCTACAAGGGGACTTTCCTCTTGAACTCCGGGTTTGGCTTGGAAAGGCTAGTAATGTACGTATAAATCCCGCCCACAAATATCTCTAGCTTCGCCAAGCCAAAACTGTAGTTCGTATGAAAAGGCAACTTGTAGGGGATCCATTTGAGCCGCGCTATGCTTTAAAGAAAGAATTTGTGGTTTGTAGCGATTTTAGACAAGACACATTTCAACATTTAGGGTAAATACAGTTTCGCGTGCTATAAATGTATGTTGGCTTCAGGGCACTTGTCTTCAGTAGATAAAGGAGCTGTTTTGAATTTCGGAAGAACTATAATCGAGATAAAAGTCATATAGTACATTTTAAAAGCTTTTATTTTAAGTTAAAACCACAGTCATTTAGAATATACTCTAAAACCTTTTAAGTTAAAACTACAATCATTAAGCTAATGCAGAAAGTCATTTGGTAAAACATTAACCACGAAATGCAAAATGCCAAAACAGATTAAGAGTTCATTACTTGTTATTATTGTTAGGATCTCACTTATTTTCGTAGGAAGGCCTCCTTTTAACGATGATCTTACTTGTTTTTGTAGGTAGATCTCCTTTTTGGTTTTTAGTATTGTTAATCCAGTTTTTAAATTCAAAACTTAAATCCCAAATTTTAAGTTTTTATCTCTGCTAGAAGTATCATCGAATTTAGATGAGCGAGTCTGCCATTCACCAAATAAGGCAACTTGGTCTTGAGATATTTCACAAACTAGATAATGTACAAACTCATATTTGGAAGAAGAGGTATATATAATGAGTACTCTTGGCATGGAAAATCTCAGATTTATATCTTTATCCCAGCTACTGACGTCACAGTAGAAACTGGTTCAACCGTGACTTCAACTGCGTCCCCCTTATAGCTACAACTGATACAACCATGATCTCCACTCCAGCCTCTGATTAAACTATGACCTCTACAGTCATTGACGTCAACACTGATGCATGAACTACGATATCGTCTACGTCCCTGGCTCCAAGCGGTGACGTGAACACTAACTCAACAACTACTTCAAAGGATGAAGACAGACAGAATTCAACAAATTCAACGACGACTGGTAATTAAAACAGATTACCAACGACTGGTAATTAAAACAGATTACCAACGTCTCGTAATTAAGCCAGATTACTGACGACTGGTAATTAAAGCAGATTACCGACGACTGGTAATTAAAACAGATTACCAACGACTGGTAATTAAAACAGATTACCGACGACTGGTAATAAAAACAGATTACCGACGAATCGTAATTAAGGCAGATTACCGATGACTGGTAATTAAAGGAATGTTTCACCCTAGATTTTTTATTTTTTATTGGAAATATCATATAAAAATATGGATATTTAAAATTGGAACCATGTATTTATCCACAATATTAAGGAAGATATGAGCATGTAACGTAATACACTGGCCCCTTCCCGTTAGGCCATACTGTGAGGTGCGTTTTTGTATTTTCAAAAATTTCGCCAATAACCTAGTCTAAAATCTTATTGGCTTTAGCTCAACCTCTGTTGGCCAATAATATAATTTTAAATTTGAGTAAGACGATCCAGAAAATGAAATTTAAGGAAATGTTTCTTGCAGCAGACTACGTGTAAAACGAGCTATCTTACTCGCAGAGTGTATGAGCCAATCATCGTTTGGACTAACACGTCACACAACATTAAGAGAAGCTTCATTACAGGGGTCAATGGCGGTGCAAATATAAGTTAATTAATGGTATTTAATTGAAAAGCTGGAATCGTAATTAAAAAATAAAACCCGGATCTTTGCACTTACGCTACTTATAAATATAACATGGAGAAAAAAAGGCTTGTCTATTCCTTTAAGCCAGATTACCGACGACTGGTAATTAAGCCAGATTACCGACGACTGGTAATTAAGCCAGATTACCGACGACTGGTAATTAAGCCAGATTACCGACGACTGGTAATTAAGCCAGATTACCGACGACTGGTAATTAAGCCAGATTACCGACGACTGGTAATTAAGCCAGATTACCGACGACTGGTAATTAAGCCAGATTACCGACGACTGGTAATTAAGCCAGATTACCGACGATTGGTAATTAATTAAGTCATATTACCGGCGACTGGTAATTAAGTCATATTACCGGCGACTGGTAATTATGCCAGATTACCAACGATTGGTAATTAAGCCATATTACCGGCGACTGGTAATTATGCCAGATTACCGACGACTGGTAATTATGCAAGATTATCGAAGACTGGTAATTATGCCAGGGACTCTATTCTCTAACTACATTTGGATCGTTCCCAATCCAAATGATTTGGGGTCGATTCATCCCCAAATGACAAAAATCGGTATTCTGTAACTCCAAATCCCTTTTCATTTGGTTCAAACCCTATCCAAACATTTGGGCAGCCAGATGTCCGGCCAAATCGTCATTTGGATAGCTCTTTTCCCCTTTTTAACCCCGTTTGTTACCGCCATTTTTCTTTAAGGAAAAAATTTGAGAGTGGGTCCTTTTTCCTTGTCATTTTCATATTTTTGAGGATTTTGAGGCTGGATTTTAAATATAATATTGTAACCGTCCACACCAAGCACCTCCTTCCCGGGGAAAACCCGCGTCGTCTGCTTTGTTCATTTTTCATTTTTTACATTTAAATTGTATAATGTTAACTTGTCCCGAAGTGGCGCCTTAAGCGCCACTGCTGTCAAAGTTACTAAACACGTTTTCGCGGGCATAAAAACCCCGCCTCCGTCTGTAAGAGTGTCAGGGCAGTTGTCAGTTGCAGTCAGTTTGTAATCGCGATCCAGTAAAGACGCGTTTTTGTTTCCAAAAGAAACTAATTATTGTTCTATCACTTGCTGCGTTCTTTTTTCAAGAATGGAATACTTGGTAAATATTAGTCCTTTAAACGGGTGACCTGGAAACTTCTTAAATTGCTAGTTTTAATTTAAATAATCTTTGTGAGCCGTGAATTTAGGCCCCCATTCCTATAATTGAATTTTACGGTTACATAAAGTGGCGAGCTTGTCAGGACCCGTTAAGACTATCATTACCAATTGTACTTACACGCGTACTTGTGAACATTACTTGTGCCATTGCTTGAACTCATTAACTGTCGAGTCATGAATCCCGCCGATCCGCAAGCTTTGTTTGCGGCTCTCAACGCGCAGTTACCGGGATCCTATACTCCCCCGAGGAGGAACACTCCTCCTCCAAGCCTTGTTACTAGTCCTGCCCATGGACAAGGACAAGCGGCAGGAGGAATCCCACCTCCGCCGCAAGGTGCTGCGTCAAATGTTTTGATACAAACTATTCAAACTCTAGCTATTACATTAGCGAATGTAGGCACTAGACCAGCCGCCAAAATAGGCCAAAACCACCCCCTCAATTAATATTTAGCGGTGTTGAAGGTAAAAGCGCGCCGGAATTCCTTCGGACTTTGACGTAATTCGCTGAATATCACAGCATGACTGCAAATGATATTATCGCGCTTCTCCCCCAAATATTAAGGGGTCGTGCATTAATCTGGTTTAGAGACATGAATAGACCTAATCAAGCACTAACGTGGCGTACAGTGAAAGGCGCGTTTAGAGACTATTTATTTTCTGTGCGAGCGGAGGAATCCCTCCACCTTGAAATAGCGCAGTTTAAACAACCTGCTTGTGTCTCTTTTGACGCGTACATCGCGAATATCACCGCGATGAATCAGAATCTACGCGTTCCGTACACTGACTCTGAACTTGTTGGTATTTGCAAGAAAAATATCCTCCCCGAAATACGCATCCATGTCTTTAACGACAACATAAGGACAATGCGTAGTTTCATAGAAAAGGGCCGCATAACAGAAGAGATTTTACGAGCGACCCCTTCTAGCTCATTGTATCCTACCGAAAGGGCAAAGTCTACCTCGCGTGAATCCAGCGGGAGAAGAAATTCTCCCACAGCCGTGGTTTTAACTAAACCGCCGGGGGGAGGTGCGAAATCAAAGGATGCGACATCAAATGCAAGAAATACCAATAGACCAAAGACTCCTACACAGGTTAAGCCAGAGCAAAACGATTTAAGTCGCGTAGAATGCTACAAGTGCGGACTCTTAGGGCATTATGCCACAACCTGTCCGGACAAACAAGAAGTCGCGCAAACACAAGCTTCGGAAAACGCGAAAGCGGGAAGACAAAAAGGGGATCGTCTTCCCGCCGCGCGAAGAAAGTAAAGCCCCTTATGGAATTTGGCTCTTTGGATGTGCGTCGCTGTGAGGTTGATCCTCCCGTGGCCATAGAAGCCATGTATTCGCATGGGACTTTCGCGACTAGACTAGATTTAGGCGCTGATGCATGTTTTATCAGCTTATATCAGTGGCGTAATTTAGTCAGAACTTTAAAACCAGACTTAGTACTTCCGGACGAAGAAGAGACTCAATGCGTAGTGTTAGGCGATGGACGTTATACCTTCACCAAGAGACGCGCGCGAATAGACTTCCGCTTAGGACCATTAAAACTAACGCAGGAATTTCACGTAGTTCCCTCTCTACCGAACGATTTTATTCTGGGGAAAAATTTCCTGTACAAACATCGTGCCGTTTTGGACTTTGGTACAGAAACGTGTCAGATTGACGGAACAACGTTTCCATTCGTTCTTCATCTCCCGGGATTAAAGACTCCAACACCTCAGATTATAGAGGATGTTAAACAACCTGTCGCGTCGCCTACCCTGAGTCCTAAACAGAAGGAAGACTTAAAAACTTTGTTATTACGATTTCCAAAACTATTTTCGGAAAAAGCGGGGGGTACTTATTTAGTTTACCACGAGATACATACTACCACCGATGTTCCCGTTAGTCAACGCGCATATCGTGTTAGCGACGAGAAAAAACGGATAATTGAAGATCATCTTCACGAAATGATCCGCGACGGAATCGTGAAGCCCTCCGTTAGTCCTTAAGCGTCGCCTACGTTACTTGTCCACCATAAATGCGGAAAGATACGTTTCTGCGTCGACTATCACGCTTTAAATAAAGTGACCGTGAAAGACCCTTTTCCGCTATCGAGAATAGAAGAACTATTAGGAAAAATGGGTGCCCCAAAGTTCATAACAGCACTGGACTTAAAGAGCGGCTATTGGCAGATAGACCTCCATCCGCAGGCGAAAGCAAAGACTGCTTTTATCACGCATGCGGGGAAGTACGAGTTCGAGGTACTTCCGTTCGGTCTATGCAATGCGCCGTCGTCATTTCAACGACTCATCGACGAAGTCTTCATGGATGGACATCACTTTTCCATCTGTGTCTATCTGGATGACATCGTCATTCCATCCAGTACTTGGGCTGGACATTTGCAAGCCTTGGAATATGTCTTTCACCGACTGTCTGAAGCGGGACTTACGCTTCAGACGAAGAAATGTCGCTTTGCGCAAAGCGAAGCGACCGTGTTAGGGCATATTGTCAATGAACGAGGGATTCATATTGATCCCTCCAAGACTAGGGCTATAGTAGACTTTCCCGTCCCAAAGAACGTGAAAGAAATCCAAAGATTTCTGGGCATGGCGGGATGGCACTCACGATTCATCCCGCAGTATTCCAAGATCGTTGCCCCGTTAAACCATCTCAAGAAGAAGGACGTTCCGTTCCAGTGGAAGAAAGAACAGCAGGAAGCGTTCCAGGCCATCAAGGATGCGATCTGCATGGCGCCTCCTTTAGCGGCTTACAACCCTAAGTTGCCGTGTATCCTGACAACGGATGCTAGCGACGCCGGACTTGGAGCTTTCCTGTCGCAAATTCAAGATGACGTCGAGGTACCTATTGCCTATGCCAGTGAACAACTGACCGACGTCCAGAGAAGATATACCACTACGGAAAAGGAATGTCTTGCCATCTATTGAGGAGTTGGAAAGTTCCGGCCATACTTGGAGAATATACCATTCACTGTGATCAGTGGTTGTTCACCTCGAAAGAACCAAATTCTCGACTTGTTCGTTGGGCAATGTACTTGCAGACGTATGACTTCAAGATCATACATAAGAAGGGAGTTGAGACCAAGGTTGCGGACGCATTATCAAGAGCGCCTGTCTCGCTATTAGCCATGTCCTTGGAAGACACGACTTCACCGTCCTCGTCAGAAGATTCCAGTCCAGCGGAATCCTCTTCAATGACGTCGACTTCGTCCTCAACCAGTAGCGGATTAGCTCCTCCCACCAATCACGCATTATACCACTCTTTCACGCTGGAAGAAGTACGAGCGGCCCAACAAGATGAACAAGCCACCAATGACATCATAGTCCAGTTATCAGGAGATAATCCTCAAAGACATCGGTACTACGAACTGAAGAACGATGTCTTGTATCGAAAGGCCTATGGTAGACAACCCGCAAAACTCTATTTGCCACAGCGGTTCCGGCGGGACGCCATCCGCTTATTCCATGACCACCCTCTATCTGGCGACAAAGTACGAGTCAGATACTGGTGGCCATCGTTCCGGCAGGACGTTACTGAGTACGTCCGCGGATATCCTTTGTGTCAAATGCACAAGGCCCGCAATAAAAAGCGTCCAGGTGTCATGCAGCCTACGGCCATTACTGAGCCATTTGATTTGCTGGGAGTGGACATAATGGGATCTCTACCAAGAAGCCGTCACCATCACAAATACCTCCTGGTATCACGGACTATGCTACTAAATTTGTCGAACTGTACCCGATGAAGAACATCACAGCCAGAACGTGTGCGAAGAAACTCGTCTCCATGATAGTTCGCTACGGATGTCCGAAAGCCATCGTAAGCGACAACGGGACACAATTCGTTTCGCAACTTTGGAAGGACATTCTCAAGATGTTCAAAGTCAAACCACGATACATCACTCCGTATCATCCTCAGAGTAACATCGTGGAACGCACAAACAGAGTCCTGGGAGAAATCATTTCGATGTTCGTTGGTCGAGATCACCGAAGATGGGACGAGAACTTGCCATTCATCCAGTTCGCCATCAACTCGACTACACATACAACAACAGGAAGAACTCCTTTCTACCTAAACATGGGTAGGGAACCGAGATTTCCCTGGGACTTGGACGTGGGTATGCCAGTAGCGGACTTTGTTGAAAGGTCCGCATCGCTCTCGGCTTTAGCGAAGCAACTTGCTTTGTCTAAAGAACTTGCAAAGAAAGCGCAAGCACACCAGAAGCGCTACTACGATCAAAGGCGGGAAGGCATTGAATTCCCCGTTGGTGCGCTTGTCTGGAAGGAGACGCATCCCTTGTCTTAAGCGGCACGTAATGTCGCCGCTAAGTTATGTCCCAGCTGGGATGGTCCCTACAAAATCGCGAAAAAGCTAGACCGCTTGCGATATCAACTAGAAGACCCAGAGACTGGAGAAAAGAAAGGAATAGAGAACATCGCTCATTTAAAGCTGTATTGGTGAAACAAAGATGTCTGCCAACCGGACGGAAGCCAGTCATCTTCACCGTCAAGCAGTTCCTCTTCAAGTTCTACCTCGTCACAGTCTATACCTGTACTTCGGGACGCTGGAGTCAGTACTGGTGACGAACGTCGTGCGACTCGACGAGAACGAAGACAACGACTGTTGAGAGACCAAGAAGTGCAGACCGAGTCATCTGGAGAAGAATCGAAGGGCAATCAAACCTCATCTTCATCCACTATTGGATCCTCTGATTCCCCGTCGGAAGATATTCCAGAGTCCTTCCCCCAGTAGCACAAGCCTTCCGCATAACAGTCGGTTAAAGGTCGAATAGTCGGTTTACGGTGCAGTCGGCTGTACCATGCTTATTCCGACACTTTTCCGACTCATGAAGCCGACTACTTCTTTTAGTTGGCAATTCCGACATTTATCTGACAGTTGGAACTGAGGTGGTTTAAAGTAGGCTTGCCTACCGTCTAGAAAATTCCAACTTATTTTTTTTTGCCAATTGATTACCGACTCTCTCGCGCTAGTCGGTATTGTGACGTTTAAGAAGAGTAAAATTAAAAGCAAAGTTATGCTTCGGCCGTTTAGTAACCGACATTTATCCGACAGTTGGAACTGTGGTGGTTTGAAGTAGGCTTGCCTACCGTCCTAAACATGTAACCCATTTTTGCCAATTGATTCGGTATTGTCACGTTTAAAAAGAGTAAAATGAAAAACGAAGTTGTTTGTAGGCCTTCTTTTTCCGTGGGACGGTTTTTTTGACTTTTACTATTCCGCATATGCCACGATAAATTTTTTTTCTTATATATTTAATTTATACTATATTTCGACCCACAAGCAGAAGTTGATAATACTACATTTTTGGCAACACTAGAAACATAACGTTACAAAAAACTGCAAAGCAAGAAAACACATCTGATTTTCTAGTTTGAATTTTCTCTCCTTTAATTTCTCGGGTCAGGTGACACGCCTCTGTGCTATTGGCGTAACTAAGGTAACGCCATGCACGTCATCATCGAAGAGGGTGCCGCTAGTGCGAAAGCAAGTCAGCCTTTCCAGTATCTCTGACGCGGCTGGGTCGTTAGAATGTTTAAACGAGATTTTTGTGGTCGAAAATGATTAGTTCTAGGCTTGCTAACTTTTAATTTCATCGCTAAGGTTCTTTGTCACACTATATAAACTATAAACGTCTTCGTTTGTCACGTAAGCTTTGAATTTTGTTATTGAATTATCAATTTATTTACCTCTTAGAGCCAGTTTTATGCATAAGCCTTTGCTTTTTACCTAGCTTTTCATCTGCTGGGAACCACACCCCTATAAAGTGAAACCAAAACTTAAACGTTTATGTATACCTTCAGTTTCTTTGTTTGAATATAAAAGAAGCAAGTGCTTTGGGGCGCTTGGAGTTCAAAAACCTTATATATTAAAGATTTTTGGTTGTGAAAATAATACTGAATTCCAAAATAGATCTCAATTTGTTTTAGTTACAGAATGTTTTTGCGGTTTCAAACATTTTAAGAGAAAAATGTGTGAAATAATACCCTTTAGAATTGTATGTTTTTCTTTTTCCTTAAAAAATCTGTAAGTGTATATCAGGGTTGCCACAGTACCTGGAAATCCTGGAAAAGTCTGGGAATTTTAAAAATTTTAGCAAATTCTGGGAATTTGATTTTAGTGGGTAAAAGTATTTATTGAAAGAGTAATGAAAGTTTCTCCTTATCCTCTCTTAACACAGAAAACTCCATGAGCAATCCTTAAAAATGTCTAGAATTTTTTTATAAAGTAAATGCCTTCAAAAAAGCTCTTCTGAAAATTCCATAGCAACCCTGTATATTTTTCATTAAGATTTTTGTAATTTAAGAGATAGTAACTGGCCACATCGAAGATATTAACAATGAATATTAATAAATGCTTTAATTGATGTAAATATTATACTCGCCCTGAAAAATTTTACTTTTTGTTAAAACCAATTAGCTAGGCAGCTAATATTTCCATTCGACTAGTCGTGTAATATCGAATACATTGTGAAATTGTTATAATTGACCTGCATGTTACTTGAAATATTCAAAGTACAAATTCTTAAGTGTTGTTCATTGAAAATGTATTAAAGAAATTTCAATACTAGGTATCAGTATCCTTTACTATAAGCGAATGAAGCCTCGAGTTAAGGCTTGATCGTGACAAAAGAGTCGGACCTCTTCCTGACAGGCGGTTAAGTCGACTCTCAAACGTGCTGGATGAGGGTCGTATTTCATTCGTGTCGTAACAGTCGGTAAAGCAGTGGGCCGTCGTCCCGCCGGGTGGACATTTCGACTCTCAAACCCTTACTCTACCAGCCCTTTACCGACAATTTACCTTTACTATACTAAAAAGCCGCGAAATCGTCGGATTAAGCGCGGCTTTAGGTAGGCATAATGACGCCAACATATAGTCGGCCAACAGTCGTTTTATAGTCGCCTCATAACAGTCGGAAAACCGGCGGGCCGTCGTCCCTCCAGGCGGACATTTCGACTCTCAAACCCTTACTCTACCAGCCCTTTACCGACGATTTACCGTTCCTATACTAAAAAGCTGCGCAATCGTCGGATTGAGCGCGGCTTTAGGTAGGCATAATGACGCCGACATATAGTCGGCCAACAGTCGTTTTATAGTAGCCTCAAAACAGTAGGAAAACCGGCGGGCCGTCGTTTGGCCCGGCGGACATTTCGACTCTCAAACCCTTACTCTACCAGCCCTTTACCGACGATTTACCGTTCCTATACTAAAAAGCCACGAAATCGTCGGATTGAGCGCGGCTTTAGGTAGGCATAATGACGCCGACATATAGTCGGCCAACAGTCGTTTTATAGTAGCCTCAAAACAGTAGGAAAACCGGCGGGCCATCGTCCCTCCAGGCGGACATTTCGACTTTCAAATCATTACTCTCCCGACTTATTAGTGACTTTTTACCAACTCGTCGGTAACACACAAAGCCGACCATGTAGGCCCTACGTAGGCAGTGCTACTGGGGTGGTTGGGTGGTGTGAACGAGTGATCTGACTAGACTAAATTGGGTGATAAGTCGGCCTGACAAGTCTATGATTTGTCAGCTGACTAAAGTTGGGTAATGTGAACGGGCCTTGTGTACTGCTTTATTGTCAATCCAGTTTAATTAGCTTTAGTCTGTACAGGGAAAAGTTAAAATGTTCCTTAAGCTAGCTAGTTTTTCTAAGAATTTGACTATATCCGCGGTAAAACGACTTACGTCCAAGAGTGGCTTCATACAATACATAACTCATGCTAAAAAGTCGCAAGATCCATAATTTCAGGGTAAACCACGTATGTCAGAGCATATAATTAAAACTATGTAAAACAATACTAAACCTTAATTGTTTTTAATGAAACTTCAAAAGGCACCAGTTTAATGTTAAACCTTTCATTTAAAACCGTTTTCAGACATCGAACAAATAGTTTTCAAAAAATGGTCGAGAAACTTGTGTGCAAATTTTTCCCATGTTATTCCTATGGGAAAATTTCCAGTTTTTGGCCAAAATATGTGATTAATTTTATGAAAATGAAAACCACCCTTAGCAACTTTATTTTATATAAAATAAACTAGTCAATGGATCTCTTTGAAATTTTAACCACATATTAAGGACCCGAATCGTTGTTCTGTGTAATGTTTTCAAAACATAAGCGGTGAGCTTAGCTAAAAGGGGTGTATGTGGAACAGAGTCAAAAGACTTTGCTGAGTCTAAATAAATAATGTCAACACGTTTGCTAGAGTCAAGGGAAGTAGTCCAAGTATGGAAGGCCGATAGAAGGTTAGTTTCAACTGAGCTATTGTGTAAAAAACCGTGATGGTGTTCGCTAAGATAAGGATTAACGTGGTGAATAATAGCCGTCCGAATACACTTTTCTAGGACCTTAAAAATTGAGCTGGTCAAACTAATAGGTCTATAGTTAACGGGGTCCGATTTGGCACCTTTACCCTTATAGATGTTCATTTGGTACGGTTTTCTTTGTAAGCGATTTGGTAAAGAGTTTCAAGAGAGGGGTAGCTAACGAAGGACCACAGTTTTTAAGGAGTCTGTTTGGTATTCCATCAGGACCGGACGCACTTTTAACATCCAAGGATTTAAGCGCGTTTTGAATTTCGTGGTAAGTTGGAAAATAGTCAGCCGCTAAAGGCATGTGATGGTGGTACTCAGAAGAATCAACTTGGGTAGTGATAAAGTTTTGAACTAGAGAATTATTCAGGCACTGCGCCATCGCAAAGTCAGGGTCAGTTTTTCCCCTGTGGGAAGCCGAATTGAGAGTCGAGACTGTCGAGTTCGCACGCGAGAGTGCGCAAAACGGTAAAAGGCACGGGGGTTGGTTTTGATGTTGGAGATTTGACGATTATGCATATTGTGACGAAATCGAGAGATGCATTTACGAACTATCTTGACTTGCTTTTTAGATAAAACTTGAAGCCGAGAGTAGTTGCCTAAGTCTCCCAGTAAAGTGGCCCTTCGAACGTTCTTCCAAAGCCGCACTTTTTTCGGAGAGCTCGTTTGGTCTGACGTGAAATCCTTGGACGGGGCTTATGAGATTACAGCGGTACGATTGTGGCAATGCAACGGAACAACTGATCTTTAAAATACTCCCTAGAGGCTTCTGTGGGTAAGAAGTCTAGTGGCAGCCAATTGACCTTCCCCAACATGATGTTTAGTGCAGAGAAGTCAGCAAGGGAGTAATCATAGTCGTGACGAAAGTGGCGTCGAAAGAGAGTTTTTCGAGGGAGGGGAAAAGTAGTGCAAAGTATGATGTGATCACTACCACCAAGCGGCGCAAGGTCCGCAATTTACGGAACGACAGTTGACGATGTAATCACCAGATCTAGAATGCTGGAGCTATAAGATTGCTTGATCGACTGTACCGAGTGGGGAACCGAACATGTTGAATGAGCGCCGAGTTAGCCAGTAGTAGCAAAAACTGACCATGGAGGCATTGCGTAGCGGTGTAAAAGTATCCCAATTAAGTAGAGGGAGGTTGAAGTCACCGGTAATGATTAGTCCGATTTGTCAGAGAGTTTGTCAGTTAGGTCCCTAGGAGTATTAGGAGCGCGGTATATACAACCGAAAGTAGTCCACGATATCGAGTTTAGCGGTTTTAGTTATATCCAAAGGGATTCATCATATTGGTCAGGTACAGTTAGTTCATGAGAAGTAAATGAGTTTTTAACATAAATTAAAATTCTACCCTTAGGGCGAGAGAGACGGTCTTGGTGGTAGAATATATATTGAGGTAAATTAAATATTGCGTCATCAAGTTTTGGAGAGGCCCAGGTTTCACAAATACAGACACAGTCAGGTTTACCAGTAGAGACGAGTGTCAGAAGTTCATCGCGTCTACTAAACAAAAACTGGGCATTTAATGAATAAATAATTAAACGTTCGTTACGAGTGGATGTAAACGGTGTGGGAAGTAAGGAAATTCTGGGGGGTTTGAGTAGTTTAACGCGTCTGGAGTCGCTGTAGAAGGATGACGTTGATTGGTCGGAGCTGGGGCATTCATTATGGTAGTAGAGTAGGACACTATTTGACCTTGTCTATTACAGAGATCAATTTGACCCTGAGCCCTCAGGTGGCGGAGTTTTTCAACAAGTTCGCGATGTGTGTGGCGTTGGGCGACAGTACGGTCATGCAAACCAGGGAAGTCAAAATGACCATGGTGGCACCAATCCTGAATGCACTGTACGAAGTACTGGCGATGAGTCACAGACCGAAAGGCAAGGCGCAAAGGGTGCACATGTCCCGTGCGAAAAGGTCCAATGAGGGAGATACGGACGGAGCTGGACTCAAAGGGTTTAAAACCCATGTCTCGAAGAATGTTATGGGGAAAGCGCATGTCAGCTTGGGAATTATCATTGCCAGGTACCCACCCTGAAGATTAAAGCATTATATTTCCTTGCATTAGAGCTCGAGTGAGCGCCATGTTCCTGACTAGAGGGATATTGAGGAGGTACGTAAGCTGCCTTGACATAAACTGTAGGTTGAAGGCCAGTGACGTGAGGTCGAGAAGCGGAGTAAGTTGGCGGTACAGAGAGTGAAGTAGGATCAGGGTTGGCTAAAAAACCACTGTTGGTGCCCATTTGACTGGGAACGCTGTTTGATCTTTGACCCATAGAAGAGCTAGTAGCGGTGATTAGTATGAGATTTGACTAAGTTTGGTCAGTGATATTTCCAAGATCCGGTTGGATAAAAAATTGACCCCTTTGCAGGACCCCTGTAGTTAACAGTATGGGTATTTGCGGGTTCAATACAGTGAATTTGACTTGTGGTAGATATTAAGGAAGAACCTGTGAGAGGCGCATTGTCAGTGGTGGAGGCTCTACGTTTAGTTGAGGTGGGTTATTTGTAGACTTATGATTAAGAGAGGGGCCCGTAACCTTCTGCAAGCTAAAAGCCATTGGTGTAGTGAGGTTGCAATTGTTTTCCAGTTAATTGGACAGGGTAGAAACTTGGTCAGCCGTTAAAACGTTACGAGCACCGTTCTGTATAATTTATTTCCTCAAGACAGTGGTAATGGCCGAAATACGGTCTAAGTCCTCACTTAGGGTATCGATCTGTCCTGGAGTTTAGAACAATTTGTAATCGGACTAGCAGAATGAATTAAACCGTCTTCCGAACCAAGAGGTGGTGAATATGGGGTATTGACTGGAAAGTCTGAAGTGACTGATAAGGTTTTGGATAAAAACTCGATTGGGGAACGCGAGACCACCGTGACGTGACGGTGACAATGAAGCAAGCCGACGCTTACTTCGCACTTTAGGGTCTTGGCTACTATGTCTGTGTAAGCCGCAATTTTAAGTTTTTATCTTATTTTATTTTAATATCACGTTTCAAACTTAAAAACGCGTAGACATCGTTCTAAAGACAGTCTTGTTAGCATTTATAATACAATTTGCGTTTATAGGAGAAAGAGATCACCGTGCGACTTTTTCATTCAATTTGAATGTATATTTAAACAGAGTAAAATGTTAAACCAAATTTCTAGCTATTTTAGATTATATCCTTGGAAATAACAAGAGATTTTAAGTCGCTAAAGTTGAAGGAGTTTTGCGAATTACGAAAGTTCTAATACACTAGCCAACTCAGATACTTGTCGAGTATGTATGTTGGCCATGACTAGCCCGACAGAATCTTTGAAATCCACGATTTTCACTCATTGGTCAGTCAAGCGTCACGAGGCATGGTCGCGTAATGAAATCAAAAGTAAGCGCTTAGAAGAAATTTTTCCTCCAAAGAAGTTTATTGTTCAGGTTATATGAAGTGTTTTATAAATATATTTTTACAATCTTACTGGTAGATCAATCAATAACTACATTATTATCTGTGAGAGCTGGGACATGTTAATAAGCCATTGACGTAAATTTTACACCTTAATGATGAAGCCCCGCTGACTAAACCTTGGCGATAGCTCTTCAAGGGAAATAATGACAAACAGAACTGTATAGATTCTATCATCTAATAACATTTTACATTTCCATTATTTAAATTCAAATTCTATATTAAAGGTAAAAACCATTGCTGTTCATTGGATCTCTAACACGGTTTCTTAATTTCGACATACCGAGGTAACTCTTTCAATTTGTGGCCTTGTTTTTTAAAAGTCTTTTAGGATCAGCAGCCCTAATTTGGAACACTTTTCTTAAAATCGTCATATCTTAAGTTTGAGAGCTTCAAATGAATATTTTAACGGTTCATTTTGTAGACTGAACATCCCTCTATCCATAAAACACGGCATTGAGACTATATCATAAATTCCAGAGAAGATACAAGAGTAATTAGACAAACTCATATTTTGCATAATTTATTTTTTCCAAAATGAAGGGAAAGTTCTCCCATGGGTCTCGGGAAATAAGCTTTCACGGCCAATAAGAAAAACATAGGCTTACGAAAACAATTCCATTGAAAACTTCGGTGGTTTCTCCTCAAATTAAACACTTTAAAAGCCAGGTTAGGCCTAAAAATTATTGAGAAAACTCGAATAGAAAATATGTCCTCATTTGCCTAAAATGGAACACACCGATACACGGAAATTTACTCTATACTTTTACATCCATAACTAATGTTTTACTCACTAAAGGACAACAAAAAAAGACCTTAAAAGATGCGTAGATTCGTTACCTGTTTAATGATTTTGGTCCCGTACATGTAGATTAAAATGCGGAAAAGATACCGGAATTATTAGCCCAGTATCCAGATTTAGTCATAAACGTGATGTAAATTTAAGCTGATTTAGCCTGTTTCGCCGAGTGATATTGGGTTTAACTATCCTTCCAAACACCAAATCATTCTTGATTTAAATTAAGAATGGACTTTTCCGCCACAAAAACATATCGTTGCACTTTGATTTATGCCTTCCTAATTATTTAATTTTTGTATACAAATTAAGAGTTCGGTTACACGAAGTTGAGCATAATTAACGGTATGAACTGCACAGCCACTCAGCCAGTGCTACAGCGCACCAAATCTCGTACTGTTAAGCAGACAACATTCAGTGTCCTTTTAAATATATATTTTGGAAGACATTGGTTGCTAGATGGCAGTACCATAAGCTTAAACCTACCCTGAAAAAATAGCCGCGTAAATTTGAAATTCAGAGATGGCCGAACCTGAGATGTCCGATACAGATAGTTACGATTCAGGTAAATTATTTTTCCTTGGAATGTTTCATTACTTGGCATAGGCAATGGCACTGGGAAGGGAAGAAGCAATATCCAAACAGAACTCAGCAAAATATTACGCTACCTTCCTTAACCTTTGCCTATTTAAAACCTATAACTTTATGTCTAGGTAGACTCATTATTTATAATTAATATTTATCTTAGACGGCTTCGTTAATGAGATCAAAAGGCCCCTTAAAGTATTGAGGAACAATGAAAGCCTTAGAAAAGCCATAGATGATGTGGGAAAGAAAGCCAAAAGCATTAGAGCGGCTGGCAGAGAATACAACATTCCCATAGGGACTTTGCATAGAAAACTGATTGGCAAGTTCGATTTAGATCGGGCGTCTGGCCGAGATACTGTATTGACCGCTGAAAAAGAAACTGACTTGGCTAAATGGGCCGTAAAAATGTCGAAAATTGGATATGGTCAAACCAAATTGCAAATCACGGAGATGGTGAAAGAGATGATCTTGAAGGAGGGTCGAAAAACACCTTTTCGTAACGGAATACCGGGTCATCGATGGTGGAAAGGGTTCCTTAAGCGGAATCCAGAAGTAAAATTAAAAACTCCCGAGCCCTTACAAATATCACGAGCGAAAGCGTGTACTCGTAGCGCAATAGCGAGGTGGTTCAAGGGATACCATGACTTCTTGAATTCAGTTAGCATGCTGCAAGGATGTGGGGATGAGTCTGGTTTCGCACTTTGCCCGAAAATGGGAAAAATTCTGGCTTCAAGATCGCAAAGAAATGTGCTTCAAATAACTGGCAACACGAAGTCGCAAATCACTGTTCTTTGCGCCGTTTCAGCTAGTGGAAATTTCATCGCTTCATTCCAAGTCTACAGCGCCACTCGTTTGACTTTCAATCCCTTAGAAAACGGAGTGGAAGGGGCTCGCTTTGCGATTTCCAAATCGGGCTGGATGACAACAGAAATATTCTACGGTTGGATTGCCAACCACTTCATTCCGTCTCTTTCAGCAGCGCGGCCAGTAGTTCTATTAGTCGATGGACACACTAGCCATATTGACCTTGAAATTAGTCGGCTTTGCGACGAAAACCAGATTGAATTGTTCTGTCTGCCACCCCACGCGTCTCACATCGTACAGCCCCTGGATGTATCAGTTTTCAAGTCCATGAAATCAAATTGGAAAAAAGCCGTCCACGAATTCCTTGTCGAAAATCCAGGCGACGTGATTAGCAAGAAAAATTTTTCTTCAATCTTCCGGAAGTCTATCGAAAGTACAATGTCAGCTAGGATTATTTTAAATGGCTTTAGATCTAGTGGCATTTATCCATGCAATCCTCAGGCGATCGACGCAACAAAACTTAATCCTTCTTTGTTGTATGAGGCTGAAGTAGAGGAATTGAGAGGAGACCAAGACGATCTATTCCTTGAGCACAACTTCGCTAATTTAACACCTCCAGAGGAACCACCAATAGCTACTGACCGAAAATTGTTAGAAAGGCTGAGCCTCTAGAAAAAGCCCTTGCAGCTATGAAAAGTTCACTGGGGGCGGATAAAATCAGAGAATTTGTCGTTATGGCCGAGGAAGGATACGATCTCTCAGACCCGTTCTTCGACTCGTGGAACTGTTTGCGGAAAGGTCGGGACATCGTAAACAATGAAATAGGGAGCGAAGAGAATGTTGTACCAGAAACACCTTCAAATGAAATGATCGCTCAAATCTCAAATCCGGATCTCCAACGAGCCCAAGTAAACGACATTTTTGAAACCGCAGATGGAATGGAATTTCAAGTACTAGAAACGCAATCCCAAAACGATCCTTCAACATCAGTGTTTCCTGAGACATCAGCACAAATCATTAACCTGTTAGATCCGCAGCCATGATCCATCCACGTCTTCAGGTTTTCGTGGTATTTTAACTTATCCAAGAAGAATTAATCTGGAATATGTGAAAACAAAGAAAAAAACAGAGACTCCCCAACATCTAACCAGTGAGGAATTCCTGGAGCAATTGAAAAGAAAAGAACAAGAGAAAGAAAAAATAGAGCATGAAAAACAAAACCGAAAAGATATTAGGTTGGCAAAACAGAGAGAAAAAGAATGAGTGAAAAAAAGGGCTCCCAAAAGGAAAAAATAAGGGTAGCCATAATACAGCAATGGCTTCAACAATCCCCGGGGAAAACTGTGACTCGCAGTTGCAAAACCTTGTGGGCATAAATTCTGGCAACACATTCGTGCGACCATTGAAAAAGAAATTTGTGCCACCGTTCAAAAAGAAATTGGGAGACATAATTTTCCAAAAGATATTTGAATCTGCGTTTGTCTACCTTATGATAACACTGTACTTATATACCCAATATTGTTTTTCATTAAAATTTGTTTCATAAGTTTTCGTTGTCAAACTCCTATTTTTCGTATTTAAATTAGGGTGTTCCAATTTATTTGGTACTAAAAACTCTGACTTTCCAGAGAGCTTGAGAAAGAGTTCCAAGATAGGGCTACTGACCATAATTCCCAATAAATTCTAAGCCAAGAATTCTTTCTCGATACTGTGAATATGTTAACGTGGCTTTACCTTCTTTGCAACGAAATTACATGGTGTGGTTTTCGGTCCGCGACAATTTGGTCTCGCAATTATGGTCTTGCCGTTTTGGTCTCGGGACAAATGAATCTTAGGCCAAAAACGACGTCAAAGTCATATTTTCTGACCTATTGACGGTACTCAATCTATCGGTTCTTTAGTAAAAATAATACGTTACAACCAAAAATTATGAACTTTAGAACCAAGTTTTTTCGCTTACTAGATAACTGTTAGTATTTAAATATTTTGGAAAAGGTGGCGGCTAATTAATAAGACAATATTTTGGAAAAGGTGGGAAAAAATATTGGGACCATTGTTTTGGAAAAGGTGGCGACTAATTAGGTAACCAAATAATCACGAGACCAAACCGACCCTAGAAAGGAAAGGCCAAAAGCGAAGAGCTTGAAAAACGTTGATTGAAAATGGCCCTTAATTTAAAGTCAGGGATAAAATCTCAGTTAATACAGGCGAAAAGCTGCAAAAATGGCTTTGGTAATGATCGTTCAATATTAGGAAAAATAGCTAGCATATTGTAACATGGTTGCCAGAATTCTTGGAGCTTCCACTCCTTTGTTCTGGTAGGGCATATCTAGCCTCCATGTCACAAGCCACTCCCCCTTCGACACATGTGATCTACGATAATTTAGTTTTGCTAATCCATGGCCCACTCGATCACGCGCGTCACGACGCAAGCTGCTCGCGCTATAGAAAGAATTCAGTTTACATGTATAAGCGCGACTTTTGAAAAAAAAAATCCAAGTCTACGAAAATTAACATTACGTTCCATGGGAGGAGGTCGGATTTTTGGCTAGATCCTTTGTCCTATTGATCGAAATGACCTGAAATTTTTATGAGACGTGAAATTCGACGTGTTTTATTATTCTAAAAAGGATTCAAGCTTCTAGAGTGGATAGTTTATTTAAAAAAAAATATTTTCAAAATCAAAATGATGGGTTCAGTGCTAAGACTGATAATATCTTCGGATCTACTGGTCCAAATGTCCTGAAATTTTAATGAGAGGTGTGTTACAATCTATTCTATCTAAAACTGGTTAAAAAATTCATAACTAAATTGCTTCATAAAAAAATTTTAGTACTTTCACTCCCGTTCCCAGATTAAACGTGTTGCTTAACATTAGGCTAAAAATCTTATAATTAAACAAAATTATAGGCCCTAAAGCCTAAAACACACCTATTTTGGGAAAGTTCAGAAGAGCCCTTGTGTTTCTACCAAAAGAACTTTATTATGTAAACGCAATTTTAGTTCAAATGCATTGAAAATATCACAAATTTTACAAAAACAAAGAATTAAACATGGAAAAATCATGATTAAGAAACTAACTGAAAAAGGTCGGAGAAAAGTATCATAATACCAGTTGCAGTTGGTACAAAACAAAGATAGGGGATTTATCTTTAATCACTTGAATGTAGCATAAATGATCGCAGGGTTGATGTTTTCCACATACTTGACAAAACATCTCACCACAACTGTGGTTAGTCTTGCGGTTTCCGAAATCAATTGTTTTAAAACAGGTTTTACAAAGGTAGAGCCTCTCACAAAGAGGTTTTTTGTTACCAGTTGGAACCAAGTGACTGTTATAACAGTCGTCGCCCCAGAATTTTCGCAAGCATGACCCACATGTTTTTTCACTACCATGGCAAACTGTCGGTTGCATACATTTGAAACAAAAGTCGTTGTATTTGTGCGATTGAATACGCCAGTAGGGGGTAAGACACTTCTCGCAAAAGTATTCGTGACTAAACAGTGGTTTTAAATTGGTAATAACGTCATAATGATTATTTTCGTTAAGTAGAAAGAGGCGTGGTCTGGTATCACTAGGGTCATTTTCGCCTAATATTAAAATGGGTACCCTATTTTCGAATCTGTAGAAAAAAATGGAGTAGGCCGATAAATATAGTTTAAATTTCTGAAAAGAATCGGGGCTACCACATTCGTCCAGGGCGACTCCTGCCTTACGACATAGCTCTAAAGCGGCTGTTTTTTGCAACGTGTTTCCGGTGGTTATTTTGGATATGGTCATGTAACGGGTTTTGGCTTCTTTGTTGTTTTTGTTGTTCAAGTAGTCACGATGAGAAACAGCTACACAGAGACCTCGGGCCAAGCATAGATTATCGGTACTTGTAATCCGACGTATTCCTCGCCTATCTTTAGAGAAAATATTGAAGGGTTTAAGCTGACGACGATTAGATCGACCGTATCCTTCAGGAATTCTCACTATATAGAATATTATTTTTACAGGTCCTTGAAAAAACTGCCCAATTTCATCGTCATAAAGTAGATCGGCTAGTTGGTCAAAGAGAATAGAGGGATCTTCTTGGTCTAGTCTTTTAAATGACAACTCTAATTCTGGCCTGCAATTTATACCTAGACTCCTCAATGTTATTTGGACATAATCAGTGGGTCGATATTCGCTTAATACGTGATCCGTAATAGTACTTATACTATCTACGGGGTCGTCAGTGATGTTTAGAACTAATTCTCTACCGTACATATTAAATTGGTCATAGAATTTTTCGCTCTGTTCCAAGATTTCGCCATAAGGGACATCCTGAATAGGTGAAGGTGGGCACCCACCACCCCATTGGTCGTACGCATCGGCCTCGGCTTCTTCCGAGTTCACGAGAAACTCCTGTTCACTGGGTAGGTAGTCGGAGAAGTTCAGAGACAGGTACTCAAAAGGTTCGTTTTGTTGACATTCCTGATTCAAAAATGCCGCCATCTCTATATCGTATTGAGGGTTGTTAAATTCGGCGATTAAGGATTCTTCCTGGTTAGTGGGTAGTAATTCATTCCGTCGACTTTCTATGCGATCGGCGTAAGAAATATTTAGAGGTCTAGGGATTAAGTTACTTAAGTGGTCCAATTCGTCTATTGTATGGCAGTCTTCCGGTGTTCTAGGGATGGTTCTCATGTATTCAATGACATCCAGAAAAGTTTGAATTATATTTAAACCTCGATTCATAATAAAAGTGGGTAAACTTGAGGGTACATTGGCAGGGTCGATGTGTAAATAGGCACATAGGAAAAAATAAAACTTGTATAATGAAGTTAGGGGGCCAAGGCCTATTTACAGCTAGTTCATCCAAATTCCAGCGAAGTGATTCAGGATCCATCTTGATGTTACAAGATCTAAAGTTCGAATGTGATATTCTGTTTTTTTCTCGCGTTATTTTATACTAAATTTCTCTAGGCTTATTAGCAGGGGAGGGGGGTGGAGGGTTACCTAAGCTTCTATTGACCAAGGGTACGTTGACCTTTCGGACGTGTTTAAACACGTCTAACATTGTTTGTCAATCAACAATAGGTGACGTAAGATTGACATCCGAGTGATTTTAAGAGGTGGCAGATGGTAACAAAAGGATGAATTTACAATAGATCTTATAAATCAACAAAAGGATTAATTATAACAAAGGACTTGATGCGTCATTTCATTAGTGGGTTTTACGACAGTAAACTTTGGTCTCTGACGATGTATTGTTAAGAAAAAATTTCTTCCATCAATCAAATATTGACATTTCTATTGAGGGAATTTTAGAAGCAATAGGTAATTCTTCAATCAAATATTGACTGTTTTTTTTAAAGGGGTGTAATCCGGGGGGGGGTAGGTATGTATTGGATAAACAAGATAGTTATATAGTTGTTCAATTTAGCTATCCATAGATCACTGGAGGTAAAGCTTCCTAAAAAGAGGGACTAAAGGGTGAAGAAGCCTGGGGAGATATAATCAGGGGGGGATATTTAGGATAAAGAAGTTAAATAAAAATAGTCAGTTTTCGGATGACAGAAACTTTGACATGTTTTTTACATTAGTGGTACCAAGGGCAAAGGCTTTAAATACTATACCTATTGTTATTTTTAGGTGTCGAAGACACTTCTTTACATTTTATCCATAAGATAGCAACACTGTGTTTAATGCATGTGGTAAAAGACAGAATAAAGTAATTGTCTTGATATTCAGTTTATTGACTCATTAACCGAAATAAATACAAGAGATGTTAGAATAGGGCTTGCCCCCATCCCACAAATACTATGTAATATAATAACGAACATATAGTCATTTATAAAATGAATTTCAGTTATAATAAAATACTTTTTTTAAATTTTAATTTTTTTAAATTTTTAGTATTTTAACAAAATACTTTTCGTACATTTCTGTGGAGATTTTTAAAATTTTTAAGTATTTTCGTGAGGAAAAATGGTGCGCAAATACTATTACGGATCACGTATTAAGCGAATATCGACTCACTGATTATGTCCAAATAACATTGAGGAGTCTAGGTATAAATTGCAGGCCAGAATTAGAGTTGTCATTTAAAAGACTAGACCAAGTAGATCCCTCTATTCTCTTTGACCAACTAGCCGATCTACTTTACGACGATGAAATTGAGCATTTTTTTCAAGGACCTGTAAAAATAATATTCCATATAGTGAGAATTCCTGAAGGATACGGTCGATCTAATCATCGTCAGCTTAAACCCTTCAATATTTTCTCTAAAGATAGGCGAGGAATACGTCGGATTACAAGTACCGATAATCTATGCTTGGCCCGAGGTCTCTGTGTAGCTGTTTCTCATCGTGACTACTTGAACAACAAAAACAACAAAGAAGCCAAAACCCGTTACATGACCATATCCAAAATAACCACCGGAAACACGTTGCAAAAAACAGCCGCTTTAGAGCTATGTCGTAAGGCAGGAGTCGCCCTGGACGAATGTGGTAGCCCCGATTCTTTTCAGAAATTTAAACTATATTTATCGGCCTACTCCATTTTTGTCTACAGATTCGAAAATAGGGTACCCATTTTAATATTAGGCGAAAATGACCCTAGTGATACCAGACCACGCCTCTTTCTACTTAAAGAAAATAATCATTATAACGTTATTACCAATTTAAAACCACTGTTTAGTCACGAATACTTTTGCGAGAAGTGTCTTACCCCCTACTGGCGTATTCAATCGCACAAATGCAACGACTTTTGTTTCTAATGTATGCAACCGACAGTTTGCCATGGTAGTGAAAAAACATGTGGGTCATGCTTGCGAAAATTCTGGGGCGACGACTGTTATAACAGTCACTTGGTTCCAACTGGTAACAAAAAACCTCTTTGTGAGAGGCTCTACCTTTGTAAAAACTGTTTTAAAACAATAGATTTCGGAAACCGCAAGACTAACCACAGTTGTGGTGAGATGTTTTGTCAAGTATGTGGAAAACATCAACTCAGCGATCATTTATGCTACATTCAAGTGATTAAAGATAAAAACCCCGTTCTTATCCCATCGAAAAAACCACGTCGTAATATACCCGAACTAATGTATGTTTTCTTTGACGTGGAATGCATACAGACGAAAATATGTCAGGAAAAGTTGGGTGCTTACGAACATCAAGCCATCTTATGCGTTAGCATCTCCGTTTGCGAAGACTGTATAGAAGAAAAATCCCTAGATTTTAATTGTATTAAATGCAACCAATTTGGACCCCGAAAACAACGTTTCTCAGGAGGCAAACCCATAGCTTTATTCCTAGATTATTTAGTCAGCTTATTCGACGTAAAGAAGGTTATTGTATTATCCCACTTTGGCAGCAACTATGACAACCAGCTATTAATTAGAGAAATAATTAACCGAGACGAGAAATTTGTACCCGAAACTCTGAAAATTAACGGTACACGTATTTTAGAAATGAACCTTTCTAATCTATTATTCCTCGACTCATACAATTTTATCCCTGTGGCTTTATTAGTTCCCCGCCACTTTTGGATTACCTAATGCCGCCAAGGGGTACTTTCCTCATTTTCTTTTCAACGTAGTGGATCACGAGTTCGATATAGACAGACAGGAAGAGACAAACTACGTGTTAGAAAATACTTTACCCCCCACAGAGGCTTACGGGTGCCAGTACTTTACAAGGAAAAACTTGGACACCTTTATGAAATGGCATGCCTCAGAAGTCAGTAAAGAGAAAGGGTTCAACTTTTTAAACGAGCTTTATTATTATTGCGAAAACGACACTCTACTCCTATTTTTAGGGTGTTTAACCTTTCGGTCCCTTCTACTTAAAGTCACTAGCGTAGATCCTTTTAATTGCGGCTCTGTTACTCTCCCTGGCGTTTGTTCATACGTTTTCAGGAAAAATTATCTTAAATCGAACACAATTAGTATCATTCCCTCAAACTATTACAGACTTGGTGAGAACCAATCTTTAGGCGCCATTGAATGGCTTGAATGGACGTCTCATGAGAGAAATATCCCTATTCAGTCCTCTTTTAGGGGTAAGGAAGTTAAAATACAGACCATGAAGGTAGATGGTTATTCCCCGATCAACAAAGAAGCGTTTGAATACATGGGCTGCTATTATCATGGATGTAAAATACACTTCCCCATCAATAGAAACAAGATGTTACATGGTGACCCTACTGAAACGTTAAACACCAGGTACACAAAAACAGAGAAGAAAATTAGCAAACTAGAAGCCCTGGGATATACAGTCAATGTCAAATGGGAATGTGAATGGCAACAAGCCAAAACAAATAACCCCGAAATTAATGACTTTTTAAAACGGAATGATATTCGCGTTAAAACCTCAAAAAGGTTAAACCCTCGCGACGCTTTCTTCGGCGGACGTTGCTGCGCTAACAAGCTCTACCATAAAACAACGGGTACAGAAAAAATGCACTACGTCGATTTCACTAGTTTGTACCCTTTCGTCAACAAAACGGGAAAAATTCCTATTGGTCATCCCAAAATTATTCTAGATAATTTCCCCGACATCTTCTCTTTTGATGGACTCCTTAAGTGTGATGTACTCCCAGCCCAAAATCTAGTACATCCAGTTTTACCTGCTAGGATAAATGGTAAGCTCACCTTTCCCCTATGTTACACTTGTTGTAAGACACAATTTCAAGGGGACTGCACCCACACACCTGATCAAAGAGAACTGAGGGGCACGTGGGTAACGATGAGTTGCGGTACGCCGTAGAGCGAGGGTACAAAATCACTCAGATGTATGAAGCTTGGTCGTACCAGGTAACACAATGCGATCCCAATACTAAACAAGGCGGGCTTTTTAAAGACTATGTAAACGCCTTTCTGGAGTATAAAACCCTTGCTAGCGGTTTTCCTGCTGATTGCGTCACCCAAGAGGATAAAGAAAACTATGTCAAAAATTACAAAGAAGTTGAAGGGATCGATTTAGACATAGATAAAATAGAAAATAATGAAGGCTTAAGATGCCTGAGTAAACTCATGCTTAACTCTTTTTGGGGGAAGTTTGGACAAAAGACCCGACACGTCTCAACAGATATAATAAAAGACGCCAAGACTTTATACGAGTTACTGCTTAACCCTGACAAAGAGGTGAAAACGCTATTGACACTAAATGACAATACTATTCTCGTCAAATCAGAAGATATTGCGAAAACGAGATCGCTCACAAGCATACAAATGTAGTTATAGCGTGTTATACAACAACTATGGCACGCCTTCACCTTTTAAAGCATCTCGAAATGGTGGGAGACCTATGTTTTTATATGGATACCGATAGTCTTATCTACCTCTCGCCAGATGGAGTCCCTATACTTCCCACAGGAGATTATCTTGGTGAGCTAAAGAATGAGCTAGAGCCCTACGGGAAAGACGCTTACATTTGTGAGTTTGGAAGCGCGGGGGCAAAAAATTACTCCATGAACATTTATGATCCCGCAACAGAAAAAATCACTAACATAATTAAAGTTAAAGGTTTTTATTTAAATTCGTCAACAGAAAATCATGTCAATTTTGATATTATGAAAAAGTTGTTAGGCGTAAACAACAACGGCAAACCAGAAATGAACTCTGTACAAGTACCGATTGGCCCCCAAATTCGACGATTATCTAATCACACTTTAATTACTATTGATCAAACTAAAACATATCAGGTAGTCGTCGACAAAGTCAGAGTTTTCCCCGATTACACCACGACACCTTACGGGTATCTTAAGTAAATTTGTAAAATTAATTTGTATATATAATTTTTGTATTTTTAATTAACTGGGGGGTTTGTCTGCAGACTTTTTTTTATTATTAATACCAAATTAAGCTTCATTAATCTATTTAATATCATTGTTATTGCGAAATAAATGTTCTTAACTTTATATTATGGTCTTTATTTATAAATTTATTCCCACAAAACCATCTTTTGTTATAAGCTTACAAAACCAATCAAAGGGTAAAGAGAGGAGAACGGGAAAACCCGACTACTCCCCCTTGAGTGGCCGCCATCTTGGATCCTTATACTGGCTGCATATTCTCTGAGGAGTGGTATTTTGAAATTTAGGAGTTTCTAAATGTTCCTCTCCTTGCTTTGTATTGACTATTGGCGAATATTCGGGTTACTATCCGATTAACCGCGAATAGTTGGCCTAGTATTCGCGAATATTAGGGTTAAATATTCTCGGTTACTAGGCTTAACTATTCGCGATTAATCGGGAAGGAAAAAATTACCAAGGCCCAACTATTCGGTATTCAATTTGGAATAAACTATTCCATTCGGTATTTGATAAGGAAATTTTTTTGGTATTCGATAACCGGTTCAATACCCAAAAAGTGGTATTCGCACACCCCTAGTAATATTATTATTATCTCATTTTAGCTGTGCTAAAACATATTGCAAGTGAGAATATGTTTTATATGAAAGTGTATGAAGTTCAAGAATATTTATATGAAACTTAGCTGTCCATGGGATTTTAGAACTTATGATGTAGCAGTTCGAAAACAAAGCTTTGCATATTTTTACACGTTAGTTTTTTTTGTTAGGATTTCACTTCTTTTAAGTTTTTAAAGTGAGAACTAAAACACAATTTAAAGAACTTTTAGAATTTTTAAATATTCCCTTACTTCATAAATTACAAACTGAATAAATCCCAAATTTTAGGTGACCAGCTCTTCCAGAAGTACTTTAGATTTTTCATGAGTGAAATAGTGAAAATTTGACTTTCGCAAACTATATAAGGTACAAAATTGTAATTTGGCGATACAAGTACCCCAGTGAGTTCTATTAGTTAATGAAATTTCACACTTTTAACTTGAACCAAAACTAAGATACCGGGCTTTAAAGTGCTTAAGTTGCTCCGAGAAAAGAGTGTTTGAAATGCTTTTGACGAATGCACGGCGTGCTTAATTTGGCAGACCAACTGCGGTGTACCAGGATTAGGGTTCGAAAATTACGGTAATTTTGGAAAATTGTAAATTACGCCGTAATTCTCAGCGTAAATTACCGTTCAAATTAATTTATCAAAGTTCAAAAATAAATTATATTGATAGTTTTTAAGCTAAATAATGAAAAATACATGAACTTTTCACAGCATTTCTCAAATAAGAACACATGTGCGGGTACAGCAAAATTTGTAAGTCTAACACGATATAAAACATTTAGATTTTAGATGATTTCTATGCAAAAGAATTCCGTGGTAAATTAAACTGGTAATTACCATTTTCGTAATTTACCGGAGAAAATCGTAAATTATAATTACCCTGGCAAATTACCATGTTAAATAACCGATTTAGATCTCTAGCCAGGATATTTTGCCTCCCAATGAGTTGGTGAATTTTTCTAGGGGCCCGACCCATAATCTTTCCCGGGGCCCGAAAAGTCTCTCGACGGCCCTGGTTTTGAAGCTTTGTTTTTGGATTTGTCAACTTTTCTTGAAGATCCTATCATTTCTTATTTTGACGATAGACTTTATATTTTAATTGATTGATTTTTTAAATACCTCGCCCAACAAGTAAGGATAACTTTTAAAATTGGCCCATGGCTTGGGAAAATGATATTGTCAGCTGGGCATCATCACAAGGGTTTTCGTGACATCTGCCCCTCTGCACGTTTACAAATCTCAGAAAATTGGTGCAAAGGTCTAGGTTTTATAATCTATTACTGCCTAAAAGGCAAGTTTTGGACAAATATAATGGGGTTGGTTTTTTATTGTGGAAAACAATTGTAAGTACCAGAACGGAATGATTATATACTTCTGTAAGTACTGAATTTACAATTGTGACATAGGAAATTAATTTTATTTAAAAAATCTATCGACTTTAAAAGCTTGAATCCTATTTAATATAATATAATCGATTGTAACACACCTCTAATTAAATTTTCTGGACATTTGGGCCATTAGAAACAAAGATATTGTGCATAAGCACTTAATTTACAATTATGACATTGGAAATTAAGTTTTATTAAAATAATTATCCACTCTAGAAGCTTGAATCCTTTTGTATATAATAGAATAGATTGTAACACACCTCTCATTAAAATTTCAGGACATTTGGGCCAGTAGATCCGAAGAAATAATCAGTCTTAGCAAGTTAGCACTGAACCCATCATTTTGATTTTGAAAATATTTTTTAAAAAAAAACTATCCTCTCTAGAAGCTTGAATCCTTTTTAGAATAATAAAACACGACGAACTTCACGTCTAATAAAATTTTCAGGTCATTTTGATCAATAGGACAGAGGATCTGGCCAAAAAAACCGACCTTCTCCCATAGAACGTGATGTTAATCTTCGTAGACTTCGAATTTCCCGCCAAGAATCCTGAAGTTGCACTTTTTGGCCTTCTGAAGGGGCTTCTATAGCGCGAGCAGCGCAGCGTCCGGGAGCGCGGATCGAGTGGGCTATGGCTAATAAGTTCTGTTTATGATTTCTCCTAAGACGGATTGACTTTTGTATACCAGTTCGGTTACGGATTTATCCCTATATCAGTTAACTGAAATAAAATTGTTGTTGAAATTGGATTAAACTGTAAGTTGTCCTTAATTTATTTTATGGCCCTCGGGAAGATATTCCCTTTCGTTCAAATATTATACTGAGGGTTACAATATCGGTAATTAAAGTTTCGATTGCCTAAACCTTAGATCTTACTGGGCGGAAAAATCAGAGCGGAATACGGTGGAAAGAAGTTCGACCGAATTATTTCACGCCAATTGCATGACGGAATTGCCGTTCAGTTGGACAGAACGTGTTTGATATTTTTTCTGTTGAACTTGGCGTAAATTCTGGGTATTCCACCAATGAACAAACGTTTTGGAAATGGTCTTTGAGCTAAAAGAAACAAGTTGGGAAAGCAAACTACATACTGGTTTTAATGTATAAGGAATAGTTTTTGATTGGATAAAACTTTTTTTTGTATCGTATTAACTGTTTTGAAACAATTCCACAGAACTACAATTCGGGCCCTCATTTTATGGTTAAAATTTCAAAGAGATCCATTTAATAGTTCATTTTATAAAAAAAGGGTGGTTTTCACTTCAATAAATATAAACGAAAAACTCGAAATTTTTCCATAGAAATAACATGGGAAAATATTTTACAATTAACCTTTTTGAGGAAGCCGTAATGCAATAACTACTCGTTTGTTTGACTTGAATACAGTTTTAAACGAAAGCCTGGTATTTAGATTTTCCGCTTTCCAATTTTCATTGATTAAATTTTAGTTTAAGCATGTTTAATTTCAAATTTTCCAAACCATTCCAATCTGCGATATTTTAGCATGGATAAGAATCAGTTTATGATGTTAGCACGGTTATGGCTGTTTGGTACAATGTTCGTGGTAGTTAAAAAACAAGGGGACCTAAGCTTGTGTTCTCTAACAAGTTAAGTTGGAAAAGGGCCCCACATATGTGTATTAAGTTACCAACTGCCTTAGAGAATTAAGCTAGATTACCTACGACTGGTAATTAAGCTAGATTACCTACGACTGGTAATTAAGCTTGATTACCGACGACTGGTAATTAAGCTAGATTACCGACGACTGGTAATTAAGCTAGATTACCGACGACTGGTAGTCAAGCTAGATTACCGACGACTGGTAATTAAGCTAGATTACCGACGACTGGTAATTAAGCTAGATTACCGACGACTGGTAATTAAGCTAGATTACGGACGACGGGTAATTAAGCTAGATTACGGACGACGGGTAATTAAGCTAGATTACCGACGACGGGTAATTAAGCTAGATTACCGACGACGGGTAATTAAGCTAGATTACCGACGACTGGTAAATAAGCCAGACTACCGACGACTGGTAAATAAGCCAGACTACCGACGACTGTTAATTAAGCCAGACTACCGACGACTGGTAATTAAGCTAGATTACCGACGACTGGTAATTAAGCTAGTTTAACGACGACTGGTAATTAAGCTAGTTTACCGACGACTGGTAATTAAGCTAGATTACCGACGACTGGTAATTAAGCTAGATTACCGACGACTGGTAATTAAGCTAGATTACCGACGACTGGTAATTAAGCTAGATTACCGACGACTGGTAATTAAGCTATATTACCGACGACTGGTAATTAAGACAGACTACTGACGACTGGTAATAAAGCCAGACTACCGACGACTGGTAATAAAGCCAGACTACCGACGACTGGTAATTAAGCCAGACTACCGACGTATGCACAATGCCCCAATACCTTTACTCTCCTAAGGTTTCTGAACAATTTGAATTAATACTAAGACTGAAGTAACTAATATTAATAAAAACTGTCATTGTAGACAAAGACGGGAAAGTTTGAAAGATAAGTGTACAAAATGAATTGCCTGAAGTAACAGATATTTAAATTTTCACTTTTGAAGACATGAGCATAAAACATCGATTAATTAAAAAAATTCTTATCTTAGTTTTTTTCACCAAAATTACTTTAGTCAAAATATTTTGTCATGAAACATGTGCATCATTTCAATACCAGTACGTGTGTACATTTTATTTTATGTCAAAAATTTACAACGAGTTTTGAGTATTCGGTCCTATAAGGAGAAAGTGCTGTGCGAGTACTCGATAAGAGATTTTCTGAGACCCGAAAAAGTTGCGAGTATCAAACCAAGGCTCGATAAATACTCGAACCTGCTTTTGGATAGCCTTCAACTCTGAAAATAGGATGTAATAGCTATAAAATTCCACAAGGAAGTCACGCTTATTGGTTAACAGACGCACATTAGTGCTCATTGGGTAGTTAAGATCATAATGCCTGTGCAATGTAGTAGGGTAGTAGCTCCTAGCTGGTAAAACAGTGGAAGTAAAAGTAATGAGTAAGTGACGATGACGTCACGGAGAGGTATTACACTGGACGTGTCTGTCAGTGTGTCTATCACCGCGTTCGCAGTAGGGAAATCGGAGCAAACGTGTTCGCAGAAAGCAATTTTTGGCTTCTACTCCTTTCGTTAGGATTAACAAGTTGGGAAACCAAATTAAACCTCTCCGAGTCGAGACGTTTATCTTAAATAATTGATTAAATATAACTAATTTTAATTATTTTTTCGCCAGTAATTTACCTAAATATTAGTTAAGACGTTTTAAGAAACGTGTTTCCTAAAATCATTTTAAATAAAGTTATTATTGATGTTTGAATTCTAGCGTATGCCTCTTTAACAACTTTTGTAAAAGGGTATATAAAGCGATTGGTTCACACTTCACAGTAAATGAGAAGAAAATTCGCAGCCATTGGGAGACAGAGTTACAATTAAACGGGCTTACGATGAAACACATTGTTTTCGTCAAGGACGTTTATCAAAACGTGACGGCGCCATCTGTGAGCCTCTAGCGGAACCAATTACAACGTTTACTCGCTTATTTGCGATCAGAAACATAGTTATGATTTTTATTTCATCTATTTTTAGATTAAAAAGGACTTGAGTTTTTATTACTTAACTCGCGTATTTTATTTAACACGTTTAAAAAATATCTTGACAGCTTGTTACACAACAGATTATTGCAGCAGACGGTAATAAAAGAGTTCTTCAAGTGATTAGTAGGTGGCGCCACCCGTATTTGATAAAGATTCATGCAAATTACAAAAAGTGTAACGCGAAACGTAGATCTCGAGATCCCTCGTTGTGACTTTAGGTTTAATACATGTATTCTATCTCATTGCACCGCGATCCAGATATAGCATACACGTTTACTATGATTTGCCAACTGCGAACGCGGTGACAGACGGACAATACCACTCCGTGACGTCATAGTCACTCGGAGAGGTATCAATCAGGGTTCGAGTAATTGAGCAAACGGAATGACTCGAAAGTGTTTGATGCAGGTGCGAAGAAATTTCAAAACAAACCCCAGAGGGTAAATACCTAGACAAAGCGATGAGGCCGACAAAAGATGTAAGATCTTCATAAGCTATATCGAATTTCGTGATTACCAACAGAAACCCGGCTAATCTATCATGTTAAACCCCGGGCTAACACGATTACACATTTAATTTCACATTTTTATCCAGACAATTTATTTTTGTCGATAAAAAAACTCCAGTTTTTTCTAAAACAAAAGAAAAAGGCGAGTGATAAGCTAGTCTAAGATCCTAATGAACGACAAATAAGAAATATTACCAATCAAATAAAAATAATATAGGTAAATATAATTAATTATTTTCCAACAAGTACGTTTAGGAATTAATTATTTTCCCACAAATACATTTAGTAATTATTTATTTTCTCACAAATTCTACAGGGCCGGTAGGCCCTTGTAGATATGACTTGATACTCTTTTGTAACGTTAAAGCAAAATTCACATGCTTTTACCTATTTTCCTATGGAGATTAACATGGGGTTTTTCGTAATATTTAACCACCTCTAACTGAAAAACTAGAGCGAAGTTACTTTTCGGAATACTCTTAATTTAACACTTAAATATTCAGGGTGTGCTTTCTGCTAGTGTAATCAGAAAAAATTTAGTCTAAGTATGTTAATTTTAGTTAATTACGGAAGTACGGCTCTTGAGTTAAACGTCAGGTTAACCTATTAGCGCGCTGATACACATTTCTTCATTTTTCAAGCAGATTGAGAACAAGGGAGGGCTTAGCTTTGTGCCTAATAACAAGTTAAGTTGACATTTTCAGTTTGCTTCATTCTGTGGAAGTTGAACCATGGAGCCTGAATCTTAAGAAGATACAGGCTCCATGGTTGAACTTGTTTTTGAGCAGTCGACGCTTGTTTAGTGTTTTACCGAGCTTGAACAACTTTATCTGGATTTTCTTACTAACTATAACACCCATAGAAACAAATACTTTGTTATCAGGTCGAATTTTCGTCTAAAAAAGTAATTCAGGTAAATAATTACAGTTAATAGAGGTTTTTAAATCGTTTGAAATAAGTTTTTCGACGTTCTTTAAGCTTACCGAACACGTATCAATTTTCGCTAAAATTGACGGTTTTTTCGTTCATTTTAGTTGATATCAACTAAATTGAGGATCAATATTGATGGTTGACCGCAGTAGACTTGATTGATGAGGCAACTAGCCAATTAGGAAACGTCTAATCACGTGCTTAGATGCTGAGGCAGCAATATGGCGAACTCTTTATGCGCAATAACTCGTAGTTTTGTTTGATATTAGTATAAAAATATGGGGAAAAATGAAAAAGGTATAACCAAGAAGTCCAAGAATGAGTGGAAGGAGCACGAGAAGATAGTTGTAGATTTTTATATGAGTTCATAAATATTGTAGATAAAAAATATAGCGCGTGTTGGATGCCAGCAAGACTTGGCTATTGGATAGTTAGATCTTGTGCTCTATATACATATTTTTCAGTACATATCCAAATGCTTGTAAATAATATCACAATATTTAGATCATATGCCACTTTGGGATCGAAAGTATGAAGGTCATTTTAATAGTTTTAAAACAGACTACTTTAGGAAACTTAGTTCAATTGCTAGGGCTAGATGGCTAGGACCAGGCGTATACAGGTACCACAAATGATTTAACTTATCTTTATAGTGTGCATGACATATAAAGCCTAATATTATCGTATGGCCATCTCAACAAACAGCATCAATATTGATAAGGTTGAGGACTGTGTTTTCGCGCTACTTATCAACGTCAACTACCAATGTGATTGACATTGACCAAAATGGTTGATACGTGTTCGGTCAGCTTTACGGTCAAAGCTAAGTAAGTCTCTGCAAAGACTGTAATATAGTCTTTATAGTGTCTTTCCTTTTTAAAGATTATTAAAAAAGCTAATTTCCAGCTCCTTTTTGGAATTCTGTTGTTTGTAGTCTGCTTCCTTTCCTGCTAGAAACATATCCTAAACCTAGATTTTACCGTATTTACACAGTATTTATCGTTGGCGCTTCCAATTTGAAGGATGTTACGTAATTTTTTTAAACTATTTGTTACCAACAGTGGATTGTTTAAACCATAAATATAAGTAGAAGAAGAGAATTTATTTTGCACGGACAAATTAATAAAACAATACCGTTTACTTAAGACATAGGAACAACGTTTGTCCCATGTGGTTTCTTTTAGTAGGTAGCGCTTCATTCATGGACTGTAAAAATAGGCATAACAAAGGTTAGGGTAAAGATTCTATAGAAAAGAAAACTTCTCAGTACCAATGATATTTATATTTATATTCTTTTCCTTCGGAATTAATACATAAACCACCCCATTCTAAACGAGTTATGCTCGCCCCTTCCAAAATTTTCTTAGTATATAAAATTTTGAAATCATCAGTGCTTGCAGTGTATAGGTCATCAGAGCCGTCTCAAAACACGCGGTCAGATCCAAATCTTTCCACATTGTAAACGGTACGTGACTCTCTGGACTTGCCTGCCAACCTTAATAATCTATGACTCGAAAACATATTCGTTTACATGAAGGAGGTTTATTATGACTTGACACCCTCTAGCGCCGGTCACTAAGTGTGATCGGTGTACACGGCGGTACATTTGAAAGTGATTTCGCGTTATCTTAAAACGTTACCCTTGACAGTGCTAAAATTATTACGAGTGATCTATGAACAAGAAGCGCCTACAAAGTAGCAAGAAATGGCGGCATTTCAAATTTTGGATGAGTTATGACCAAGAAACTCTAGTACGGCGGCGAAAGTTCCTTGATAGTGATATCCAAGGTTAAATGCATAAATTCGCGCATCACTCTAATTTTTCCATCCGCTTTAAAAAAAATTACATTTTCTTTTCGAATTATGTCAAAGATTGTTTGCTCTTTTTAGGGAGTCAGCAAAATATTTCAAAAATTCATTATTGATCCCTCAATACGAAATCCCTTCAAAATAATTTCATGATAAAATGTTATCGGAGAATGGAATTGTTCTTAAAAAAACGTAGATATGCAATTTTTTTAATAAATTTAGAGGGAATAAATCGATTAACAGAAAAATCAGTTGATAGAAATAAATTGTGATTAAGGATTAAATTAATAATAATAATAATTAAAGAAAAATTGCAATATCTGAAACTTCAGTCAATTGAAAAACCTCACTAATATCATTTGTTTTTCGGCCTTGGTTCAAACCAAGACATTTTTGTATAATACATTTAGTACTTGTTTATTTTCCCACAAATACAATTAGTAATTATTTATTTTGCCACAAATACATTTAGTAATTATTTATTTTGCCACAAAAACATTTAGTAATTATTTATTTTGCCACAAATACATTTAGTAATTATTTATTTTGCCACAATAACATTTAGTTATTATTTATTTTCCCACAAATACATTTAGTAATTATTTATTTTGCCACAAAAACATTTAGTAATTATTTATTTTGCCACAAAAACATTTAGTAATTATTTATTTTGCCACAAATACATTTAGTAATTATTTATTTTGCCACAAATACATTTAGTTATTATTTATTTTCCCACAAATACATTTAGTAATTATTTATTTTCACACAAATACATTTAGTAATTATTTATTTTGGCACTAATACATTTAGTAATTATTTATTTTCCCACAAATACATTTAGTAATTATTTATTTTCCACAAATACATTAAGTAATTATTTATTTTCACACAAATACATTAGTAATTATTTATTTTCCCACAAATACATTAAGTAATTATTTATTTTCACACAAATACATTAAGTAATTATTTATTTTCACACAAATACATTTAGTAATTATTTATTTTCCCACAAATACATTTAGTAATTATTTACTTTCCCACAAACACATTTAGTAATTATTTATTTTCCCACAAATGCATTTAGTAATTATTTACTTTCCCACAAACACATTGAGTAATTATATATTTTCCCACAAATACATTTAGTAATTATTTATTTTCCCATAAACACATTTAGTAATTATTTATTTTCCCATAAACACATTTAGTAATTATTATTTATTTTCCCACAAACACATTTAGTAATTATTTATTTTCCCACAAACACATTTAGTAATTATTTATTTTCCCACAAACACATTTAGTAATTATTTATTTTCCCACAAACACATTTAGTAATTATATATTTTCCCACAAATACATTTAGTAATTATTTATTTTCCCACAAATACATTTAGTAATTATTTATTTTCCCACAAATACATTTAGTAATTATTCATTTTCCCACAAATACATTTAGTAATTATTTAGTTTCCCACAAATACATTTAGTAATTATTTAGTTTCCCACAAAAACATTTAGCAATTATTTATTTAGTTTCCCACAAAAACATTTAGCAATTATTTATTTTCCCACAAATTTTTTAGTTAATATTTATTTTCCATTTATTTCTTAGAATACATCAATAAATAACTGTGTAGTAATTTTTATATCTCGTTAACAAATTCATACGCGTATATTCGATTTAAGAGTCATTGCGGTTTTACAAAAATATTAGTATTTCCAATATTCTAAGTAATTTTAGAATATTACTTTGGATTCCCTAATTGGAACGCACTATCACTAGGTCATGCTAATTTTTTCAAATTATGAAAAAGACTGCTTTCATTCGCCGACAGAAGAATTTGTTTACGGTTACAATTATTTTGTTTCACTTAGAACTTTGGTCAGTTGGAGTATTTGTCTAAGATCGCGTTAGCTATTTACACGCCATTATAGTTACGCCAGTTTCCAAGTGTCACTTATTTAAATAAACTTGGTTTCATCCGCGAACGACAATAAATGAAGTAGGCCCTAGCTTAGTATCACCAAAAGTGGATGAGGAAAAAGTTTGAAAGTGGCCAAAAGTCGCGAGGCGTCAGAGGTTCGCCATGATTGGCCGTTGAATTGGCTTAGCTATATTAGGCTTATTCACTCCCTAAAAGTAGGCTTTGTGCTAGTTCGCGGTTACCGTCGTCCGCTATTGTGTATGCTAAACTGAATTCGGTCAAATGCGGCCTCGCTCCAAGTCTTAAAATTTGAAATCTTCGCTTACGGGTGGTGTACAATTTTGATGCGTGATTTAACCATGAAGATACCTATGCTTTGTGCAAATACATACTAGTCTGAACCGACTCTTAGCCATGTGTTTGTTCGGATCAAAATCGTTTTAAATCAGTTTCCGGTTTTAAGTTCCGTTGCGAGGGTTTTCATTCCTACAATCTTCGTTTAAGCTTAATGATGTGCAGTGGTTCTCGAAACTGGAATCTTGTCAGTAGCTCGACGGTGAAGACGAAAGAAGCGACTCCAAGCATTGCCGCCCACAATCGGAACTTCGCTTCAATTTCCTTGAACCAGAGTACTTTGACTTCATTCTCAGCCGTCGAATGTTGTGGTTCCAATTCGATGTGAAAGTCTCTCTCGAACACGCGGTGAAATGCTGTGATTTGGCCGGTTTCCACGAAAGACCGCAATCTGCAATCGTGAATGGGTGAGATGCTTTAATTTTTCATTTCAGTAACTTAAATCAGGTTGCAAAATTTGTCCGCGTGATTAACGCTGACTTTATTTGATAGTTTCAAGGTACACACGACACTTTTGGCCGGGACTTGAAAAATGATGTTCCCCAAAGATTTCAAGTGACACTATGAAGAGTTGACGATAATTATACCGATTTCGAATAAAATACGCGAGTTACTAAATGAATTCGGGTGGATTTCAAGGGCGCGTAGCGAAATGAACATTTAACAAAAACCCTCATTTAAAGCGATTTGCACGCTTCTCACTTTGACTTTGTTGACAGCGGATTACCAAATGAGCAATTGATTGGTTTAGCGGTGTTATGAAAATAGTCTATGGGATCAATCGGCAGTTGGAAGTGGAACTGCTATAAAATTCCATTAAACTACGCATCGGTTCCACGAGCAATAACGTAACGCGATACGGAGCTCTTGAACTCGCCATTATGTGCTCGAGAGTAGTTGTATAATAATTAGCATTTTTCCAGCGTTATTAGTCAATGCCCGTGAACGCCAGTTGAGGTATAGAATTATGGAAGAAGACTCAAGTAGCACGAAAACGCAGACTATTCGTGCATTAAGAAAGTTAACGAACCTTTGGTTGATGTTCTTCAGAGCTTCAGGATTCATTGTTGCATTGTTAACTGGGAGCACTAGCGGTTGTTGCAAGTACTTGGCCGAACCAAGATGAAAATGCAATAGTTTCAGATTTGGCTCATCGAAGCGCGTTAACAAGCCCATCTGTAAAGTTGGCAAATCTGCAAACCATATTTGCTTTCCTGACTGTAAATCTCTCGGTTTAAGCTCATTGTCTTTCGCTCGCTGATGCCACAGAGTTTTCATTTCATCGTCAGTCTGTTAGAATTGAAATGTTAATAATGGACTTTAGGAATGAGATTAAAGTGTTCAAAAATCTCCACCGATTGTTTAACACGTTCTTCTATTAACTCAGAAATTATAACTTTGGCGTCGGGTACTTTCAATAAATCCGGTATTCCGTTAATGTTTTGTCTCTTCTGAGACAGGAAATTGGCTTTCAAGACTCCGTTGAACAAATTGACGAAAACCACCATTATCAAGAGATAAACTCCAACGCTGAATCGAATCGCCAGTGACGAAGGAATATCTAAGCCTGCACCGACACAAACCAAAAGAACAAGATTGAGTGGTTGAAGGCACTGTTCATATACTTCACTTTGTTGGACGTGTGGGTGTGTCTGTGTTCATTGTTACATCGAAGGGGAGCGCGTTCACGGTTTGCAAATCAAAGTAAACGTGTTTGCAAATTTCAAACCCGGTTTTTAGCCACATCATATGATGAACATCTACGATGTGGGTTTTAATTTGACCTGGCCTGTTGTTGGCGGTGAAGGTGGTGGCGGCGTCGTGAAAGAGAACTGCCTTAGACAGTATAAAATTTTTCGTTCGTCATTGTAGGGAGAGTGAATGGGAGATAATTGTGGTGAGGTAATATTTTTCCTTCGTGTATTTTAAAAGGATGGGGATTATGATAGATAGGTTAAACCATATACTCTCCCTTAAAAATTCCTCTCACCCGTAGACAATAAGAGTTTGACAGCTCCCCTCTTTCAACATTCAAAGAAATCGAGGGAAATTTTGAAAGCAAAAGCAAGTATTTACTGACGTTCTTTTTAGAATGGTGATAAGGCACCGGGATATTACAATTATAGGGTGTTTTACCGAATTCTTTCACTTTCAAACGCTTCTGGCCATAAGTTCATGTTAGAAATTTATAAGATGCGAAAATTATGTGTCGGCACAAGTCTATGTCATAAACTAAAACTTTCTGTACGTGAATTAATTGAGCGTTAAGTACGTAATGTTAGAAATTTATAAGAAGCGATAAGTGTGCATCGGCATAAGTCTATGTTGTAAACTCATCGAGGGGATAATCACTAAACTATCTGTTCTTCGATTCGACGGAATACTACAATTACGGGATAAGTAAATTTATACTGTTAATAATTTTATCACTGTATAGGGTAGGGCATCTAGGGGCTATTCGCAGTGATTTAATGCACGGTAAATCATTTAAGAATTGTAAGAGATAGAGCTATTCACTCATTAGGGTAAGGTATAGAGGGGTTATTCACTCATTAGGGTAAGGTATAAAGGGGTTATCCACTCATTAGGGTAGGGTATGGAGGGGCTATTCACTCGTACGACGGGGCTACTATTACGAGCCCTTGGGTCGTCTTGTTTTTTCTCTTTTGGTTGGATGTAATTTTAACTTTGCGCGTCCTCCATAGATGGCTTGCAAAATATAGATTTATACGGCAACTTTCGTGTTTTGTGTTTACGCGTGCGACGGAGCGAACAGGCAAGGGGGGCTCACGCTCGCTTCGAAGTTTTTTCTCTCTCCAACAATTCCTTTGTGTGACGTCACACCGCGGCTCTGCTTGACATAGGAATCAGGGCGCGCGCTCTGAAATTTTGTAACTAACTGCCCCTTAATTTCCAAAATTTGAAAAGCCCGACCCGGCCCGGCCCGATAAATTGTTCGACTCTGGAGACTCGACCTTTTCCCAACATGGCTCCGAAATAAAGAAAGAGTTTTTGAGCAGCGACGGACATCATTGATCCTGGAATTCCCTTGATTCGCTTGTGAATGATATCAATCATCGTTAAGACTTCCATGACGCAAAGCAACCCGCTCCAAATCTGGAAAAGTGTTTTCAGAGGAGCAACGTTTAAGAATTACTTTGCAAATTAATAGATGGCTCTCAAGCAAAGGGCTTAACCTTAACATCACCGGCACTGACAACAGAGTTCTTGAATACGCTTCACATACTTAAATATATACATTCTACAGATTTACACGAAGACCAAATTCTACATATTTTATATACACTCCATTCTAACAGCAGATAATTTGGAACTGAAGGAAAATGTTTTTCCGAGTTGAAACTCGTGCCTCGACGACTAAATCTGATTGCTTGGAGTAGTTTGACATTTCGTAACTCTTATTGTTACGTTACGTTTGGTCATAGCTTACATGTGGGAACGATTTCAAAATCGCGGTGTAATCATGTTACACCAAAAGTCTGATAAGACTTGGACCACAATAGCAGCCCACAGGGGCGGACTGACAAGCTTCACACCCATCTGTCAACGTTTCAAAAAGGGCCCGCAAGTCGATCCCTAAATGGAGAGAGGAATAGGTCCTTATAATGCAAGTTATGTAACATAAATTTTCTTATGTGTATTTTTTAATTCGACATTCAAAACGCACACAAAACTAAGTCAAGAGTTTTTGAACTATTAGTGAATTCGTTTATAATATCATTATTTTCAATGGAGAACATAATACTATTTTCACAGGATAATATCATGTTACTCTCCAAATTTTCCTGTATGAAATTTGCAAAAAAATTGGTTTTCAAAATAGTTTTGAAAATATTCGTTCGCATTGTACTTGAGTGCATGGCAGCAACACTACACATTTGTACACTTTGAAGAACCTTTTGTACGCTTTACTTTACATATTATATTTGTGTAGTATATTCAACACACAGCCAAGACAATTAAAACATTTTCCATAACACTTATAACTATCTAAATCGAATTCATTGCCACCACTGTCCACGTAACTAAAATCTATTTCTTCGTTTGGTAAATTTTTTCAGTTGCTTCCCTCTCATGTTCGTCGAGTCTAATACCATGAACAACCCCTGGGACTCGCAACGGAAGCTTTCTAATTTTCGTATTTTTCTGTTACGCACGATCCTAGCGAACCTTGCGGTATATTAAGGAAACTTTTAAGGGGTACCGAATTTCTTGTTTACTATTTAAAAATGGCGGATCACGACGATGAAGACGAGAATGAAAATGTTAAAGCGTACATATTTTTTTAACTACTATATTGCAGATATGAAGCTAAAGCGATATGTTATTAGGCTATTTTATCATAAATGCACATTAAACCGTTGGGACCTCGGCTTCCGAATATAGAAGAAAACCATCTTGTTTCTTTTTTAAGCGACCGGAAGGTCTGTAAACCCTACATGTTTCTATCCGTTACAGCTTGGGGACACCCTTGTCGCGAAAACAGACTCCGTGGAGGAGAAGGCGCTGGAGCTTCATCTTCATCTAAGCATCCTCCTATAAAGCAACTTTACTTAAATCATCAGGCGGAATTTTAAGGTCGAGTTTAGAATAACAGAAAGAAATTAATAAGTCTCTTGATTAATTTAGCGTCGTTTTTAACGCTACTTAAAGAACATAACCGTTTCAGAGAGTAGGGTTGACTGTCTAAATTTGCAAAACTTGTTGGATGTAGTTGACTTACTTCGTTTAAAATGCTCTCATAGTAAGAGCTTAAGAATCGTTCTTGTTGAGCGCCTAAAACCTTTTAACATGGAGTTGAAAACCTTAACTTCAAATTTTTTCCCCGGAGTTGAAGGAGCTTCGTCTCTACCTTTCTCTCCGGCCATACGTTTTATTCTGCGTATAGCTTTAACCAGGAATGTATGGAGGGGCTGAAATGGCTAAGGGGGCTCTCGTTGTACCCTTAATGGTGGAAACATAAGGCGAGTCCTTTTTTTATTTTGAGAAGTGTAGCTCCTCCCCCTACGTCTGTTTAGCTGTCTACCGGAAGGCGAAAAATTAAATGACTCGTTAAAAAAGGCATGGCAGAAGTGACCTTTTAAATTTTTTAAAGTTAAATGCGCTGATTCGCCGCCGTTTGCAGTCATATTCGATTCTGTCAGCCTAGGCATAGGACCTAGGGTATAGGGTGGAGAATTATAGCAAACAAGTGTTTTGGCAGCCAATGAATGAATGAAAATAATTTATTGGGTAAATACGATTTTTACGTCAGGCTATGACGTCACTAGCATAAATTAAGCCACGCCTGTTGTTTCCAAGATCATTTCACGCCGATTAGGATTTGACCTTAGCCATTCCAACCCCTCCATACATTCTTGATTTAACCTTAAAATACTTTCAATTTTTAAATCATCCAAGTAAACATCATTTTCAAAAATCTCATTGATATTTTCGAAAAATTTGGATGCATTTAACTTGACGTGTTCGAATTTCTTCCTCAAATTATTGTTCAAAATGCTCAATGGGCCGGAGCCCCAAGTTTTTAGAAAAATTATAGGACATTTTAAAATTTTATAGGACAATGTCCAGTGTCCTGTGCTTACTTCCAGCCCTGTATAATAGTGGAGTCAAAACGATAAGCATATCTATTTCCGCTCTGTAAATTATTAAATGAAAATTATCTTATGAGATACGTAACTATTATGAGTTAGTGAAGGTTTAATTTTCAAATATGCAAAGACCGAAAAGGAGGGCCCCATTGACTGGGGCCCCACTGCCAGTGGGAGTTGGGGCCCTATTGTCAGTCCTCCTCTGGCAGCCCACAAACTAAATGAAGTGTGTTACCACACATAGCTGAAAAGGTCTTTTCGTCTACCCAACATACACAGCAACCCAGCTTTCACACATAGTGCCCTTTCCGCCTAAAAATGAATCTCTCACTCTAGCTACCTTGCCCGCATTCCCTATCCTTCTCCCCGCGTTAACTCCAGAAAGGCAGAAACCGTATGAAATAGAAAACATTTTAATTTGAAACGATTTCAACAAATGGGCTTCGCTACAGCTGTCCATCAAATTAAACCAAATTGTAGGGTTGCCGCGATAACATTGTTGTTTACCAATACTCCCAAGAGCCGGAGCAGGGGTCCCGACTAATTAGTTTTACGTCCGTTCGAAGTCAGATAAACTGCTGCAAACGCAAACAAAGCCCCAATGTAACTTTTTTATCGAAATTCTTTGCTTAATCGGTATCTAGCCACACTTGTTCCTGGCGTACCCCGGCCACAAACACACAAACAAACACACGTACAGATCATCAGTGCAATGCAAGGTCCGCTTACAAAACCACACCTAGCAAAATTACCTGTAAGTTAGCGATTAAAATTATGTAATAAAAAAATAACCGTAATTCATGGTATTTTATATTATAACAGGTTTATTACCGTGGTAATTTACGTAATATACCGGTAAATTATCATTGTAAAATTTGTAAAATTACGCTTATTTACGTCGTACTCTCTATACTTACACCTATGGAAATAGTTTTTAAATCGTTGAAGGCTCCGACTGGAGCAGCGTTGAACGTCACATGTTTGGCAGACAGTAATCTTTGATGGGCGTACATGAATGGCACTGTCCATGTTATGGACCAATTTTCTCGAATTGAATATTCGTAACTGATTGGCAATGCTGTCAGCTCCGCTTTCTGGAAATGCGTATGAGAAAAACAGTTTGTAGTTGGTCCTTATTGGGAGCATGAAGGGTTGAAACAATTTGAACTCATTCGCTTTAAAATTATACAGTGAAATGAAAAAAAGGTTGAGACGTTATTACCCTATCTTGTTATGAACCTTGTACTGATTTTAGTATAAATTCAAGGTGAATCAGAACACCCGCTGCGGGCCGAAAATAAGCGCAGGACACTGGACATTGTCCAATAAAACTATGAAATGTCCCATAATTTTTTTAAAAACTAAGGGGTTCACTGGACAGTTTGACCAATAAATTTTTGGAAGTTTTGATAGCTTGACTATGGAGATGCGACACTATTTTGCACACTCCAGTGGACAATGTCCTATAAATTTTCAAGTCAAACAGGGCGTCATTGGACGCGTGTCCTATAAGAAATTTTTCTTATAGACCGCATAGGTTTTACCGCTATTTTGGAGGCGCTCAGAGCGCACGATAATGTTGGTTGAAAATCGATAATTTTTAGGCTTTGGTAAGATAATTTGTAATTTTTTCTGGCAACGCTGGGCTACAATAAACCTTAGAACAAATATGGCACCCGAACATCGCGGTTGTTGTTTCTCATTCTTATTAACACTCGAAAGAACCAGCCATTATAATTAGTAAGAGTGAAAGAAACCTAACTAATATAAAGAACGTAAAAACACTTGAGCACCGTCACTCGGTCGAATTTTTCAGAGCAAGAAAGAGCAATTCTCTGGCAGTTTTTGAGATAAGTGGAAAACGCGACGCGACTCTGGGCCAGTGTTTCACTCGTGTTCCCAATGACGGACGAAAACTGGCCCAGAGTGCGTTTAGAGTGTTTTAGTGCAGTCGGTGGACATCGCTTTCAAGTTCTCTCTTCAACCCTTCAAGCCCTTTTTAAAGCTTAATCGATCAGCAGAGTGAGAATATAATTTTTCAATTCACGCGTAAGTGCAATATTTGAGCGCTCAGTTTTTTTAGTCAAGGCGTTGCTTGTTACAATTTCGACGTCATTAGCGCGCTCTGGTTACATATTCTCCTAGCGAGATTTGCCAGAAGTTAAAGACAGCCTGCGCAGCGGGAGATGCGCACATTTTCAAATTTTCCTCTCTTATCTGGGCCAACACTATTTTAAAAATTTACCAAGGGTGTCTACAAATGCCTACAGTAGTAAACTACTATTGTAGTCGTTTTCTGTTTATTTTAAATACTCCCGTTTTCAACAGTTTCCTGCCTTTATTATAAAATATATATATGCTCTGAATATACTCAAGATTGTCAGAAAGTCCTTAGGAAATTAATATTTAACTATCATTGTTAATTTATCCCTCCTATGATT
>JAEQBA010000590.1:0-119083 GCA_019434445.1 Phalangium opilio
GGACAAACTTCTACTTCTTCTTCGGGTCCGGTTTCTCCGCAAATGATACGAATAGTAGAAACAACCCGAACTCTCTAAAGCCGAAATTGAAAAACAGACTCTTCCGCCTCCTCTCTTGTTAGGAGTGCAAACTCTAACGATATTTCTGACAAAATTGATATGACTGACAATATGCAATGCAAATTTAACGTAAATTCTTATAAAATGGTGTTTGTGGTGCACAGTGAAAGCTATTTGTATAAAAGAATGGCCTTGAAAGAGCGAGACAGGTATGTTGATGTTCATTTCGGAAGTTTTGAATCTTAATTATTCAGGGTTCGTACACGACCTGGAAAAGTCAGGAAATTGAAAAGGCCTAAAAGGTCAGGAAAAGTCAGGGAAATTGAAAATGGGCCTAAAAGGTCAGGGAAATTGAAAATGGGCCTAAAAGGTCAGGGAAATTGAAAATGGGCCTAAAAGGTCAGGGAAATTGAAAATGGGCCTAAAAGGTCAGGGAAATTGAAAATGGGCCTAAAAGGTCAGGGAAATTGAAAACGGGCCTAAAAGTCAGGGAAATTGAAAACGGGCCTAAAAAGTCAGGGAAATTGAAACCGGGCCTAAAAAGTCAGGGAAATTGAAAATGGGCCTAAAAAGTCAGGGAAATTGAAAATGGGCCTAAAAAGTCAGGAAATGTCAGGGAAAAATATATTGGTGGAAATTGATAGTCTGGATAACAGTATAAGGGTGACCAAAAAAAGTGTTGTCTGAGACTTGAGCAGAACCCAAAATTCGGGAGCTCGCTTCGCTCGCTCCGGTTATTTATGATTTGCTTATGGTTAGATTTAAACGAATTAATTGGCTTATCTTTATAACAATAACTTGTGCGAAAATGATTCTAGTGAATTTAGATTGGTTTTCATATATTTACGCCTTGTAAGTTATTGCATATGGTCAGGGAAATTTGTGGAATTTAGTCAGGGAAAACCTGAAAAAGTCGGAATTTCATTCCAAAAATTTTGTACGAACCCTGTTATTATACTTAGAGATAAAGTCTTTAGTACTTAAACCTGACCTGTTTATTACTATTATTATATTTATAGTCTCACAGAAAAATCTCTGAAAAACTTAATGGCAAGTTTAGAGCTTGGCATGACAAATGGCTCAATAAGAACGCGACGGAAGAACAGAAGACAACGTGTCAAGGTTGGTTTATGGGACAGTGCGAGACCGATGGTTTTGAATTTAAATCGGACTTAGTGACTCTTTGCGTTAAAGAGAATGACTTAAGTCGCCCACCGTATTCCATTTTAAAAAGGTATCGGGTTGAAAAGAAAGATAAAACGTGAGTAATGTTAACGTTAATTAACTTTTACGTTGAGATATGGTTAGGGGGGAAAAAAACAACTGTCCTGCACAAAAAGTCTTATTGAAAGAAGGACATTTGGGGGGAAAACTACAATAAATGTAAGATAGAATTTTTTAAATCTAATGAAGTTCTTGTTGCCATCCGAAGATTTTAAAGAGACTTTAATGAAATGATCCCCGGATTGTCGTATAAAAATAAAACGGGCATTACTGCCTGCTTTTTTTTTGTAGGGTTAATTTTTGTACCTATAGCCTCAAAGAAAAATAAGATAATTATAATTAAATTGTAAATTAACTTCATGGTGTCAAAAAAAAAAGGTCGCAGATTCCCCCCCCCCCTTCTTCTTACCCACCCCACTAAGCCCCGCCCCCATTCATTTAGCATTTGTTTTATTGGCTATTGTTTTTTGTATAAATTTATAAAAAAAATTAGAGGAAAAATGACAAATCAAGTCTGTCATATTAATTAAATAAAAATTGATTACCGATGATTTAAATTGACATAAATTAAAAATAAAAGGAGGCTATCTTCGTTAACGCGGAAGAAAGGCTTGCTTGACCTGTATATATTTATTTTAAAAGCGCAATGCCATGTGTGGTCTCATTTATGAAAGAAAATTAGTAACACATATTTGTAATATTATAATTATAATTAAAAAAATGTTTTAACGGGTCTCCTTTACATCAAATTTAAAATAAAAAAAAATGAAATAGATGCGGTATTTTTATACTCTTATGAAATAAAAAAACACAAATTAATCAGAAATTGATTGAAATAAAAAATTATATATATATAAAAAAAACCCATAAAGAAGACAAAAATTTATTAATTTTCTTTCTTAGACCACTATTCATCTGTAAATTTTATCATAAGACATTCATAATATGTTCTAATCGTTTGGCAGAAAAGGTGAAAAATAAAGACTTTCCTGTGAAATTTATTTGCGGATTTTTTTATTAGTCTCAACACAGCATGCTTTTCAGATGGAATAGACTAATGGCACCCCATGTTATTTCCCCATAGAGCTTAATACAGTCGAAGGCAGAGGGCTGCCATTACCCTATTTTTAACCGTTGACTACGTTAATCAAGGCCTGTGCGCGGCGCCGTTTTTTATTTTGGCAATTTAAGTTGCCAAATTCTCTCACCTGAGGCGCTATTAGCTGGACCTAAATAATTTGAAACAGCGTGGGAAATCAGGCGGTGGCACAGGGTTTGAAACAGCGTGGGAAATAAGGCGGTGGCACAGGGCAAATGACCACTTTAAAAATTGCCTGGACCAGTTTAAAAATTAAATCGGAGGGGGGTCAGTGGTCCACGGGACCACTAAGAAAATTCAAGGGTTTCCAGAGTCCAGACATTAGCTCATATATTTTAATTATCCACTTCTTCAATTTAGCAGACGACGCGCCCTGGCCAGTGGTCATGGACCAGTTTATTTATTCCAGGCCAGAGGGGTTGCTGGCCCAATGTCCAGTTTAAAAAAATCCTTATTTCCCACCCTGAATTTTGAAACGTTCATTTTCTCGCGCTTGGAATTTAAAATACTCATTTTCGCGCGTTTCGGTCCAGCTATCAATGAAATCTCGCGCCAAATAGGGAGAAAATAAGAAGTCACGTTTCTTAAATCCCCCCAGCCCCTTCGAAACTACCGCGCACAGGCCTTGATTAACGTAGGCAACGCCTTGACATACTGCAAGTTCGGCAATTCGTAATGCCCGTCCAGTCATATTGTAGGTTATACATTCCTTAGTCTCATACCCAAAGCCGTTATCTCTAGGCTTTCTCTGTGGGGCATTTACGTTCTTTTGAAGTATGGCGGAGTGCGCGCGTACTTTGGCCGGCACAGTCATCGCTTAGGTCACAGCCTACCAAATAACGCGCTTAACCTTTGGAATTATACACATTCTTACCTATTACGATACATTTTTTAACGTTTTTGAGGTATAATTTTCTGTTGGTTTATGATTAAACTGACAAAAATGCAAATTTCACGAAGTCATATTCAAGTAGGCCTATAATAAGACGCGATTTTTGCGGACAACTAGCGCCTGATTGAAATGGGCTATGCTATGCATGGTCAATTTCTGTCAGTGACGAGTGGGAGTGGGCGTGGTTTAGTTTTTTTTTTACCAAAACGCGCGCGTTCCCGGCTCCCGCCACCGAGTCTAGTCTACGACACTAGGCGTAGTCCCGCTTTCTTTTCGCTTCGAGCAGTCAACGGGAGTAGTTGTCTCGTGATACAGACAGACGCAGCTTCTTCGAAAAGTTTTGTTAAATTATTTTGACCACCATGGCCGATAACGAAGCTAAACCGACTGAAGAGAAGAAAACCGAGGAAAAGGAAGAGAAAAAGGAGGAAGAAAAGGTAGAAGAACAACCGCCGCCAAAAGAAATGAGAGCCGTCGTTTTAAGTAGTTTCGGAGGCTTAAAGGCTGTCAAAATCATGAAGAGGCCCGAGCCTACCGCCGCGGAAGGCGAGGTACTCGTCAGAGTCAAAGCTTGGTAAGCCTAGTTGTCAAACATATGGATAAGGAAATTTCGCTTTCTTGAACCTCTTAACTTTTAAGTCGTCTATTATCGCGTTATTTAATTATAATAGCGCGTGATCGTGTTGAAATTTTAATTTGAAAGGGTTAGAGATAGAATAGCTTTTTTCTAAGATAAAGGGTTGTGACAACAGGCGTCTGTCACCTGATGAGTCACGTAAAACCTGTGGTCAGTCAGTCGATACTTTCGGACCCTCCCCGCTTGCCCTACTATAACTGTACTGCTAATGGGCGCGGGAGACAAAAGTCAAAGACCTCTTTACTAAGATGTCTTTTTAAGTAGGAGTTTAGGAGCCTGAGAAGACAGATTGTACTTTTAATTTAGTTTGGGGGTAATATAATAATATAGAAAAAGGAATAAATTAACAAATAATGTGGAAAGCTATTGAAGTTGTTGATGGCTTTGAAAGAGTTATCTGAAGTGTCCATACTTTTGATTAATATGATAAGAAAACATACTTGATCACTTGAAAAAATTCCTATTGTGGTTGAGATAATCTTTAGAATCTATTTATTTAAAAATAGCCATTAATCTAAAGATCTTAAGTTCTTAACCCTTTTGATCTTATACTTAGTCAGAACTCTGAACTTGGCAATTTTGATCTTATACTTAGTCAGAACTCTGAACTTGGCAATTTTGATCTTATACTTAGTCAGAACTCTGAACTTGGCAATTTTGATCTTATACTTAGAACTCTGAACTTAGCAATTTTGATGTTATACTTAGAACTCTGAACTTAGCAATTTTGATGTTATACTTAGAACTCTGAACTTAGCAATTTTGATGTTATACTTAGAACTCTGAACTTAGCAATTTTGATGTTATACTTAGAACTCTGAACTTGGCAATTTTGATCTTATACTTAGAACTCTGAACTTGGCAATTTTGATCTTATACTTAGAACTCTGAACTTAGCAATTTCGATCTTATACTTAGAACTCTGAACTTCGCAATTTATTGGTGAATTTAGGTTTGATATAGATTTTTTTCTCTTGTTCTTTTTACCATTAAAGTGGTTTGAATTTCTTGGATTTAATGGTTAGACAAGGGACAGTCGATAACCTATTAAAAACACCTTTTATCATGGGTTTTGAATGTTCTGGAGAGATAGAAGCTCTGGGAGAAGGTGTTGAAGATCTTAAAGTACTTGCGCCTTACTTAATTTTAAATTAAAAAAATTGGGGGATGAGTTAATTCTCATTCAAAAATTCTTACAAAAAAGGTTGGAGATTCTGTAGTAGCGTTAACGGAGTTCAAAGCCTGGGCTGAATTAGTTACTGTTCAGGCTAAACACGTTTATAAGATCCCAGATGGCATGAGCTTCCAAGATGCAGCGGCTATTGCCATGAATTATGTTGTAGCTTACGCTATTCTCTTTGATATTGGAGGATTGAGACCCGGCCAATCAGTTCTGTTACATTCAGCAGCTGGGGGTGTTGTAAGGATCCTTCACTATTAATTAAATTTGAGGTATTAAATTGGGTTGAGGTCAATTTTGTATCAAATTATAGGGTCACGCTGTAGCTCAGTTAAGCAAAACCCAAAATGACATTACCACAATTGGTACTGCTGCCAAATCAAAACACGAAGCTATTCAAGATTCATTTACTCATCTCATTGATCATGGAACTGATTATGTACAAGAAGTTAGAAAGTATGATCTTCTAATATTAAATACTCAAAACAGGGTTCTAATTAAAAAAACCCAGCCCCAACAAACGCTGAAAAACTCCCCCGAAAAACGCTGAAAAACTCCCCCGAAAAACGCTGAAAAACTCCCCCGAAAAACGCTGAAAAACTCCCCCGAAAAACGCTGAAAAACTCCCCCGAAAAACGCTGAAAAACTCCCCCGAAAAACGCTGAAAAACTCCCCCGAAAAACGCTGAAAAACTCCCCCGAAAAACGCTGAAAAACTCCCCCGAAAAACGCTGAAAAACGCCCCCGAAAAACGCTGAAAAACGCCCCCGAAAAACGCTGAAAACGCCCCCGAAAAACGCTGAAAAACGCCCTGAAAAAAAACCAGTGGGCTGGGTTATTTTTAATAAAACCCTGGTGTTTTTCAAAACCTGACTCAAAATTTAAGCTAACATTTGAGTGTTTGACTCCAGATTATGTCCAGACGGTGTTGATATAGTTTTGGATTGCATGTATGGTGATGATGCCAATAAAGGTTACAGCCTCTTGAAACCTTTAGGCAGATATATTCTGTACGGTAAGTAACTTAATTAATTAACACTTAGTTCATAACCCTTAATTAGTTTAGTTGATCCTTTAATAAAATTCCTTTAAAAAATGAGGGTATAAATTGTTAACGATTTTAGGAACTTCAAGTATTGTTTCTGGCGAAACTAAGAGTTTCTTCAGTTTCGCTAAATCAGTGAGTAAAAATTTATTAAATTATTTTTTACTCATATTTTCAGGTACTTCTAACATTGTAACGGGCGAAACTAAAAGCTTTTTTAGTGTAGCTAAGTCTGTGAGTATTAAGGGGAATTTTTATTTTTGTTTTTGGAAGTTTTGTTTAGTTTTAAATTTGAATATTTATGGAAGGAAAAGTTCAGGTGCCAAGACATTATACCTTAAAAGAATGGCCTTTTTTCTAAATATAAAAGGAAAATTTTTAAAATATAAATAAATGATCCCTTATTACACTATAACTAGCATTTAAATGGTCTAAAAACGAGGACAACTGAGCCGCCATTGCTTTAGTGACGTCTAATAGACGCCCCTAAAGGGGTTGGTTGATACCTCACGGGCTGAGAGAGAATGATGGGAGGAGCGTAATCTGGGGAAATCGGCACGATAACTGTGGAACGACTAAGGTCCGGTGGGAGGCTTGAAATGGGGGAGGAATACTCGGAAGGAGTAGCGTAATCTGGGGAAATCCGCACACTAACTGTGGAACGACTAAGGTCCGGTGGGAGGCTTGAAATGGGCTAGGAATACTCGGAAAAATGGCGGGCGGTTTACTTAGACGAATCAGGAAGACCGCCTGCCATTTTTCCCTGTATTCCCCAATCCCATCCTAGGCAAGGGTAGGGTAGGTTCTGGCTAGCAGACTCCACTAAACCAATGGCGGATGGCGCAGTAGTACACGTTTTTAGAGATAAATTAAATGCCAATTATTTTGTAATTTTAATTATTTTTCCTTTTATATTTAAGGTAGAATCTATAATATTATTAGTAAATTGTGGTGGAAGTCGGTTGGCTTAGTTTAGTCAAAGGAATGCGAGTTTAGTACTGTTTTGCTTGGAAAATTAATTAGTTTTTACTCATTAACAGTGGTGGCAAGTGGATAAAATAAGCCCAATTAAGCTCTTTGATGATAATCGCACTCTCTCTGGTTTCCATCTACGTCATCTTTTATATCAACAAGGTGGACACGAGTATGTTAGGGATGTGGTTAACAAGATCTTTGATTTATGGAGGGATGGAAGAGTAAAACCAGTCATTGACTCAACTTGGGCATTTGAAGATGTAATTACTTTGTCAAAATGAATTTCCCTTCAATTATATCTCATTACTTTTTATTTTGTAGGTTCATGAAGCCATGCAAAAGATGCATGACAGGAAAAATATCGGCAAAATCATTCTTGACCCCAGCAAAGAGCCTAAACCAAAACCTCAAGTATTCTTAAACTCTTATATTTTTAATACTTCATGGGTTAAAGTAAAACTTAACTAATGTTTTACTCCAAATAAAGCCAAAGAGTGGCAAAGAAAAGGAAAAAGAGGCGAAAGGAGCCGTACAATCCGCTGATAGCACGGATACCGATAAAGACACCAAAGAAAGTGGCGAAGCCTCTCCTCCTCCTGGTAAGAAAACGTGAATAAAAGGGTTTTTTCAACAAAACTAATTAAAAATTACACGCCACGCTTATTTCAGCAGAAAAAGAAACCTAAATGAATATCGTAATCTCCCCCTTATATCTCACTTTTTGAAAGTATGGCCCTGGAAACTGCCTATGTATTTTTTTGGTCTCCGTTAAAGAGTTAAAACCAAAAAATACTTCGCGAAAAGAAAACGTTTTTTCTTCATCCAAATGTTAATTGTCGCTATAATATTTTTGTCGACTTAATTTTTCGTTGATTAATTTCAGTCTTAAATAATTTTAACATATCAATCAAAAACCCTGAAACCAAACCAAAGAAAGGGAATATTTACTTTACGTTGTCGTTAATCTCAATCAGCGATTAAATTTTTTGCTCTCAATATCTTTTTTTTTTTTAAATAGTACCTACGCGAAATATTTATAATAATAATAATAATAAGGATCTCTTTAATTAGTTAAATCGTTTAATCTTAATTGCAATTAATTAATTAATTATCGCACATTTTATATATACGTATACAAAAACGGTGGTGCTTTTGTCTCAAGTTCTCTCTACGACACTACACTTATCCCAGCATGCCCCGCCTCTTCCCCCTTTTTGTCACAAAAAAGTTAACCAAAATGGACTCGGAAAGTATTTAGGCCTACTTTTTTATAAATATTTTTGATCGATCCGTAAAAGAAAATAAGTATTTTTGCCTTAAAGAGATTTATAATCAGGCGCAATTTAAACCAGTATTACTTTAAAATAAAAAAATGTCAAGGTATAAAGTATCGTTATCATTTGTCCTAGCTTAAACGAAAGCTTTTAAGCTTCACGCTGTCCGTTGCCAACTCCATCCAAGTGGTACTACTAATTTAATTTTGATTGTAATAAGAATAGTTTCGCTACTTTAATCCTACTTCCTAATTACTAGTCATCGCGATTAAATTCTGAAGTAATTAATGACAGATTACTACTCCTTTTTACCTCTCCCCATAATCGTTAAAACCCAAAATTGTTCGATGAAGTATACAGCGTTTAAACCCTGAATACGAAATTGAAATTGGGCAATTTCTTCGAACATTAAGGACAAATGCGATTGGTTTATTCATTCCAAGTTAAAAATAGTATTATTTCTCTCGAAAGAATTTTGAAGCAGATTACTACTCCTTTTTACCTCTTCGTAATCGTTAAAACCCAAAATTGTTCGCTAAAGTATACAGGGTTTAAAACCCTGAATACGAAATTGAAATTGGGCAATTTCTTCGAACAGTAAGGACAAATGCGATTGGTTGATTCATTCCAAGTTAAAAATAGTATTATTTCTCTCGAAAGAATTTTGTAGCAGATTACTACTCCTTTTTACATCCCCGTAATCGTTAAAACCCAAAATTGTTCGCTGCAGTATACAGTGTTTAAATCCTGAATACGAAATTGAAATTGGGCAATTTCTTCGAACATTAAGGACAAATGCGATTGGTTTCTTCATTCCAAGTTAAAAATAGTATTATTTCTCTCGAAAGAATTTTGAAGCAGATTACTACTCCTTTTTACATCCCCATAATCCTTAAAACCCAAAATTGTTCGCTGCAGTATACAGCGTTTAAATCCTGAATACGAAATTGGGCAATTTCTTTGAACATTAAGGACAAATGCGATTGGTTGATTCATTCCAAGTTAAAAATAGTATTATTTCTCTGAAAAAAAATTTGAAATGGTTCTAGGTTTAGTATTAAAGAAACAAATTAAGCATTCCTAAAAAAACAGATTGGTAAAACTAAAAAACAAGTAATTTTTTAAAAAAATGAAAGGCTTTAACGTTCGTATTATATATATATAAAAAATAAACAAAAATTTGGGTCATGTATATTTGTGATTCGAGTAAAATTTATATGTATATAAGAAACCAAAACTACAAAAAAAACATACAAATTTGACATATTTACAAGTTTATTATGAAATTGTTTTTTCCAAAAAAAAATAAATGAAGAATTCTGAGCCCCCGAAATAAATAAATAAATAAAGAAGCTATATAATGTTGTTTGTACCAAGCATTACGAATCTTTGCTGTGCCTGCAATATTGTACGTAAAACATTTACCTTTATATGTCATATTTGGATATTTGGTGGAGCAAACAAACAAAGAAATTAAAAACGGATGACTAATTAATTAGTTTTGTTTTTATTTAAATGACTAATACCAGAAGTGAGATGAGACTAGAAGTGAAGAGCTCTAGTATTGGTAGTAGATCCTGGCACTAGTGAACAAATTTGAGGATTTTATTCGCCGCTTCCATCGCGCCTACACTAGAGAGAAAAAAATTGGTCGCGTTCCAAAAACATTTCCTACCCCCTTCCCCTTAACCTAAAGCTGCAGAACACGGACGCGGGTGCTTGAATCTAGTTCGGCCGTCTACCGCCGCGAGCCTCTCACGTTTTGGAGGGAAAATTCAGAAACCGCTACCAGAGGGCTAACCGTTGGTGTGTTATCAAGAATATTCACTTTCGCCAAGTGAAGAATTTGGTTACTTCGATACTTCTAGTCTCATCTCACTTCCGCTAATACAATTTGATAATTAATTCTCATTTCTGGAAGTCTTAATTAATGGACTTCTAGCTATTGTATTTTCAAAGGCAGCTGCGTTTCTACAATCATTAATATTTTGCAATATGTTCTCCAAGTTCCAGTGTTTTCTAAGTAAAGCGTGATCCAAGTTAAACAAACCGTAAGCCGTTGATCTTATCTTTACACAAACTGCGTTGGATTTTAGCCTCAAACCAATTTCATGGATTAATTGTGACAGGTAATCTTCACTTTCATTTATAACATGGGCTTCTATGGTGAAATATGGGGGTTCAAATTTTATACAGCTTAGTTTGTAAATCATTGGTAAAGTTTTATCGGCTGGTCTTACAATTCCAGCGCTAGCTATTTCGTAAGCTTCTTGGGAATCTAAGGGTACTCCTGAAAACTTAAACGCGTTGGCTTGGTAAGCGGCTTGAATTGAGGATAATATTAAGTCAATTTTTGATTGGGTGACGTGTTTGAAAGTGGATTTTCCAATAATGGGTCCATCTACAAAATAGTTTTCAGTTGCTAGACCAAACTGTCCATCTATTTCAAACTTTCTTAACAAATTGTTGTTTTTCATTCTATAAGCTACCTTACAACCATCTCCAATGCCAGTAATTAAAAGACCAGACATATATCTACCCAAATTATTTACAAAGTTCATTCTAAAGTCTTGTTCTTGATACCTTGGACCAATTACTAAAGGATGATCAGCGAAACTTGGTTTTGAAACTACCGTAAGACGCGAGTTCTCATCACTCAAACTTCCTTCGATGGAAACGTATTGTTTGGGTGGTCTCACATCCATGTTGTTTAAATCCCTTGTTAAAGCGTAAAGCAGAATCTCACGTGTTCGAAGTGTTGGAATATTTTGGGGCTTGTAGACGCAAAAGACACCATTTAGAAGTTTCCACGCTTCTCTAGCTTCAGTAATTGTTTTAAAGTTTTTCATACTTGAATAATATCGCTTTAATCTAATTTATTAATCAAATTACTCATTAAATCACATTAATTGGCGTTTGTTTTGACAGATGGGATTTGACAGACACGTGCTCAGACGGATTTTGAAATAGGTTGACCTTTCCGGGTGGAAGCCACGTGACACGAATGAGTCCTGTGACCCGAAATGAAAAATGGCCGCAAGAAGGTCTAATTTTTAACCGGACTTTTCGCTCACAGTTTTTCAGTTTGAATCGGATTAACTGTGTGAATGGTAAGTTTTCTTCTTGATTTATTAAGCGAATAAGTAATTAGCATTCCTAATTTCATACACGATGAAGTTTAAGTTACTATCGTACATTAGAAGTATTTCCTCTTAAGCCTTGGTCATAAATAATTGCCTGCTTTGCCTTTTTTCATATCTTAATTCTTACTTACCATACAAACTAAACAGATCGATTTTGACCTCCCCTGATCAGAATATTTAAATTTACAGAAATTTCCTTGGAATTTATCTAAAAAGGATACTAAAGATAATATTCCTCAATGACATAGTCCACTTAACCAAGCTCAATATGTCTTTTTTCTTCAAGAAGGTAAGATGATAGTCTAATTTCCTTTTATTTAAGTGCACCAACCATTTTCCAAGATTGTTTAGAACTTTTTAAGTCCTGTAAGTACACATTTATTTAATATTTACACATAGAGTAAAGCCGAACCACCCACCAAGGATGGTAGTGAAAACAGTAATAGTAGTCCAACAGCCAGTAGCGCTAGTTCCGCACCTTCCGGGTCTGATAACAGTCTACCTAGTATCCAAAAGATATTGCCTTCCACTTCAGACAGTACTTCCCACCAACACCACCATAAATTATTAGACAGGTCACAAAGCGCGGCTAGCAATAGCGACACATTCAAACCATTCATAATGGAATACTCTCTCATGACAGAATTGTATGAATTTTACCGTTAATTTTTGAATTCTTCCTAAAACTAATATTAAAAAAATAAACTCCCCCATTTAGTGTTTTATTGCATAAACAAAGGATACCCGGGGTATATGTTGTTCCATCAGCCGCAACTGCTCTCAGTACGATAATTAAAATTATTTTAGTTTAAAATAGATTAATTAGGACAATCGTTAACCTTTTAATTTAATTTAATTTTATTTTAGAATGGTTTGGGGTGATATTTATACGTCAGGGATTATACCAAGGTGGAATTTACCGCTTCATTTTGTATATACCAGATAATTTTCCAGACTGTGATTGTCCTGTACGTAAGAGTTGACTCGAAAAGTTCTTTTAAAATTTTGTAGTCATAATTTCTAATTATAAATCTGTTACGGTTAATAATTTCAAAGATAATTGTCTTCGAACCACCAGTTTTCCATCCACTCATAGACTGTGAGACGGGAGAATTAGATGTAAAAAGAAGTTTCACAAAATGGAGGTTGTTTTCTAGTAGATTTTATTAGATATTAAATTAATTAAGTTTGTTAGTCCTGATAGTTAAATGTATGGTTTTAGGCGAAATAGCAATCATTTATGGCAAGTTATTCAGTTTGCTAGAACAGTCTTTTACAAAATTGAGACACAGACTCCTTTAAATCCAGAAGCCGCTGTTTTGTAAGTTTTATATAAAAACAGGGTTCATACAAACCGGGAAAACCTGGAAAAATCAGTTAAATAAATAGTTGACATAAACTTCACGGAAAATTCAGGGGAATTTAGAATTTTTAATTCAGGGAAATCAGGGGCCAAGTAATTAAGCAAAATCTTCAGAAACATAGCTCCCTCCATAGGAATTATTACACTATACTTTGGAGGCTCATAACTCTGGTTCTACTAGAGATACGGGGATGTCCTTTGAGTATGTTATAGTCATATTTGCCCCCCATCCAGCCATACTAAAAACTTAGGGCTACGACAAACAGGGGCCGAGTAATTAAGCAAAATGTTCGTGAAAATTCCCTCCATAGGATTAATATTACACTATACTTTGGAGGCTCGTAACTCTGGTTCTATTAGAGATACGGGGATGTCCTTCGAGTATGTAATAGTCATATTTGCCCCCCCCCCCTCCTTCGTTAGCATTTGCTCCATAGGATACTCCGTATACGGGAAAAACCTGTAAATTCAGGGAAGTATATGGGGAAAACCTGGAAATCTCAGGGAAATTTGTTTTCCAAAAGTTGTATGAACCCTGAAAAAAAAAACCATTGATTGTTGTTAAAAATTTAATTACGATTGTACTTTTTTAGATATGAGAAAGATCCTGAATTATACAAGTTAAAAATAGCTGAAAATATGAATTCATGTCACGAGCATCTGTATGACAAACCATCCACGGAAGACAATCACGCAATTTGGTTTAGTCCATGGGATCCAACTGTACACGCGGAGGTCCTACAGAGGATTCTCAACAAAAAGGTAATTAATTGGGGGTTTTTTGGGGGGAATATTTCAAGAGTCGATAGAAAGTTAGAAACAAACGTAATTTATCATTTTTTAATCGATAATTTAAAAGAGTCCATCATCAGAGGATGATTATAATTCACGTCATGGGGTTAGACCTGGTCTTTCTTGGATGGAAAAAGGCACAAATCAGATTTTCTCCAAAAAGGAATTATGACTGTTGGCTGCTTTTAATTTTAATCAACCGCAAAAAACTTTTAATAAAATTTTAATCATGCCAGTTTTGAGTTTTTATTAAGAATGATAAGATTGGCAATATTGCTACGAAAAAAAAAAAAATTGCTCAGATTGTGAAACGAACAAAAACAAAATTGAAGTTTGCTTAGCCAATTGCTTCTGAAAAAAAAACATTTTTTAAATAAAACTTCTGCGGGAAATCTAGACTGTAGATACGAATAATTAATTAATTAAATAATTAATAGAATTATGAATATTTATAAATAAACATTTATGGGATTGCTAGTCAGGGTTTAATGATCGATTGATTGCGTTGTACAAAATAAATAATGTTATTATACCAAAACTGCCAAGATTTTGGATCCTTCAAACGTGATTAAATTAATTAAGTTAATTTGGGAGGGTTTTTAATTCCTCGGAATGTTTTAGATAAGAAAAATAATAAGATTTAAGCAGTTTTATTGCCATATTTCTATACTACATCAAAACAAAACAAAAAACAATGTAAAACAAAATATTAGAAGTGTATAAATTAAAAAAAAAAAAGTGTAAATCTGACAGATATTGATTGCAAAGTAAAAGTATTTTTAATTTGTAATTGTCTTTATTTCATTTTTTATTTTTTTTACAAGTAAGCTTTGCTATATTTCTTTACATTATCCGATATTTCTAGAGTTAATTTATATTTTTTATTATTCCACGTGAAATATTCAGGTTGAAGTTCATTTTCTGTTTTAGAAAATGTAAAGTTCTTGCTAAGTTCGATAGCTAATGAAGATTTAACTAAACCAACATTTCCGAGCTTTGGAAATGAAGGGTGGTATAATCTACCGCTATTGGAACACATGTAAAGTTTCTCAGGTTCGAAGGGAACTTTAAGTTTATCACCACCATGGGCGTAAGATAAAAAATATTCATCTTCTTCTTCTATAATATGAGTAAATACTATAGGTAGGTCATCACAACGAACGTAGTTTTTCTCATTCCCACATAGTGAAAGATAAGGGAATTCATTAGCGTAGTTTTCAGTTGTGTTAAATTTTAATCTGCTAAAGAAAAATCTCAGGAAATTCTTTTCTGTAAAGCGAAAAAAGACAATTAAGGTGCGTGTTTTATTAGAAAAACATCCAAGCTCGTTAAGCCTAATTTGGCCAACCATCGTTAAGCCTAATTTGGCCAACCAACCTTTGAAGCAAGATGTGAAGTTCTTCATTTTAACATCATCAAGAAATAACTATAATAATATATATAACTTTAATTAAAATAACTTTTTTTTAATATATAAAAGCCCTACCATTCCTTGATGGTCTATAAAATAAAAATATTCTCGTGTATTTGGTTGGGGTGATTGACCTTGAACGTACGAAATTTCCCGCCATGGTTTTTGAATTAATGTAAGGCCAGATTTTAATTGGTCAATACGAAAACGTAGTCTTTGTATTAACATATTTACACTGCAGAAGCTGCTGAAAAGAAATTACTAGGCGCAAGTCGTCTGCTTCCTATTTTCCAACTGTTTAGGGGGAAACGAGACCACGTGATTTCCTCTAGGTTTTTTTTAAAGGGTTGCTTTGTTGGCACGCACGTGAGGGTGGAGGGAGGACCATGACTTCACCGAATCACCGGCACGCCCGACTCCTAGCAGCGCCACCACACTCCACAGTTTGGTTTTGGTTTGCCTTAGTTCAGTTGAAAGAAAGGAAGTTGAGAACTTGAAGTTAGAAAGTTAGGATTTAGTAAAATTTAGTAACTAAAAATGTCGGTTATATGTAATGTCATGTTATTTATAACGTTTCTGATACTTGGAATGTCATCTGTCTATGGAGAAACGTACAAATGTAAGCATATTTTAAATAATTTGGGGATTGAATTACAGTCATGTCTCGAGATCTGCGATAGCACTCGGTAGCTTGGAGGCGTGTATCTGCCATTATAAAGGTAGTTGTAGTATATGGGTGACGTAGCGTGTTGTCCAAACTTGGATCCTTTAGGTTTATATTTAGTAATTGTACCTAAATTTATGGTACATTAAAGATGACACAGACGACGGTACCCTCTCTGTGGAGGAGACAGCCGCATTAGGTGTTGGGGCAATTGTAGGCATAGCTGTAGGATCAGCAATTTGCGTCATTGGCTGTTGCGTTTTGATTTGCCGCTGTTGCTGCGGTTGTTGCCAAAAGAGGGAGACTTACGTCCATACCACCGTCATCTCCCCTCAAGCACCTGTTCCTACAACTGTCAATGTGGGGGGTTATCCTTATCCTCAAGCACCAGTCCCTGGTTATGCCCCTCTTCCTCAAGCATCAGCCCCAGGTTATGCCCCTGTTTCTCAAGCATCCGCTCCTCCTCCGCAAGCCTATGAAGGCTTTACTAATCAAATGTACGAACAACCACCCCCTCCCCAATACACTAAGTAATTGGACTTTAGAGTCATATTTGTTTTACATAATTTTGTCAAAAAGTTCTTTACGAAGCCAAAGGCTCGATAAACATAATAATACAAAAACCTTCTTTTTTTTTTACCTAAGACATTTGGTTTTGGGCTCAAATTGATATCTAACCATTGAATGTGCCTTTAAAATAAGTAAATATTGTAATTGAGACAATGTCAATTGTCAAAGTATTGTTTAAAAGTCAAAAAGTTCCTTGACGAAGCCAAAGGCTCGATAAAAACTTTACAAGTCTGAAATCTGAATTATTGTAAGAATCAGATATTTTTGTACTTATTTTTCAAATGAAAACAAATGTAAACATTTGCATATGCGATTAAAAAATCGTTTATTTCAAAAATATAAGCGTAAACACTGTTTAAAAATTACAAACACCCATTATGGGGTAGGAGGGGGGGCGAAATAGCATATTTTTACAAAGCATATAAAAACAAATTTGGCGTTTTACAATCCAAAATCGTAATTTGGCTTTCCACCCTTGACGGAATTCAAATAACCAATATGGTCTAGGGTACGGACCATGACTCCTTGAACTGATGAGTCAGCACTCATATTTTCCATCCAATTTTGTAAAAACGTGAAACGTCTTGGGGACCATGGCTTCAAGTTGTAGGCGATAGTTATAGCTTCCACTCTCTCAAACCATGGCCAAATCATGTAGTCAACCATTCCAATTTCTTGACCTACACAAAAATTTAAGAAACGTAAGACAACTAGCTGTTACCCGCGGCGTCGCTCGTATGTAATAAGAACATCCATCAAAATGATACACGGAATGGGTAGATTTTACTGACGACTAATAATTTTTTAGCACCCTAAGAGCGAAGGCACTCGGCGTTGCCCGTCAGCCCATAGGGATGCATTTTTTATTACTTTTCACGCGGACATTATTCCATAAAGAAGGGTTTTTAAGTTTTTGGCCGCCATTTAAAAAGATGGCAACAATTCGAAACCAAAAGACCATTCATCCCGTCTATAGGTACTAAATATTTGCGAAATCGGTTGAAACGCGCGGACTTTGTTGCATAGAGAAGATTTTTTTACATTTCTGGGCGCCATTTTTTAAGATGGCGGCGGATTGGAAAAATCTTTCTTAGTACGCGCCTACTACTTATGATTAACGTTCCTGCAAATTTTCAGCCTTCTATGTAGGCAAGCGGTTTGGGCTGGGCGTTGATTATCAGTCAGTCAGTCAGTTAGTACTTTGATTTATATAGATATAGATTATTTTGATAAACAATCACCTCCAAAATAAGGTTTTCCGGAGTTTTTCAGCGTATCTTCCAAATATTGAATTTTATCTTGGAATATTATCCACCATTCGCTTATGCTAATTTCACCTCTGTAGACGGGTACAATCGAAATTGCGATCTAGATAGTAATTAGAGCGTTTAATTAATTGCGCACCTTTAATTTAAATATTTTGTACTAACTTGAGTGAATCTTTTGAGTAAAATACTGTGGTGGGCTTTTTCAAGGGGATCAGTTGGGTTCAATTTTCGCTCGGGATATACGTCATCCAAATAGTCGGCGATTACCAAAGATTCCATTAAGATATTGCCATTTGGGAGTTCCATAACGGGTACTTTAGCCAAGGGGGCTTTGGCGAGAAACCAATCTGGTTTACTTTTCAGGTTAATGTTGACAATGTTGTACCTGTAAAAAGGCGCGCGAAAATTTTAATTAATCGCATTCTTAGAAAGGTGTATTTTTAAAACTAAGTTAATTAATTGTGTAAAAGTTTTATTTTAATAGTGAAATTCAATTGACCCAGTTCGAAAAAATTTCATAGGCAAATTTTTTATATAAAATATATTGATAAATTAAATTTATCATTTATTAATTTATTTATTTCAAAAGTTATCTTCGTCATGAGAGGGGGTGCACTTATAGTTCAAAGTCATTTATAGTTGATTGACAACAACTGATAGTTCAAAGTGGATAATTTGAAGTGCTTATTGTTTGTATTCCGATTCGAGTGTTGATTAGATAGAGCTCGGGGACAGTTGTGATTGGATGTTTTACTGAATGATATCCCGAAGATTGTTACTAAGGGTTTATTATAAAATTTGCGCGGTAGAAAGGTGACTAATCTACAGTTTTGATTGACATGATGATAAAATTGTAAATGATCGGAAAACAAGTATAGTTCACCTCTTATCAAGGAAGCATTTGCCTCTAAACGTTTGGCGCACGTTTTATCCTAAGATACCGTGAGAAAGCCCCCATTCCCGTTATAACTGTACTCTCAAGGTAGTCTGATACAACAGAGATAACACTGCCTAGGTATCAACTTAAGCTCATACGCGATGAATCCTTTAGTAATTAAATTAAATTGAACTTACTTTAAGTTTTTGGCGTTTAATACTAGTTTGATTCTTTGCGCGTATGGACAAAATCTCATGCTGTAAACTTGTAATTTATCTTGTTCCACAGCCGGGCATTGCGAACCTATAGTAATGAAATGAAAAAACTTGTTATTATTTTATATTCTAATTAACCAGAATTGTATTTTTTTTTTTAAATCAAATTACCATTTGAAAGAGCTGGGGTTTCGTTATTACAAATATCTGTTTCTGCCGTGACGTATTTTGGTTTTAAATTGGTTTCCAACCTTTTGGAAGATGAGCCAAACATTCTACATTGCGCCGAACCAACGGCTGTCAATAGCCTTTTTCCTATCGTCATTTTTACGTAATTTTTAATGAGGGGAAATTTCCCTTAATTATTCAGGAAATATTAGCTATACTAGTAGCTACGATGTCTTCAAATTTTAAATGGTTTATGACTGTACTTGGAGAGACGCCGAATGTTTCTTATATATACGGCTTTCCCAGCTAAAACTCCCCCCTTCCAATGACAAGTTTTATCTGATTACAAAAAAAACCGCGGGTTGTTCGAGAAAAATAACTGATAATCCCTCCCATTTTCTGGGATGATTAACTGTAAGCAGAAGAAAATAGGGGAAGTACGTATTCGTACCTTTAGCTAGTGCAAGTCGTCCTTCTCTCCCAGAAACAAGCTATCGCTTTAAATTGGCCAATCAGAGATAGGCAGAGAACCGATAGAAATTTTTGAAGGTGCGCCACCATACCGTGAGAAACCGAACTACAGAGTATAGACGACGATTTCCGTCCTTCTTTCGCCCGAGTAGATTGACATTGAAAGTTATCGTTCAATTAAGAGTTAAAAATGGATAGTTCTGTCCAGTGTAATTTAGTATATCGTGAAACTAGTGACAAGAAAAGCCAGACAAGTTTTAAAGGTAAAACTAAAGGTATTCAAGTAGAATTTTCGCCAAATTCGAGTGACTCGTTAAGCCTCGGCCATAGTAAACTCAAGAAGTCAGGTACCATAACAAAATCAGCATTCAGCTGGATAGCAGACGAACCTTCGAAGAAAATAGTTTCTTGTATTCATCCGCGGTTTCCCGCCAAAAAAAGCGTATATTCAGTGGCGCGAAAAAACCGATAAAGTGACGTCTCGCGAAATAGCTAAGAATACGTACTTCCCCTATTTTCTTCTGCTGTAAGGCCATGAACCGTATTACGTCAAATTCCCGGTATCTCTAATCGCCATACACTCTCTCCCATACGTGTTTTTCATAGATAATCAACTAATGCGCGTGAAAGTACTTCACGTGTGACTTTTCGATGTGTTTTAAAACAGGGTGTCACAGTATTTGGATATCCCGAAAATCGTGGGGGAAATCAGGGATTTTGAAAATATCAGGGAAAGGTCGAAGTTCATGGTGCTAGTTACTTCTTAAACACAATATTCTAGCTGAATTTTATGTTATTGAAAAATAATATTTATTTTGCGAGAAAAATCGCGTTAAAAGTGACTTTAGGGGATCAGGGAATTCTAGGAAAAGTCAGAGAAAGTTTAAAGGAAGTATAGTTTCAATGGTAGATATGAAGTACATTCCAAAAATTCGTAATTAAACGCTTCTAATCCGCTTGAAAAACAATTGGTAGGTGAAGTTATTATGGCAGTGACCATCTTGTTTCTCAAGGGGGAGATGGTCTTCCGAAACATTGTAAACTGAAGGGAGGTGCACCGATCCCCAGGTCCCGGGAAAAGCCTACCCTCCCACTTATTTTAATGTGTTTACTTGGTTCAAATAAACCTCTCTCTTATCGAAACCGGATAAGATGATATATACCATGCTTTTAAAGCTATCTAAATGTTTATTTCGTTCAATTTATGTCAACGAGATAATTAAAAATGGAAAACTAAGGGGAAATAGGCTTAAAAACTTAAAATGGCGGAATCTTCCTTATTAAGCCCCATTGAGTAGATTTGGTTATTATACCTTAATCACTCGCATAACTGTGCTATGAGTTATCCACCCCGTGCACCCTCGCTCTGGGGTGACCCCTTCTTGGCTTGATGAGGGTGCTGAAAGGTGTCAAAGGTTTCACACCCCGGTAATCTCTACCTTGTCTCCGGGGACTTTACCCCAAGCACTGTGAACCACATTAAAGAGTTCCGTATGTAGCTTGGATGGCGAGTTAAGGAAGATTCCATACCGGTGATAGAGGCAGCTCCTCTTATATATGTTAGTTTTATAGTAATAAGTGAGTGTAGGAGTATATTTGAAGCTTTATTACATTTGTAATATTTGTAATAGCTATTGATGTTTAGTTTGTACATGTACTGGTGTAATGTATTGTTATACACCACGTTGTAAAAAATAAAGTACAAATTTGAAAACGCAGCTGTAAAGAAGTGAGAAAATGTCTCTCACGTTTGAGAGAGATTTTGGGAGGAATAGTATCTACTGTTCGTAGTAGTTTTATTTCTAAGCGGGAGATTCAAATATGTAGGAACTTACCGAGTACATTTTCTTGCAGTAAATATTTTTATTATTGTTCGCACCTTGATAATTTAATTCGTTTTAATTGCTGTATTTACCAGCATAGAAAGTTAAATTAATTGGTATTTTGTTGATTCCGAATTGTAGGTTTAAATACAGTTACGCAATTTAATATTCCTTATCATAATTATAAATTCAGCGTAATCAAATTGACGTATGAGACGAGCCCCTCTCTATTAGAAATAATAATTTTTTTTACTTGGTTTCTATGGCCAAACTTCTCGAGTTTCGATAAACAGTTTTGCCATAAAGCAGCGTCATGTTATTCAACCTTGAATTCCTATATCAGATTAGATTTCAATTAATAACCTCTAGGGTTTTCAGTTTTTGCTGACGTTATATAGTATAGACTAATTATTTCAAAACGTAGAGAGACTTTTCCAGAAAATAACGGAATGTTTTTACAAGGTCGTGGTCGCGGTCGACTCAATGCTAAAGATTAGACGTGAATTATTATAATTCGTTGCAGGGTGAGGGTTTATTTACGCGGACAGTTTTATAGGGTCATTGAGACGAATCGGTGAATGGGATCCATGGTCGTAAGCTCTAAATAATTGGTCGTTACGTTGACTACTATTTGTTACGCTCCCTACCATTATTGGTTCCCCATTGAAGTTACTGTATTATTACTATATGTCACCTAAAGGGGTGTTAGAAGTCCCTCTCTTTTGGGGGTTTTGGATCTTCTTGAGAGTGTGCAGAGACGGCAATGGTTCTACCTCATTGTTGCCAACTCCGTTTTTAACGTTGAAAGGGTCTATAGCATTCATCATAAGTTTATAAGATATGTTCCATAAGCATGACACTTCCTATACTTCGTAATGCTACTGAAAGACTTACAGCTCGAGCTAGTACTACACTCGGTTACTTTTGCAGTTCATCTTCTTATTTAGTCTGCATTACTATAAGCCTTTGACAGCAGCGCCTCACCAGGCGTCGCTTTACCTCGAATGTATGATCTACGTCACTTCATGACAAGTTCCAGTTTGTAACCAGTGACAAACTTATGGCCAACATTATCTTATAAACTTATGATTCATCCTTCGGCCTTTGCGTGTTTTTAGGGGGTGCATTTTCGAAAGTTATAATTTAAAAACGCCATTTACTCAATGGATCAGTTTTGTTGAAGATAAGTTTCCGGTGTATTTCAACCACACATAATGACCTTCTCCAATTCAATTTCGGGAAACGCTAGGCCTAATTTGTTGTTGCTCACACTTCAAAGAACGAAATGGCAATCTCCGGTCATACTTTCAAACAGTAATCTAATCCGATTTGCCAAAGACTTTTCCCTTCTTCCGTTCAACCATTAAAACAATCTACACGTTGTAGTCGCGGTTAAGGGAACTTTGGACAGAATAGAAATCTTCTAAGGCAAAAAAATCACAAGAAAAGGACTTAAAAAAGTCGTTGAGTTGGTTGGGGGTAGCTGTAATCGAGCGAGGTAATCCATAAAAGACTAGTGTTCCCTCCCCAACACATCTTAGTGTGATGTTTAGCCGCGCTAATACTCTTTGCCCAAGAAGATAGTTTTGGTCCCTAGGAGATGGTGGAAAACTTCAGGGATATTGTTGTACCAAGCAAAGGCGGATGGGATGAACAGAAATCATGGGTCCGAGCGACAAGTGGCACCTGTTAGTTCCCATGGTCATTCTCATACCGTCCTTTTGATTCTATATACGACTTTACACTCCCCCTTTTATCGCTGGGTGAAACTGAGATGTGTCCTAGCCAGTAGCTACTAGAGCTTGCTTGTAGATACGTCGACCTGACCGCGACAATCCCTACCTACCTATAAATAGCCGCGATGGTCCGGCTAAGATGGTCAGACTACGACTAAAGTTGACTATGAGAAGGTGCCAATCTTTTGTTTGAGAAGCAGTTTTTTTTACTGAGACAACGAGTTTGACCTATGACACCCAGAGGTATGGGATTTTTATTTCATTCAAATGTTAAATATATTTAATGACGTGTTGGTAAAACAAAGGTCAGGGAGGTGTCAACCAACTGGGAGGCGCGTTTGCCAATGGAAAACCCCTCCCACTTCATGTCCGTTTGCGAATTTTAGAGCTTGCCTTTTACGGATACAGACCTTGTGACATATCCAGGCAGTTACTGGTGTCCCATGGTTGCGTTAGTAAAATTCTGGCTAGGTTCACCGAAACTGGTTCGATTTTACCAGGGGCAATAGGTATCGTACGCGAAAAAAAAATTGATGTTTTTTGTCAAATTGATTGATTTGGACTTGGAATTATTGAAGGGGGAAGCAAACCTCGAGTTTCAACCCCCTTAGTGATTAGTAAAATTCGGCAGTACAAGGAAGATAATGGTTCAATCTTCGCTTGGGAAATTCGAGACCGTTTATTGCGAGAGGGAGTATGCGGTCGTGATTGCTTGCCTAGTGTATCTAGTATTAATCGCATCTTGAGAAGGACTTTGGGACGAAGTCGAATTCGAAACGGCGAGACAAACACGTCAACCGAAGATGGTTCAACTCTTTTAGATAGGGATGACACTGATGAAGATTTGACGCTCGAAGATGAAAAACCGAAAAAAACTTTTTTGATTAGAGATATTCTAGGGATATTTGACGATAAGTGAACTGAAAGGGCAAGTATCAAGGAACTTTTTAAATCAAATCTTTTGACCTAGGGGTATTTTTCTCTTTAAAAGCGCGAGAATTATGTTCTTTCCCCTTATAATTACGTAAGGGGTCACGCGTCAGTTTCAAACGATTTAAATGAGACTTGCCCTTTAACATACTCGAGTGTTTATAATAAACTTTAAACATTTGTACACACTCAGTCTTTAGTTAAACAGTACATTATACTCAGTTTTAAAATCATTAATTTTAAATGACATAAATTATTTATTTATCCATGAGTTCACTTAGGGAGGGTAGACTCCACGTCATGCTGTGGAATTTCCTTGATGGTGACTGTAAGAAACGTGTCATTAAAAATTTAATTAATATATAAAATTAGACTCCTAATAATTAAGTCAAGTATATTCAAAAACTGTCCGTGAATTTCTTATGGCGTGTTTCCAAAAAATTGACCGGGAAAAAAGAATTCAAAAAAAGCTTAGCCACATTCAAAAAGACTATGTAACATTGAATTTACAAAAATACGACGCAAAAAAACGTACAACTGCACCACACTCTTCGCCAGGTACCAAACCACACTCTAGCTTACTGTCTTTAGCTTCTAATGGTTGAGAATCGTTTATTTGCTGCTCGTAAGCACCCTCGGGATCAACCTTATTATTCTGAAGCCCCAAATTAGAATAATGACCAATGATACGAGAGTATGCCTAGAACAACAGTCGCCTGCGGAATTAGGCTTAACACTTACCGGGTTCATGTCCGCTTTACCAGAGCCGCATACGGAGTTCTTGAAGTGCTTCGAACAAGCCACGAAAGGAACCACGTAGTAAATACCCTGAAAAGAAAGTTAGATGTCCATCGAAATTATCATGACGCGTCAAAATAAATTAAGAAAATAGATGAAGTATGACACTCTGTCCCTTCTTAATACTTTAGTTATGTAACATGATTCTTCCTAGGCTCATGCACCTTTTTGTTCGCTCGTCAAACTTCAGATGGACATCGTGCTATAACTGTTTGGTACCAAATCCTCAGCAATCAACCCGCAAACCTTGATTGTCTTGACGATGTGGGAAAAAAATCCACAAGCACGCCTTGGCAAATAGTTAAGCGCTAATAGAGTAATGATGAGAGAACTATTTATCGCGTATATGATTCGGTTTAGTTCTGATGTTGGGAAGAATCACGTTACATTTACCCTCCCGCTTTGTGATTGGTACACTTCTCTTGAAAAGAAGTATTATATACTTCTGGTATCACGGAAGTCTTTTCTTACCAAAGCCGCGTTCATTATGCTGAAAATGGGGTAAAAATGTTTCATAGTGTCATAAGGATAGTCCATATCCACTAGTCCGAGCAAACCGAACATCCAAGTGACCACAAAAATGAATGAAACCAAACACAATGCCTTAGTGCAAGAACTAGAACATTATAAAACATTTTTAAAATTTATTAAAAATAGAAGAATATCAAGTTTTCATAATTTACCTCAATTCAAAAACAATCAATTTACGTTTAATCACGGGTGATTTCGTGTTAAATAGAGTTAGAATCGAAAGTAATATCGCCAGCTAAAGTGTGACAAAATTAACGTTATCATCTACGATATTCAACTTTTAAGTATATTGGTGATTATTTACAATTCCGAATGCCATAACGGGGACCACAAACGACAGCCTCTGCGCTTTAGCCGGACCCACGAAACATCTGAAAAAAAAGTGTCATTTAGGCGAATGATTCCATTTTGTTTTCGTAAATTAATACCAACCGTTTGTCCAAACCGTAGTCTGGATACATGCCGATGACAGCTCCCAGTATAATTAAAGGAAAACCTGTTAATTTATAGTTCAATTAGTTCAGATATCGTTGATTAAATCGTATCGTGTTAGTGTACGTACCCCAGCCTAATGGTAAATAACAAAATAATCTACCACCCACAACGCCCGAGACAATGGCGCAAAACAAAGAGTGCGAGTCCATGCACAGAAAGAATGATACAGCCAAGAAGAAGTATTGTATGAATCCTGATAGAACTCGACAACCGTACTGGAATCATTCGTAAAATTATCTAGCAAACTTATTAGAAATACGTTGGGAAAAAATAGAAGCGACACTGGAAATCCCTCTCAAATGTATAAGGATGATACATCAAGTGGTGTGGGTCGGTACTCTAGTAAACTGACGACGCTTTGGCCATAGCCTGGTCTCTAGTCTGCTACCACGAACTTTCTCGTGACGTCACACCCTCTTATAGAGAGCTTTCAGTTGGCTGAGTAGTACGTCACACCCGCCTAAGTCTTACCAAGGTTCTGGCAGCCATATTGGTGGGTATCAGCTTCCTTCTGCCTTCAACCCACCAGTATGGCCGTGAAAATTATCTCGCGAATATTAGCTCCCCCCCCAACCGAAAGCTCCTATACGGGACTTACGAGGTTACCGCCCCCTTTTCGGAGAGTTGTTCTGCCAAGGCTACAGAGCGCGTTCGACGACAGGCAATGTCAGCCACTAACTGAAGACCGCCGACAGGTTATGGCAGCGCCCACAGAAAACCTCTTGTAAATCCCGTATTGGAAGTCGTCAGCTCAGGCCATACAATTTAGACTACCAATACTGACGTCACGTCCCCATAGCTCCTCCCCTCTTACTCTACTAGTATCATCGCAGCACTGTAATAATTCCCTGTGTCGCTTTTATATTTTTTTCAAGTTTCATCGATTCTAACTGGGTCTTCTTTAACAAATTCGCTGGCGAATATTGATATTAAACCTCCCAAAGCCGCCAGTGACGTATTGAAACGAATAGCGTGAAACTGTTCGTGTAAAGTTCTGAAAAATTAACGTAATTACTGGTTTGAAATTAAGATAATTTTAATTACAATCTTACTGTTTGATGGCGATGGCCAACATGTAAAATAATAATAACAATCCGGATATGAAATAGCAAATCCATCGGACTATTTTAATCCAATCTTCCTCCGGTGCTATTGTCTAGTTAATTTATATTAAATTAAATTTAATTGAAGTATAAAATTGTACTTGTAAAAGGGTACGTAGTTACAGCTGGTTTTAGTAATTTAGCCAAAATTGTAAAGGTCCCCAATTGGTTGCAAATGCAAGTACTATGTTCTTCTGTGGAATTTTCCATCGAACAACCTTCCGTGTTCCATCCTCCCTTAAAATCTTGTCTATCTCGTAGGGAGTTAAATTAATTATAACAATAATTAAGGGTTAATTTAAAGTTAATTACTCTTCCAGGTAAAGATTATCGTCCCACCATACGCAGTATCGTTGTACAATCTTTTAGAGATAACAAAAAATAATGTTTGAAACGTTCAAAGAAATAAGGCCTAAAATTTTGAAGGTCTTTTTCATTGGATAATAGCATAAGTTTATCATGCCTCTAAGTACACAAATACGGGTTACAACTGGGCATCTTCCGCAGGCTACTGTGACGTCAGAACTCGTATAGCGCTAAGATCCGAAGAGAGAAAATTTTGAAATTTCTGCCGCGGTGCAGCCACCAAGCGGTCGAGACGATTACTAAATTGGTCTCATGAAAAAAAATCATCCAATGGAATAAAGGAGATTTTTACGTTTCGTATAGACAGACAGGCATTGGGGGGGGGGAACGAATTTTACTTAAGCAACCCCAAATCCCCCTCTCTCTCTCTCGTGAGATAGAGGCGGTTTCAATCCTGAAACATTCTAAAAGGGATAAAAGAAACGCTAGGCTAGGCAGTACAATTTTGTATTGAAGTTGAGGTGATAAATGATACGGAGAGAGTATAGGGTTTCATTAAAGGGAACCAGACAAACACTATTGCCATAGGAGTAGCAGCCATTTCTCTACTTAGAGGCATTATAAACTTATGATAATAGCAATAGAGAAGAGTTCCACCTACGTCAGCAGTGTAGACCAAAATATCTTCAGCTAGCAAACGACGTCTTTTCGGTATTGAAATCGCTCTCTAAATTTTATAACTTGTTATATAATATTTGCTTTTAGGGTTTGAAATTTAAATAAGTTGTCGGACGCGTACTTTCTGCGTGTGTTCAAGATAATACAAGACAGGATCTTCCTTAAGAACCAGAAAATTGTAGTCGGGGGTAACGTCAAATACAACTACGCGACTGTCCAAGAACACCAGAGACGTGTCTACGCCTCTACATTTTTAACCACAAAGGTAAGTTAATTTTAATAAGGGTATGCCTAAATTTACCTACGTTATAACGTTTTGAAGAGGGGCAAATGTGTGCAGGGTGTTGTATAATGACATGATCAGTTGAGTTTCGGTCGCTATATACCCGAAGAACTATGGCGTTAGGTCGCGTCGTAAGGTGTTTGTTAGTCAATGAAGTTTACCTTTATCTCTGTCACCGAATACTCTACTTGGAACTCGTATGTAATCTGACAAACCATTCCATTTAGTTTGGAGTTTGCGCAGTTTCAGATTTCGTTCGTAATCGGGGAAGTAAATGTACGGATCATATTCTCTTTTTAGTCGACCCACTGTACTTTTAATCGCGACTGAAGCTGTAAGAATTAAATTTAGTTAGTTTAAAACGTAAAAATAGACCCGTACTAAAATTATTTAACTTACCAACGTTCTGAGAAATTTTCGTGTTGGTTATAGTTTTATTGTTAAAGGTGGTCTGTTGCAGTTTTTGTAGTGACCAACGGTTAATGACTTGGACTAGTTTGACTGATCCACTTTCAGTCTGATTTTTAAGTACTTTTAAAAACAATATCTCTAGCCTGATAATTTAAGTGGTGGGGGAACTGAGTTAAACGTACCCTTTGAATTTTCTTCCATTTGTACTTCGTTTTAGCATCAAATATGTTGCTTACTACGTCTTGAATGCTCTGCGATTGTGAAATACACGACGTATTGGTTTTTGTAGTAGTTCAATACTGGAATCGTGTACTTACGTAAAACGTGTTCAGATTTTGCAAACTGATGTTTTTCATGCTCCCGATGGTGTCAGAGGTTTGACGTATGACCTGATTGACTATACTAGCCATATTTTTTAAGTCTTTCACCAATCTCCTATTTTCTCTGTCTTGGCTTTCATCTTCGCCCGATTCGCCATCGGCTGACCCTACCCCGTTGGGCCCCGCGCCTCCTAAGACCCCTGTCCCTCCCCTGAGTTTCCTGCCCGCGATATTCATGGAAATATTGGCTAGGAGACCAATTGATTGATTGTATAAGTTCAGATCGTTCAAGTTGAGGTTTTTCTACATGAAAATTAGGCTTTCTTTGTTGGTGTTAAGGGAATATCTCGGATATGTCTATCATCGCGAAACGTACCACATTCGCTAGCAAGTCTTCGGTATTAGTTTCGCATCGCAAGGCGTGCGTCTCTGGATTACAATTTTTATCTTTATCTGTAAAAATTATGGGTTCAAGTTTATCTCCTAGGTTTTTCTAAATTAGAGTAATTTTAAGTATAATTACCATAAGATCCCATGAAGAATCTTATTTCTTTGTCGGGAAGGTAACGCGTCCACAAAGCAAACTCGTCAAATTCACCTGAAAAAACCCGGCTTTTATTTAAGAAAAACCCAGCACATATGGTTTTATTGGCTTTTTTTGTATTTAGTCAGTTTTGATGAGGGATTTTACTAAGTGGGTAAAAACCCAATAAAACCCATGGTCGTTTGCGAATTCTAACCCTGAACATAATCCCCAAAACTTCCGTCATCCAGTCTTCGGCAACCTATGGTCAATTGAGATTCAGTTTCTGGTACAACGACAACGCCGTTAGGTTGTTTAGCTTCAGGAAAGCGAACGTAGCCAACGGGTTGACCATTGATAAACATCTGAGATAAATAATGTTGTGTTCGAACCCTGGTATTCAAATGCGTTAAATAAATTACGTATTACATGGAGGCCTTCCTTAACGTGCCATCTTAACCCTATGTTAGTCCAGGCATTATTGGGAGCCGTATTGGGTACAACTAAATTCCACGTATCAAGACCAGTTGATACCAAAGCGTGTAGGTAAAATCCTTCATGGTAAAATGCTGTACCAGCAGTTCCTTGCATATCTCCTCCTGCGAACATTACCCTCGATTCAGAATTTCACACGCTTTTGATGTCAAAAACAGTATAGGTATACTTGCCGGTGCTAATGATGTACCGTCTATTGACTTCATTTTTATCAAACGAAATCTTCAACCAAATACTCATGGATAAGCCTTCAGGACACGAAATTGGATCTCTGAGGCAAGCGTATTTTTGTTGGTCCACTTCCGGAAATTGTAAACAAGCTTTCCCGTTCTTTTTCCGTTTATTTAAGTCTACCCCATCTCCAAAACCCAAGGGACCGTTCGAAACTAGTCCTGAGCAGCAATCGTCTACGGGAAGGCCACCTTGAGCCAAATCTCCAATGTGTATGTCCGTTGTAGTGTTGTAACTCGTGTCTTTATTTATTGCGAGTGGCCGATTAGGGTACAGAATTTAGGTATTGTTAACGTTGTTCAACTTTACCATTGAAGTTTCCTGGTATTATGGGTTTGAATGTTGGTCTAGGTGTCGATGGTGTGGTCACTCTCGTTGTTGCTTCGGTACTGGCAATAGTTGTTGTTGGTTGTGTCGACTGAGTACTTATTGTGCTTGGTATCGTGATTATGGTAGTGCTGCTAAGAGTGGTCGTAGTTGGTACCGTAGTTGTGCTGATGACTGTAGTAGTGTTGATATCCGCAGTTTCCTTTTCAGTGATCAGATACGTCGTAGTTTCGTATGTAGAGTCGGCCAAGATAGTTGTGATACCATATGTACTTGATTGCGTAGTTGAAGTTACAGTCGTTGTAGTTGGTAATGCAGTTGTGGGTTTAGGAGTAGTTGTGGTTGTCGTAGTAGTAGTAGCTTTGGGGGTTGTAGTTCGCAGGGTCGTAGTTTTGATGGTAGTTGTCTTTTTTGGTTTTTTGTATCTCGTAGTTTCGGATACCAATGTTGTAGTTTCAGCTGTAATTGTTAATTAATCCAAGTCTTTTTCGATACTAGTAATTCGTTATTTAAAATGCAGAGAAATTTAAATTGAGGATAATTAAAAAATTTGTAGTACATTACCATTTTGTAGTTGGGAAGGCTAATCTGCCATTTGACTATAGTTTTGGTAGTGTTTGGATAAAATGGGATTATTTTAGGGTAGGTTGGATTCAAACACTCGCACATTCATTCAAATAAGTACAGCAACAAAGAACACAACTTCAATTTATTCCAAATTACTAATACATGGATTATAAATAAATTTAAATAAAAATACAATTAAATTTCAAAATAATTAAAACGAAATTACTTTATATAAAAAACGAGCTCAATGAACTTGAAGGTCTGTCTCTTTCTTTGCTATACGTTATAACGATTAAGTTATAAGTTCTTAAGGGGAAACCGGACACCGCAGTGACCGCAACAGGGATTGACCACCTTCTGAGGTAAAAAGTGAAAGGAAATCTCAGTCTGTCGTTCTGTTTTAGTTGCGTGAAGAGGAGGTTAAATTAGGTTGCTATGGAGATCGCGTATAATCACTTTGAAACGCCCTCGGACACATTTTTTATGCCTAGCTGTGACCAACGCACTGTGAATTCACTAATAACTAATGGTAGATTCCATAAAGTGGGTGGGTTATGTATAATAGGCCCTATATCGTGACTTTTGGTTTTCAAAATGAAAGAGAAAAAAATAAAATATGCTATCTTTTGGCCAATATTAAATGAATTTTAGTTTCTTTATTTTATTTGTTTGCAAGTATTTAATAATAATAATAAAATTATGGAATTTATTATCTAACTTTTATATTATAGTTTAAAAATATTTTTGAGAACTTTATGTACACACCGAAGTGCAGCAGGGTAAACATTTCTACAGGGGCCCATAGGATTTGCACTGAGTTATTTGCCCCTTGTATGTTGGCTTTTTCCGAATATATTTTATTTTATATTTTTCATATTGTAAATTGTGCTATAGACAATTATCAACTGCTAAAATTATTATAATACGGGTTTTAATTAAGCCATAGGAACTTTATGATAATTAGTGCGCAAGTTTATTTTCAACTTTTATTTTATTATTTATGTTTTCTATAGAGTCAGGTGGGTGCAAGATATTAGCCAATAAGAAGGCTTATAGTTCTATTGCATCACTTGCTACCTTCTTTCAAAATTTCTTATTCCACGAGCAGTTGGGGCTGTTATTTATCATATATTTTCGTATTTTCATAAAATATTCTAAGTTTATGCCACATTTAAATGTATTTACATATGGGTGTATAGCCTCGAAGTTATTTTTTAAACGTTTTTAATACCACGTGATTTATTATCCCGACTTATTTTTAGGTCTTATGGTCCGAGTTTTAAGTTCCGCTCTAGAGGATATAAACACCATTAAGAGGACAATAAAATATAACATTGCCAGTACTCTCTCTAAAAGTATAGGAAATCCGATGTCACAACACTGACCATCTACAAGCACTTTAAATTGCAGCAAGATTGATTATAGTGCTCTCTTTTCTAATTATATTAATACTAGGGTTTGTAAAACCGCAGAATACAGGAGCAACAGACCGTAAAACCACTTAGCATATTGGAATACGTTTTGGTTTCTACCTTGAATTTGGTTGTCTAATATATAGTTTACGCGCATGGAGGATTCATACCATTTACACCAGGAGGTCGGGCTACTTGGTGGACAGAGTGCAGTATCAAGTAGCCTCGCCTCCTGGTGTAAATGTATCAATGTTGCTAGTCTGAAAAGTATGTATATTAAGGGTTCCGCGGTGAAGCTAAATTTCCGCAGCCCTGGCGGAATTTCCGAGAACTAAAACCAAGGAAGATGGAGATAGGGAAGTTTGGTCAGTATAGGAATCTCTCTTCACGAAATGTAGCAGGTCACATTCGGCGTTAGTTTGAACTGCGCAGTCTCGGTTGGAAACCAGTAGTGCCGCCTATCCTCAGCACGATGCGCGAGAAAAGTGCGCACATGCACATCCAAGCCGAAAACGGGATTTTTGGGCGACTGGAGTTATAGCGTTACACGAAACTTCCCTATCTCCATCTTCCTTGCTAAAACGAAGATTGTTCTTTAGGTAGATAACGCAAGCCACCATTGGAGCCCTATAAAAAATAGGCCTCAAATAAATTATACTGTTTTTAGGCCTATTTTTTGAAAAGTAATTATAAACAATCATAAAATTGTAAAAAATTTATTTATTTAGTGACTATATATAAACATAGCATACTTAAATTAATAAGCATCAGTGATATTTTTAACAAATAATTTCAACACTAAAGGTGAAAATTTAAATAATATATTACAATTCATAATTTATTTAACTTATAAATACATATGTAATATTTAGGCCCGTTTTTTACTGCTTGAAAAGGTAGGAGTTTCCTCAGGCGCAATAGAAGTAGAGTTGTTTCCACTATGAATGAATAGCAAACCCACGATAATGAGTCCCGTTCCAGACCACCACATAACTGATAAGGTTTCTTTGAAGAGAACTTGTCCATAAATTGCCTGAAAAATCAGTGAAAAACTGGTTATTTTTAGGTTCTGCTAGTTTTGCAGCATAGATTATGTAGTTACAGCAAAGAAAAAATTTGCAGCTGTATTAGTAACAGTTGCTTCTAGAGTAGATTTGCAAAGATGCAAAGATTTGGTAAAGATTGTCCACATAATGGTGTTGCAAAGAATCATTAAAAAGAAGAAAACTACTCGAAATGTCATGAGAAACTGCAATAATTAATATTTGTCAAACTCTCCTTGTCCAAATTATTGTAATGTTTAGTTACTTACGCGCAAACAAGTGTTGTGCAATTGCTCAGCTTGCTCCATCATAGCTCCATGATCAGTGGGTTTGACATTCATGTTTTCATCTACAGAAACCTCAAAGTAGTAAATCGACATTAATGTTTTGCAGGTTAGCAATGCTTCGCTCGATGTCATGGAGAATTTTCCGCATAAGGACGCCGACGCGGCTAAAAAGCCGGAGGTTAATGCGAAAAACATCCCTTGAACATGGGTGTCCTTTTCTTTAATTGGCAGGTTGTCATTAGATTGAACATGATGTCGATCATTGTGACTGGTTTGACTAAACCTTGGGTTATGTAATTGAGATTTTGGCTTATGATGCCTTTGCCGGTGATCTACCATTATTATTAGATAATAATTTTACAAGTTTTATTGTTTACATTAACCTGAATCTAATTATTTATAACGCAAAATCCCTAAGACTTGGTACTCTGAACTGTCACTTTAAAAACAGCAGCCGATCGAAACCAGTTTCCAAGTTCGTGATAGAGGTGAACTGAATTGAACTTTCTTATAGATGTAGTTCGTTTAGTGCATTAATTAATTATCCAGGTTTTATAAGACCAGTAGAGCTGATACTTTGCACTGAACAGTCTAATATGAATGCGGTAGCGTTCTGTGCAGTAATCAATATAACCGGGTTTTAAAAGACCAGTGAAGCTAATATTTTGCACTGAACGCAACTAGCAAAGACCAATTGCCAGTAATCAGTCCTTGGCTCTTTGTTCTTTCTTTAGTCCGTACACCGACATTTAAAAATTTAAAACTGAGGACTGAGGGACAAAGAAAGGCGTGGTAGAGCGAGGCTGTATACGTAACCGCTAATCTCAGTTATTAGCGTTATATTTAACTCTAACAATCAAAATAAGAATTATAATTATCATTAATTTCATTAAAGCGCAGATTTTGAAAACGGTAAGGCTCTAAACAAAGGTGCCAGGGTTACTGTACGACGACGGCATGGAAGAGGGTAGATCGAGATCCGGCAGTATTAACATCGCCTCGGATTTTACAAAATGGCGTCAAGGAGTGTTTTTCAATGGGGTACCGGGGTTGAATTTGTTGGTGATACGGAAGACCAATGGCCACTTTATACGTTTAAATGCTAAAAGCCCAGTATGTACGGTGTTCGCGAGTGCGTCGCTTTTGGGAAAACGGATATTCGAAAAGCTACTACAACGTAAACAAACTCTAACAACAAATGGGATTAAATCCGCCGTTGATATTGGATATGACGTTGGACGTCTTTGCCTACGATTGCGGCTTCGAAAAGCGGGAAGTAAGTGAATATATTTTGCTATTAATTGGATTGAATTTTCTCGTAATTTTTGTTGAAAAATTTAACTAAATTAAGCACGCATTGGAGGGAAAAAACCAGGCCTAATCGCCTAGGCAAAAAAGGGAGCCGATGTAAACAACAAAGATGGCCGCCTCCACTCGCTCTTCAACATCCGCTCCTCAGGAAGAGCGCAGTGATAGTCGGGTAGCCGAAAAACCTCATTCCTCAACATCCACTCGTCAGGAAGAGCGCAGTGATAGTCGGGTAGCCGAAAAACCTGATTCCTCAACATCCACTCGTCAGGAAGAGCGCAGTGATAGTCGGGTAGCCGAAAAACCTGATTCCTCAACATCCACTCGTCAGGAAGAGCGCAGTGATAGTCGGGTAGCCGAAAAACCTGATTCCTCAACATCCGCTCGTCAAGAAAAGCGCAATGATAGCCGGGTTGCCGAAAAACCTGATTCCTCAACATCCGCTCGTCAGGAAGAGTGCAATGATAGCCGGGTTGCCGAAAAACCTGATTCCTCAACATCCGCTCGTCAAGAAAAGCGCAATGATAGCCGGGTTGCCGAAAAACCTGATCCTCAACATCCTCTCATCAGGAAGAGCGCAATGATAGCCGGGTTGCTGAAAAACCTGATTCCTCAACATCCGCTCGTCAAGAAAAGCGCAATGATAGTCGGGTTGCCGAAAAACCTGAATCCTCAACATCCTCTCATCAGGAAGAGCACAATGATAGCCGGGTTGCCGAAAATCCGGATTCCTCAACTTCCTCTTACGAAGCTGTTAATTAGTGAATGGTAATTAATAAAGGATAGAACAAATTGAAAATTAACTTTGTTCCTTAAAATTATTTGTATTTTATCAATAAATGGCGTAAAATCGAGTCAAGTGTGTCTTTAATAGCTTAACAGGGTTGTCACAGTACCTGGAAAAGTCAAAGAAATTTAAAAATGGGCCCAAAAGGTCAGATTAAATTTAAAACACACTCCTTCAGCTTCCATTATAGAGTGCTGTCAGTTGTGACGCCAGATCCAAGGTTAAACGTCACGAGTCTGCCTTTAGCAATGGGCAGCCATGATAGTTACCGTTTTTTCTTTATGGGAAAACAGCATGGGTGACGTCACACTGGCGCTTCTGACAGCACTCTATAGCGCCATTCTGGCTTCGGTATTTGAAAAAGCCGCCGTAGCCGCTCATTGGCTAGTCGCTTGGCGCCTGCGCTCTGCCTTGGCTTGGTGACCCTTTGTTTTGTACAGTGTTGCCAATGTGGCTTTGGCGGGAAAAAGGTAGTTTTTTGATAAATCAATCGATTTGGCGGGAATTTCAATGACCCTGGCGTTTTGATGGGAAGGGAGAATAGAGAGTTTAAGCATCCCCTATACGCGTACGTGTAGCCACCTTTGACAATGCATTGGTCTAATGCACTGTGGAAGGTAGCTACACGTACGCGTTTAGGGGATGCTTAAACTCTCTAATAACGCACACACGGAATAACGTATAATCGGAATAACGCATAAAAACCGGAATAAGGCATAATGGGAATAAGGCATAAACGGAATAGCGCATAAACGGATTAACGCATAAACGGAATAACGTATAACCGGATTAACGCATAACCGGAATAACGTATAACAGGATTAACGCATAAACGGAATAACGCATAGGCGGAACAACGTATAACCGGATTAACGCATAACCGGAATAACGTATAACCGGATTAACGCATAAACGGATTAACGCATAACCGGAATAGCGCATAACCAGATTTACGCACAAACGGAATAGCGCATAAACGGAATAGCGCATAAACGGATTAACGCATAAACGGAATAACGCATAAACGGAATAACGCATAAAAGGAATAGCGCATAAACGGAATAACGTATAACCGGATTAACGCATAAACGGAAAAACACATAAACTGAATAACGTATAACCGGATTAACGTATAACCGGAATAACGTATAACCGGATTAACGCATAAACGGAATAACGCATAAACGGAATAACGTATAACCGAATTAACGCATAACCGGAATAACGTATAACCGGATTAACGCCCAACCGGAATAACGTATAACAGGATTAAAGCATACACGGAATAACGCATAGCCGGAATAACGTATAGCCGGAATAACGTATAACCGGATTAACGCATAACCGGAATAACGTATAACCGGATTAACGCCCAACCGGAATGACGTATAACAGGATTAAAGCATACACGGAATGGCGCATAAACATTTAGGGACGGTCCCCTATCATGGCTTTAGGAAGGTTCTGTTCGGATCTCGCCTTTTCCAAAACATTACTGTTATTTTATGTTATGTTATGTTAGGTTAGGTTAGGTTAGGTTAGGTTTGGTTTGGTTAAGTTAGGTTAATAACATTTTATTAATCATTTAACAATGTTACGCCTTTTCCAAAATATTGATGTTTAGCTTCATTGTCTTCTCAAATAATATGCCTTTTCCAAAACGTTACTGTTATGTTATGTAAGGTTAGGTTTGGTTTGGTAAGGAGGACGTCTCTTCCTCTTAGGAGCGGTTATACACTTCAAGTAAGTGTATCCCTTATGGAATGAAAAAATAAATAAATAAAACCATCAAATTCTACTCTATTTGAGTCTTTTTGGGTATGCAATATTGGGTTAATTGGAATAGGAGAACTGGGAATTGGGTTGATTGAGGCTTGGGTAAATGCGAATTGGGTGTTTTAAATTGGGTGAATTGGGGGTTAACCCCTTTAACAGCCGCAACCGCCCTGGGCATCAAAATCCCTGGCTACGCCTCTGTAAATATCATCAAAAGTATATAGATATAAAAACAATTGTACACTTCGTTGAAACAAGCCGTGGATTGGCTCATAAAGTAGCTTTAGTTCCAAAAATAACGTTTGGATCGCCAGCGATCTCGTACTACTTTCTATAAGTCTATGACGTCAAGAAACTCTTCCTTTTCTGCTAGAAGCGTTGAAAGCATAGCTCAGGCGAGATCCGAACAGAACCTTCCTAAAGCCATGATAGGGGACCGTCCCTAAATGTTTATGCGCCATTCCGTGTATGCTTTAATCCTGTTATACGTCATTCCGGTTGGGCGTTAATCCGGTTATACGTTATTCCGGTTATGCGTTAATCCGGTTATACGTTATTCCGTTTATGCGTTAATCCGGTTATACGTTATTCCGGTTGTACGTTAATCCGGTTATACGTTATTCCGTTTATGCGTTATTCCGTTTATGCGTTAATCCGGTTATACGTTATTCCGTTTATGCGCTATTCCGTTTATGCGTTATTCCGTTTATGCGTTAATCCGTTTATGCGCTATTCCGTTTATGCGTTATTCCGTTTATGCGTTATTCCGTTTGTGCGTAATTCTGGTTATGCGCTATTCCGGTTATGCGTTATTCCGGTTAGGCGTTAATCCGGTTATACGTTATTCCGGCTATGCGTTATTCCATTTGTGAGTTAATCCGTTTATGCGCTATTCCGTTTATGCGTTATTCCGTTTGTGCGTAATTCTGGTTATGCGCTATTCCGGTTATGCGTTATTCCGGTTAGGCGTTAATCCGGTTATACGTTATTCCGGCTATGCGTTAATCCGGTTATACGTTATTCCGCCTATGCGTTATTCCGTTTATGCGTTAATCCGGTTATACGTTATTCCGGTTATGCCTTAATCCGGTTATACGTTATTCCGGTTATGCGTTAATCCGTTTATGCGCTATTCCGTTTATGCCTTATTCCCATTATGCCTTATTCCGGTTTGTATGCGTTATTCCGATTATACGTTATTCCGTGTGTGCGTTATTCCCTCGGTCCGTTTTGATCATATTTTTTTAAACATTTGGTAAAATTTTAATCTTTTGGCTTGGCGCATCCGATTTTTACCAACCAACCAGAAATGTTTCCTTCATAGTTTTGGTCCCCCAAATGGGACCTTTCTTATAGTTTAGTATTTAGTTCTTCTCAGGCAACACCTTCACAATGCTTACTTAAATTGTAGTGCGGCTGAAAACGTAAAACTTACGTCAATTTTGCTCTAAAAGGAGTTGCGGGAAATAACGACCGTCGGCGGGAAATTTTGGGTCGTCAGGCGGGAAATTGACAGTTTGAACCATTGAGTTCAGAACATATATCCTTCTAGAGTTCTATTTGGATATCGGGTTTTCGCGCTCGCGCGACCATCGTTTTTGAAATTATGGGACGGACGGATAACTTTATCATTAGGTGGTGGCGCCATCTATTTCACTTAAAACACATATTTGTTACTATGGCGTCTGCTATAATTTCTTAATATAGATAGGAAATGTTTAGAAACCGCTATGATAATGGAAGTAAATTGCTAGATTCGAGTTAAAACAGAGAAGAAACTGCATTAACCGATAGTATATGAGCTTTCGTGATAGTCAACTTGACAAAAATGATCACCGCAAATGTCTTTTTTGGAGTCCATTCAATTCCATTAATGGCCTGACACCATTGTTTTGGTAATTCCGAATTTTTGTAGGGAATCTTAATCGTACAGTTCAAAAAGGGTTGAACTATCTAAATATTTATTAATTTTCTATACGTATACACTTATGTCACAAAACATTTTTATTTCTACCAGTGTTGACACACTTTTCTACTGAGCATTTTCGACCCATTTTAAGATTTAATACATTTTCACATTATGTGTTACTTTAATAACTAATAACATATAATTCTAAAGTAAAAACACGCATTTAATAAGAAATTGATCAATATTCCAGTTACTAAATATCAAATTTTATTTATTAGGCTCCACTTACAGCTTTTCAATTACCTAACTTTCATATTTCGCGCTTTACTTCTTACTAAGCCTAATTTTCAAACTCAAGCTGCGTCGAATTTGGGGGGCGCTTTCCCGCAAAATCGTGGGAAATTCTTTTAAGCTTCTCACGTAAGGCGACAGATGGCGCTAACGACTAATGATAAAGTAATGAAATTCGACGAATCGAGTACGCGAGGAGGAAATTCAACAAAAACTCTAGAAATAAATATATTAGAACTCAATGGTTTGAACATTGGCAACACCAAAGAGAGTATATTCTCTTTGGCAACACTGATTAAAATGGCGGAATTCGTGCTCAGTGTTCGTGCTTATTGTAAAATGATTTTACATTTAATGAAATATCCCCATTGCGCAGTAAATGGTTTATTTCTCGCCGAAAAGAAAAAGAACAAAGAAGGCAGTTCTGGTACTGTAAATATAGTCGATAGCGTACCATTATTTCATTTAAATTTAGGTCTTGCACCTATGCTAGAGGCAGCTTTGTTGCAGGTTCGTTAAGCCTTGGTTACCTTTAATTAGCTTAGCATTATTTTTGCGTAATTTTGAATATAGGTAATTGAATAAAAGCCATGGATTATTAATTTAAATTATCTTTCTGGGTTTTAGGTTGATAGTTACTGCAAAACGAATGGTCTAGTCATTGCTGGCTACTACCAAGCCAATGAGAACTTTAAGGATTCCAAGTATGTCGAGTCATTGACCCCCTCCCCCTTTTCACTTCTTAATTAGGATGTATTTAATTTAATGTTTGTACTTCCTGTTTACTCCTAGTCCTGACTCTCTGGCGTTTAAAGTAGCTGAGAAAATTAGTGAAAACTTTGGTGAAAGCTGTTTAGTGATGGTAGACAATGAAAGGCTATCTGATACTTGCGATGATAAAGCCATTACATTCTATCAACTTCAGGATAACAAATGGAAGCAGAGGAACACAAAGTAGGCAATATTTTTGATACTTTTTAAGGGGTTTGATTGTGAATTTTGTGGGGATATGTCACTGTTTTTTAAGCTGGCTTTATTTGGGATGTTTTGACTTTTTCTAAAGTAATGGTTGTTTTTACTGGTACTTTTAATTGTTACCAAACTATTCCTTATAAATTTGCACTTGAAACTTCAGGTTAAATCCAGTATTAGTTGATTGCATTTGCGCAGTACCAGGGTTCATACAAACCTGGAAAACCGGGAAATATCAGGGAAAAATCAGGGAAATTTCAAATAAATAGTAAATGTCAGGGAAATCAGGGAAATTTACGAGGATAGTGTACTTTTCGCCTAATCCAGTTTATTTTCGATCGAGGTAGCTGAAAGAAAAATATATTTCGTATTATTTAATAATAATAATTTCCAGTCATAGAGATGGCTCCAGCGGTACTCTCGTTCCCTCTGAGGCTCTGAGTCCTCTCAAGGCCATGTTTGTAGTGTTATTAGCATACTCTATAAAATTAGGGGCTCTTACACCTGGAAATATCAGGGAAAAACCTATGAAAAAAACCGGGAAATATCAGGGAAATTGATTTTCCAGATTTTGTATGAACCCTGAACTGTACTCTTTGTTCCATTTATTCCCAAAAGCTTTCGCTTAATTCTCCGTTGGCTGATGTTTTATATTTCATTCCATTACCAAAGCTATTAATTTTGATTTATGGCCATGAATGGAGTTATTTTTATTTTTGTATTCCATTTTTTTCCAAAGATTTTTATTCCATAGAGTAATATCGGTTACGGGGAGGGTGACATTAAACTCCGCCCATTCGCCATTTTGGCGGCAGAATTTAACATGAGCTCTATAGCCACCAGAAGGTAACTCCATCTGTTGGCTTATTAATTTCATTGGCTGAAAAACCAACGACGTCTCACCCCCCTCAGCAAATATTACTCTATTACTTCTGAGCGAGCTTGGTTTTGGCACTTTAGCTTTGTTGAATTGATATTCCGTCCATTTGAAGGAAGTAATGGATATTTTCCATTATATTTTATTATAGTATTAAATTTGACAAAGAGAAGATGGCTTTGGAAGTGACCTCAGCATTGATACACTCTAAAGTTTATCGTAAATTAGTAGATTTTGATAATCACTTAGACAACATAACGGAGGATTGGAGTAATCAAAATATCAATAACCAAATTTCTCACTGCTTATAAAATAAAGATTGTATTAAATATTAGTTTCCACATCTGCAATATATATTATATAATCCCCCCCATTCCATCTCTAATATACGCTCCGAGTATTTATTCAAGTTTATAAATTGAATTTATTAATAATAAAAAAGACCTATTCGTGATGAATTACGCATTTGTTTGCCTCTCGTTCCAAAGAGATGTTATTTTCATGATACAGCTCATCTGAATAGTTTCTTTCAAAATTCAATTGTGTGGAGTACTTCAATATATTTTGCACTACTGGATTAAAGCTAAGTTATTCTTTCATATCCATATGGGGTTTTCCAATCTGCTCTGTGAAGTTACAAATTTATAGTTTGACATCCAAAAGGTGGCTCTTATGGGGAATTTTATTTTATTAATAAGAATTTGTTCAATTCTTTCCCAATAACTTAAAGTATCTAGTTCATCATGCAGTTATTGTTGTTGTTTGACGCAAGAACGACTCTGGGTTTAACTGGTTATAAACTCTTTATTAAGTTAATTAAAACATTTAAGTTAATTTCCGGGAACGCTACTGACAACTGATATCTGAGAACAGATAACTGGGAACTGGGAACTGATCAACTGTGAACTGACTTTGAGAACTGACAACGTTATCGGAATGTTATCCGGTTATATAGTTAAGGCATCGCGATAAAAAATAAAGATTACAAGAATGACCGCGATGCATAAAAACACAAGTGTAGAAAATATAATCTGGATATAGATAAAAAACAACCGGTATTATCTCTAATTTACAACAGTTATGGCATTTCTACTGCCAATATTTCGCGCCATGTTCTATAGAATAGTGTCAGTACTTCCTATGCAAACGTCATACCCTTCTCCTCATCCCCTCTTACAAGAGCGCCCCTAGAGGGAGGGATACACAGTCTACACCCCTCTCTAACACACTAGATTTTAGGCAATGTTTGACGCCATTTTGTATTCTGTGGAAAATGCTCAATAGAGTGCTGTCAGAAGCAGCGCCAGTGTGACGTCACCCATGCTGTTTTCCCATAAAGAAAAAACGGTAACTGTCAGGGCCGCCCATTGCTAAAGGCAGACTCGTGACGTTTAACCTTGGATCTGACGTCACAACTGACAGCACTCTATAGAGTAGTGTCGGTAGAGAGGGGAGTAGACTGTTTATCCCTCCCTCTAGGCGCGCTTTTGTAAGAGGGGATACTGTACGCGCCTGGTAGGGGGGATGACACTGAGCTAAGAGATAGAGTAATGTCAGTTCTACGTATGCAAACGTCATACCCTTCTATCTCTTAGCTAAGTGTCATCCCCCCTACCATGCGTGTACAGTATCCCCTCTTGCAAAAGCGCGCCTCGAGGGAGGGATACACAGTCTACTTCCCCCTCTACCGACACAACTCTATGGTATGACGTTTGCATAGTAGAACTGACATTACTCTATACATAGTTTTCAGACCAGGAGGCCGGGCTATTTTTCAGCCAAAATGCACTACCAAGTAACCCGGCCTACTGTTGTAAAAGGTATCAATCCTATACTTATAGAACTATATGTATATCTTCCAGCCATATCCCCTTCATTTTACCCTCCAATTTTCAGTACCAATTAAAACCTTGATTAGCTAAAACATTGTTGACAAGAGCTATTTCAGGGTTCATACGAACATGGAAAACAGGGAAAACCTGGAAATATCAGGGAAATTGGTGTAGAGGAAAAAAATCAGGGAAATATCAGGGAAAATGAAAATTTCTTCGAAAAATCAGGGAAAATAAATTTTTTTCCCAAAAAATCAGGGAAATTAAAAAAAGTGAAACAAATACACTTCAGTGGGACCCATAATCTAATTTGGTGCTCGAAAAAAATCGTCTTATGACGGTTTAAACGCAAAAATAGCGAGATCACAGTTGATCAAAGTCCAAAATCGTGGAGCTCGCTTCGCTCGCTCAGCAAATAGCAAATGTTTAACTTATTATTTAAAATTAATCCAGTTCAAATGAATGTTTTGTTTTTGATTTAAAACGGCATCAATTGCTTTGATTTCTGTAATTGAATTTCGCCGTAGACCTTTTATGAGGTGACCTTTCCTTTGACTGGAAATATCTAAGACCATAGATTGAGCTAAATTACGACACTGACCGTCAAAATATGTTTTAAATCGGTCATGTCTGAAAACATTTCATTTCAAGTGGCCCTTTTTTATAGCTTAATTCGGCTTAATTTGCCCCTATTGTAGTCACTTTTTGCTTACTATTTCTAAATTAATTAGTCACTTATTCAACTAAAATTGAGCGTATGAGTGAGTATCAGCCCTGGTGTATGGAATTCTGTATTTTGGTACTGTCTATTATAACCTAACAAAGAATGGTAAACATATAATATTTATTTCGTAACCAAAGCTACTGGTAACCACAGAGGCATGAGCCTATATAATGTGGTTGTAGGTATAGTCTGGTTACCCTATTTGAAATTACAACACTCCTCCAATGCAAAAAATGCACCTGGAAATTTATAAGAAGTACTCTGGAAAACCTGGAAATATCCGGGAAATTGGGTTTGGAAATTTCGTATGAACCCTGTATTTATTTTTTTCAGAGTAGAGCTCCATTCCACATGTGGAGCATACATTAATTATCTCACCATTTACCCTCATTCTTATTTAGGCGTATGCATTATACATCGTTTTTTCAGGCTAGGAGGATTGATACCATTTACACCGGGAGGTCAGGCTATTTGGCGGACAAGGTGCAGCCTTACCAAGTAGCCCTGCCTCTGTTGTAAATGGTATCAATCCTCCTAGTCTGCAAAAAAACGACGTATAATTGGTAATTGAAATAAACCAAGCAAAATTTTACGCAAATGAGCAACTTTATTGCGTAGTTAGTTAACATGGAGTTTGTTTTCAACACATGGTTATAATTTTTTTTTTGTTTTGCAGTCTTGTACAAAAATCGTTTATTTTTTTTAAAGCACCAGTACAGCCCGTCATTGTCTAGCGAAATTTTATAATTATTTTCAAATATCCTCGTAACGTGCCAAAGCCTTTTTAAATATTCATTTTTAAACGTGATCCTTTTTCCAAAATATAAACACTGGTCGAACCATTATTGTTAACAATTCCCTTTTTTTTTATTAGGCCACTCTGTATCACTCGGTAATATCATTAATTTATCATTTGGATAAATTAAGTTTTGCATTTTTGCCCTGAATTTCAATAGCTTTTCCAGTCCCCGTATATTTTAAGGACATCACTCCTTCTATGAACTATTAATTAGTATTAATTTTAGTAGATTATTTTTACGGTTAATTTAGTAATTAGATTAGGGGGGAATGGGTTTTGATGCTAGAAAGAGAGGTGGTGAGAATTTTGAGAGAGAAAATTTCGTAAGGCATGGATAAAGTGAAGAAGTATTTTAAAAGTGAAAAGTTATGTTGTTTTTTTTGTCTTAGAATTTTTTTTAAATGATCTTTTAGAGTTTTTGAAGTTTATTTACAAAAAGCTACGAGGGTTGGAATTTAACTTTAATATTTAAATTACGAATAAATTAACAAAATTAATTAACGAAGTTACGTTTTGAAAATTTATGAAACTATATACACGGTTTGACTTTTAATTTAAAAGTCTTAATAACGTAATTAATTTTAAATTATGCTAATTTACATTGCATTATAAAGGGGCGCCTTTATTTAATTGTTCATTATAAAAAAATAGCATACCAAACTTTAATTAAATAATTTATAAAACCTATTTAATTTTATTGCTTCAGCGACGATTTAATTTTAATTAAGTTTAATTCCAACCTCGTATTTTTAAAGCTATAGTTTTTAATTATTATTAAATTCGAATATCGTTTTTAATCTACGAGAAGTTTGAAAATCGGATAAATTTGGGTTGACGTCTTATTAATCTCTATTTGAGTGAGAAGGGTTGGTTGAAAACTTTGTACAATTTTTTTTTTCGTTTTTGTATCGTGGAAGGGTGAAAAAGAGTTAATTATTTACAATATTAACTAATTAATCCCACTATATAGCTTAAGCGGTGATTTTATAATAACAGTTTTAGGCGGTATTATTTATTTTAAATTATATTTAAAGTCAACATGCGAGCTGATAAATTCCTAGACTTAAAATAGAAATAATTTTTTTTTTGTCTTTTTCCGAAAGTTTTACAAACAAAACTTGTAATTTTCTCGCTCTCATTCAAAATTAATCAAAATAAATTTAATTTAATTTAAAATATATTTTAAGTATAGGAGAATTTCGCGTTAAATTTTCCAACTTCTCATCATGTTGACTTTAAAACCGGTGACGAACAAACTTAACATTCGCAAAAAATTATTGAAATTTTTAAAAATATACAAAAAGATTATTATTATTATTTTTTTTTCTTAAATCTCTAACAGCAATAATGAGAGTCACCGCTTATTAATCTTTACGACTGAAGGCACATTTTCTTTTTTCATTATTCTTTATTTTAGGCACAATTAAAAATCAGTTGTCGCTGGCCAACTTAAAAACAGTTTTTTTCGTAAAATTCAGATAAATTCTAAAGTTTTAAAATTGCGTTTTTAAGATCTTTTAACAAATTTGCTACAGCCTAAGTATTGTTTTTTTTTTGCGCGCGCATTGTGGGGTATAGTTTCTTAATTGACTATATTGTTTTGGTTTTTAACTATTTTTTAACTATATATAGTATAGATATTGCTTAATCTCTACAAGTATCACGCAAAATACTTTTTGTTTTTGTGTTTTTGTTTTTCAGGAGGGGATATGATTATTGGACCTATAGAGTTTTGGAATTTTTATTGATCACATTTGATCACAAAACTTTATTCGAAATTTTTGTTTATTTAATTTTCGCTTAACAGTTTAATTGGTATATTTTTAGATTAAAAGAAATAGTTATAGACGTAATAATTTGACCAAATATGACGCAAAATGATATTAAGGTTATCTTGAATGGTGTATTTTTTATCTACTTCACGTGATTTATATCGTAAGTCTGAAACAATGGAGCATTATTTAAGGAGACCTAGCTTAGCTGTAATATACTTTAAGAAGAAACCTTTATATCCACTCCAATAAATTATCTCCATGGAAAAGGCATTATTTAGTTAATTTTAGACATTAAGTCATGATACTTTGTGTGATTTACATCGTAAGCCGCTACAATGGAGTAATATTTAAGGAGACCTAGCTGAGCTGTAATATACTTTAAGAAGAAACATTTATTTCCACTCCAATAAATTTTCTCCGTGGAAAAGGTATTATTTAGTTAATTTTAGACATAGTTAAGTCATGATATACCAAAGACGGTTGTAGAATAATATCCTATGAAAATTAAGTCTATAAATATAGAAACACAGTGCAAAAATATATTTGGTCAAATTATTTGTTCTTTTCTTTCATCTAAAAATACATAGCTCATTTTTGTTCATTTAAATTTTATCATAACTTTAAACTTTACATGAAAGGGGGATTTATCTGTATTTCGATGTACAACCTCGATCGACTCCGCAGTGGTTTTACTCTTTTTTTTTTCAACCACAAGATTGAGCGTAATCCTTTATTAATTGTTTAACAGCTAAAAATGTTAATTGAAATTAAGTTGTATCAAGAAGTGATATCTAGTTTATTAGGGAGAAGGTATAAATTCGCCTCCGCATTTCCAGCTTTATCTCCAGTCCAACGTAGGTCCAGAGTTAATCCCCGTATCTAAATTACAACCTGCATCTCATTGGCTCTTGAAAACTCACGTCAGCGCGACGCGAATGACGAAAATTGCAGTCATATTTTCCGACTCCTTTTACGCCCCCCCCCCCTTGTATTTTGAAAGGGGGCGCGCGAATACTTAGGCATCTTATACCTTCTCCCTAATAAACTAGATATCACTTCTTGGTTGTATATAATAATATTATACCTAAAATGGGAGCTCATAACTTTCTCTAAAAAAAGAAATTAATTTCAATTCGTCACACCTGACGAAATTTGCATAAATGTTAACTAAATCCCATTCATTTCGAAACTTTCGTATTGGCCTCCTACTTTCGCAATTTATTTACAAGAATAAGGCTTAGAAATAGTGTTTGAGGAGGGGCACCCACTGTGCGAGCACTTTAATGCTAATGGTTTTTTTTCTTCTAAATTGAGACTTTTTGAGTATTAGAATTTATAAAAACTAAATAGGGTCGTATAGTATTTACACTAAAATTTTGCTTTAATTATTTTCTTTTCTAAAAATGGGACTGAAACCCTCGGACTTATTTGCATCGGTCACTTGTCGAAAACTTGCTCGCTTAAACGTTTTACTAATCAGATAGCATGCCCTCGTAAAATTATTGTTACAGTGATACCCGTAACATCGTACGTATCTAAAACCTATATCTAATCGGGGTTCAGAATGAGAATATACACTAGAAAACTCATGTCCAATGAGTAATAGACTTTAATATTCTCACCCAGTTAGAATTTAGGGTAGAATACCCTTATCCAATCAGATTGTAGGTTGATAAACCATTAATCAGTTAAATTTTAGGCAAGAATATCCTTATCCAATCAGATAGTAGGTTGAAAAACCATCACCCAATTAGATTTTAGGTTCGAATATTCTGATCCAATCAGATTATAGGTTGAAAAACCATCACCCAATTAGATTTTAGGCAAGAATATCCTTATCCAATCAGATAGTAGGTTGAAAAACCATCACCCAATTAGATTTTAGGTTAGAATATTCTTATCCAATCAGATAGTAGGTTGAAAAACCATCACCCAATTAGATTTTAGGTTAGCATATTCTTATCCAATCAGATTGTAGGTTGAAAACACATCACCCAATTATATTATAGGCTAAACAACCTACATCCAATGAGACACGCAGTTCAGCTTTCCAATATTTCAACCTATGGTCAGTCAGTCAGACGATATCTTACCGGTGGCATTTCCAGCACAGTCTTACGTATTCGTGGGTTGAGGGGTTATGACCCGCGAATTTCAGTCCGTTGATCCTATGGACGATAGTCTAGGATCACGAACTGTGGCTGGAACCTCCGTCTTTTCTTCGAGGATACCTTCGGGGTGAGGACGGCAGAGAAGATTGCATTCTCCGGCGAGGCGACGAAGGTATTTGTGGGGCGAACGAGCGGGTCGGGGTTTGCGGGGTGGGCGGTTGAGATTGCGTTGCCCGACTCGGCGAAGGAGGTGGCATCCCAGGACGCTGATAGTTTCTCCGGCATATACTGGCGCACGGTTCCATCGGTCGAACCGTGTTGTGGTAGGAGATGAGCAACTGGCGACATTCCGCTTCGTCTTGCTTGAAACCGGAATTTGGATAACGGCTACGGAGACGTTTTCTTTCCTATAAAAACGCCCACCCAATATCCAATTAGAGCTTAAAACAACAAAAATTGCCTACATTCTGGGTTCATTAAAGAGTCATTCTGCTATTATAGAGAAAGAGGTATGAGACCTAATTCAAGTTGGTAAGGTCGCCTTTTGATGCCAAAGACAATGGAATTTCGGATATGTGTAAATATATTTTGAAACACTTTCACTTAGCCTTTGGCATCGATAGACCAAAAGCGGGATGAACGCAGTTGGTTTTCAAGGGACACTCTTTTACTTGTCAGAATGTTCATTGAAAGTGAAAGAACAGTGTAAGTAAACGACTCTCAATTTGCAACTATAACAAACCAAGAAAAAAATGTGTCTAAAAAGAGCAATAACTTTTGTTTGCTTCACGAAAACATATTTTCCCTCTTAACGCCTTCTGACAGTTATGTCTCGCATTATAGATTTGCTCGATCTTTTACCGAGTACAAAAATCGATCAGCTTTCATATAAGAATCATAAGTGGCCGCGAATCTGGTGCGGTACCAGTGGCAAGAGAGGGAGACACTCGCTATTCCCCTTGATGGAAATACTAAACTAGAAATGTCAATAACTTCGCAGACCAACCGTCTATGTTCTCGTTACCGACACTATCCTTGTCAGAATGGAGGTCACGTGTCCTTGACTTATCCTATCATATTTCGGGACTTAAAGAAGATACGTGGAATGACACAATGACAGTGTTCAAGCGTCAACGACGAGTTAAGACCAGACGAAAAAACTTTCGTTATAGTTTGATTGTTTGTATACGCTTACCAATTGAACGTTTCTACTCTCGAAGTCCGCGAGCTGTTTTTGGAAGCCAAAGTTTGGATTAGCTATGCTCCTGGCTCCCCTGAGCGCTTTCAGAGCGTCCCTCCAACTAAGACTCGTGATTGACATGATGTAAGCCACTGCCAATGTCACGCTTCGAGATACCCCCGCTAGACTGAACGAATAATGACAAATAAAAAAGTTACGGTTAAAGTGTGTCATACGTCTTAGGCCTATACTATTTTTAGATGACCAGTGTCCTATTAACCTTCAACCTGTCATCATGGCGTTCAAAAGAAAATGCAAGGCTGTAGTGCCATATTCCCGGTTCAAACTCACGAAAGCCACATTGACAAACTTATAACGTAGCGGTACTTACAAAAAATATGAGCTTATTGTGACCAAGAAGTGATATCTAGTTTATTAGGGAGAAGGTATAAATTCGCTACATTTCCAGCTTTATCTCCAGTCCAAACGTTACGTAGGTCCGGAGTTAATCCCTGCCTCTAAATTACAACCAGAATCTTATTGGTTCTTGAAAACTCACATCAGCGCGACGCGAATGACGAAAATTACGCATTTTCCGATTGAGGAGAGGCGAAATAGCCCGGCCTCCTTTTACGTTCCCCTTGTATTTTGAAAGGGGGACTGGGACTATGGCCAGCGAATACTTAGTCATCTTATACCTTCTCCCTAATAAACTAGATATCACTTCTTATTGTAACCTAATAAGTGTTCAACGTTTACGATAAGTTTAAAATTGATTGAAATAGATTTTAAATTAAATTACAGTCTTCAAAAGTAAAATATTTTTGTCAAGAAGTGTAGGACCAACTTTAATAGTGTGTTAACGTTTCTCTTCATTATTACCCCCGAAATTCCGAGCACGTTTTTAACTGAAACGTTTTAAAATTATATCAAAGAAAGAAAGAAAAAGAAGAGTACCAAAACTTTGAAATAGTTATTATTCCTAACCATATTTTCCTTCTAAAAAGCTGAGCATGTTTCTAAACTTTTTTGACAAAATAAAAGCTAGCGAGAAAAAGTCGCATCTCGTAAAATTTAAACATCATCATTTATGAAAGCCACGTTGCAGGAATAATAAACATAACAATTCCCTATATACTAACTTGTCATTGAAAATGTTAAAAAAAATTCTTTATAAAGGCGGTTAGGGTTAGGCCTTATTGCTAGCAAGTAGCAACTACAGCATAACTCTAACGAATAATGTAACGCCCAATTTGGTACGTAGTGTCTTTACAACCTTGGTTAATATCGTTCAACACTGATTTATTAACCAGGATTTGGAGCATTCTAAGGTTGGAAAAAATAAAAGCTCAGGGATATATTGTATTTTTTTCTGGGGAGGTGTTAATGTAATTCTAGTCTCATCACGCTTACCGACGGGCGTTACGTGCCTCTTGCTCAACGCGGCTCCGTTAATCTAATTGCTCCATTTCATTAGACAACCCTTTCCTAAGCCTAACTTAGAAGAACATCCCCCTCTTTCTGCCGTCTCTCTTTATCTAGAATCCATCTGAGTCGCAGTGGGAACGTAGTGACATTAATAACAAGACTCTTCCCGTTTCACAATACACCTTCTTTTGATTTGATTACAAACTAACTGTGAGAGACACGTTCGATCAGAGGGGGATAATGGGGAGAAGGATGACACTCTGTATACTCTAAATACTTTAGTTATGTAACATACATCCCCTGGCTCATCCCTTTTTTGTTTGCTCTCTCGCTCGCCAAACTTCAGATTGGCATCGCTGTTTGGTACTAAATCCTAGTCAGCAATCAACCCACAAACATTGATTGTCTTGACGTGGGACAAAAATCCACATGCGCGTCTTGACAAATAATTAAGTGCTAATAGAGTAATGATATGATTCGGTTTAGTAACGTTGTTCCAAATGTAAAATGTGGGAAAGAATCATGTTACAATTTCCCGGCCCGCTTTGTGGTTGGTACACTTCTCTCTCGAAGAGAGTTATTATATACTTCTGATTCGATTTATTGGACTGCGGTGTTTAGTTTCTACTCAAAGTATTGGACTTAGTTTGAAACACCACTCTTAAGAAATACGTGACAATGTAATAACAATGAAAATTAGATTATTTATTATTTAAAGGGAATTAAATCTCTTTTTTTTTCTTTATTACGCCACGCAAAGGATCAATTAATGGACACTACCTTTATGGGTTTTTGCCAGGGCCAGAGGTCACCTCATTAAAATAGACTTAATCATAGTAAAAAATTTTTTTTCATTGCACTTTATTCAATTTTTAACTTCCATTAGGTAACAAATTTTTTCTTCAATGAAATTGTAGATGTAGTTTGATAATTTTATATTCCTAATCTATCTGTTAATGGTTTTGGTTGGGTTTACATAGTTACCAAGTTAAGTGAACTACGTTTTAGACAAAACTGGCGAACCGTAATGATTCCATTTTCTAGCAAAACGTTGGAAACGTATTAATTTTTGTTTATGCTAAAACTATTTGCTTTTTCCTCTTGATACGAAGATATCACGCGACAAAGCAGTTTGGCTGTACTTAGAATCAAGTGTAGATTGCAAAATAGATTAAGTTGAAGCGGATTGATACGCAATGTTAAGCCTCATAGAGATAAGTGTTTAAACAAACGGGGGCTAATTATCCTTGAACAGTAGAATAAGTAGGTTACGCTATAGGGACAATTGTTGCCATTGGGCGAAGGGGGTGCAAGTTCGGGTGAAAGGGGGGCAAGCGACTAAAACGTAACGTTTTTAATCATGTCGTTTGGGAATCGTAATGGTCACCAAATCTCGGGGGAACCTATTCCCATCTTTTGCCCACTTAGAATAAGAAATTATAAACAACAAGGCCAAAGCGTTACTAAAATACATTGAAGCATTCCTTGTGTTACCTCTATAAGTTCATAAGATATGTTCCATAAGTTTGTCACTGGTTACTGAGAGCTTGCCATGAAGTGACGTAGGTCATAGATTCGAGGTAAAGCGAGGGAGGCCTGGTGAGGCGCTTTCAAAGGCTTAGTTAGTACAGACTAAATAGGTAGATGGATTGCAAAGCCGAGTGTAGTCAATTCTCTCTTGTCGTTCTCGAACTAGCTCGAGCTGTAAGTCTCTGGCATTACGAAGTATATGAAGTGTCATACTTATGGAACATATCTTATAAACTCATGTTTACAGTTATACTATAGTTAAGTACAGTTCATGAAACATGAATGCAACAACTCTGTATTAAAATGGAGTTATATTTTCTCAATGCCATGAATGTATTATTGTTGCCTAGTTCAATTTTCTTTGTAATTTTACGTGCGTTATTTCGAAATTTTATACGTGTTGAACTTTCGTGGGGGATACGAATACATTCGTGATGCAGTGTGAAAGATTAAGAATGGTTAAGGAGGGGCTTACCAATGGATGAGTACGTTTCCACCGCTTGTTCGCGCACTGTGAATAAAATCGTTGCTTTGTGAGAAAAACTGGCTGATATTTTGGCGAGGTGAATCGGAAGCTTGAATACACAAGTACTCTTTGTCCTGAAAAGTAAAACAAAAGACGTTTAAAAGAAGTGTAAATATGAAAAGTTTGCAAAACTCCGCGTGATTTATTGTATTTTCCCACGGCATATTTATCTAGAGAATATCACGTTTTAAGAAATACGATACTAGACCAATATTTTAAAAGGTTCCATTTTTAAGATAGAAACTTAGAAATAAGAGAATCCTTTCTAAAGTATAGATATGGTTTTATTTACCTGGTGTACTTTTCTGGCATTGTCGTGGATGGAAATAATGTGAGTGATGTTATTGGATCGGAGTTGTTCCTGGTCCTTTGAATCCCGGAAATTGCCGATGTAAAGGCCGGGAAGGACCTAAAGATAAAGTTAAATTGAAGCTTAAGTATTATACTAATTAGTTAGTAATACCAACAAATAAAGCTAAGAGTTAATTAAGTTTAATAGTAAGATATGTATAAGATCCAGCAACGTGTAGTCATGTATAGTTAACGACAAAATCCTGAAGGAATACATAAAACTAACTGGAATCCATGTGTAGTCACAGGGTTGCCACGGAATTTTCTGAACCAAATTCCCTGACTTTTCCAGGTTTTCCCTGACCTTTTTCTGAGATTTTCCCTGACCTTTTAGGCCGAAAGTGTAAATGTTTACAGCACGTTTTAAGTGCTTATAATTAAATAAAGTCTCTACATTAAGTTTTCCAATGTATTTTTCGCACCAAAATGATTAAGAAACATTTTAACTATAAACAACAGTCGTAAATCATTTACTTTATAAAAACAATTCTAGACAGCATTTTTAAGGATTGCTCTACAGTTTTCTGTGTTAAGAAGAGAGGATGAGGAGAAACTTTCATTACTCTTTCAATAAAGACTTATCCCCAGAAATTTTACCCACAAAAATAAAATTCCCTGACTTTTCCCTGACCTTTTCGGCCCATTTTCAAATTCCCTGACCTTTTTTGCCCTGAGGTTTTCCAGGTTCTCCCTGACCCGTGGCAACCCTGAGTCATTAAATTTTCTCAACATATCTAGGCGGGCTTTGAAGGAGGGGCTAGACTAATCATTATATATGATGAAATTTACCTCGCGAATAATATATCTCGCTTCGCGTTTTACTTTGCTGACCACGCAGTCAAATTAAAATCAGAGTTATAAATTTCCTGTATTTATGAAACCATAATATAGTAGGTTAAAAATTGGTAGCGGGAAATTAATAAATATCTTTGTGGTTAGGCCTAGGATTAATGGGACACGATAATATCTCAATTTAACCGAAATTTTCAATTCCCCTTTAAGGAATGATAACATCTGTAATATAATTAATTGGATGCCGAAAGTCAAAGTTAACCTAATTTAAATTCCTTTGTCGTATTCCATTCCCTGGATTATTTACGTTTCATTTAATTAAAAGATCTTTCGATAGCGCATGATCCAAACACGGGAGAGCGCTGCTTTCAATGAATAAATGTCAGTCGAATGTCTTTTATAATTAGCAATCGGTTGCCCGTGTATCTCAGCCCCCATTCTCCCCTGTCCCTAATCGTGTCCCGGTGATGGTAGCTACTCGGGAATGCGAGATGGAGCGAGCGAGCGAAGGTTCCACTCCAGTGAAGGGAATCCCGAATTCCTGATCGGGAAATTCAAGACCCCCACTTGGCTGCTGCATTGCGGAATAAGAGGGGCTAAGCGCCAGGGGCTGGATACGTTCATTTTTCACCCAAAAACTAAGAGAGACCCAGACCAGGGAAGCGAGGAGAGAGAGACAGTTAGGGCAATGGGCAGATTCCATAATGGGACACATGTTTTAGATAAACTATGTATTATGCATTTATAGAAATTCAGTTATGGGCTTGTTTATCTAACCTAGGAGGATCTATGAAATAAGATATTTTCAAGGGTTAGGTTGTTAGTTAGTTATTTCAGGGATACATTTATCACTGATGTATAATCGATTTCTGATTGTGTTTACTTAAGCCTAACAAACGTATTCATACTTCCAAACACTTTCGTACATAATTTCTAAAATGAGTTTTTCAGTATTTAGGCGGACTACACCTTATTCGTTATCGACTTAAACTTAAATTGTGTTGAATTTATAATAGTTAAGGACGCGATAAACCTATTTGTACACCTTGATATGTCAGTAGGTAAAACCCATCCGCGGAAGGATACTATATACTTAATCCCGTACAGATGAAAGGTATCGGTGAAGAGTGAAAGAGAAATTGATAAGTCTCAAATGAAATCAAAGAAAATGGCCAATTGTCAGCGTTCATTTGAATTGGTATAACTAAATAGTTGCTGCGTTTTAATTGAGTACAATGCGTGTTATTATATGATGAACCTTTTCGATCATTTCCAACCCTTTATCCGCAATCTAATTGAATATAATTGAAATATAATCTTACCTTGTTCATACCATTTCCCATGGCTACTTTTGGTTATGGTATCCGATTGACTTTACAAGGGACAGAATCTTATTGAACGGATGCAGTTATCTATGTATTTCTTTTTAGTTTCTACGAAGTTGTTTGTTTTCTTTTGTATTTTGACTAAACTTGTTTCTTGTATTTTTTTCTTTTTAATCTTTTTGCGGGTTTTCTGAATTACTTAGCGGCTCGGAGTATTTATTTAAAACTTGAGGGAAATTCTCATCTAAAATATCTTTTTTTTTCGTCTTCTATACGTCTAAATTTATGTAACGGTTCTTTGAATATTCTTATTTATTTATTTATTTATTTTAATCCGCAGTCCGATTGTTAATTATAATATTTACGTTTTTCGTTAGTTAAAAAATTATAAATTATGATGATGGCTGGCTCACTTTGGTTTTGGGATATATCACGAAATTTTTAAAATACATCTCTCGTTAAATCTAAACGTATTAAAATTAAATTTTTACGTCACAAAACGAACACGAAACCGAAATATATATTAAAACTAATATAAAATAATTAAGGTAGATTTTCCGAATGCCTCGGCATTTTTAAACACAATCCAATATCGCCGGTTAAACGGCTATAGTCCAATTTCGGACAATCGCTTAAACTCTCGCTTCTTCCACGCATCTTACTTAATTTGGTTTTAAATTATGGTGGAAAGTTCTAGATTTTTTTTAAATTAAGGTAAACTAGGCCCCTATTATTTGAAATTAAGTTATAATAGCGACGTAAACGTGACAGTTTCACTCACGACGTTGACAGTGACACACAGTTCGGACTAAATCTTGATAATCTTTTTCGATGCATTTTAAGTTTCGTAATTCGTAGTAGACATGTGCGATGGAATTAAGACGTATATATTTTCTTAAGCCTTGGTCTTTAATTTTACGAAGAATTTTTCAAGTTTCCGGCGGGTATCACTTCTCAAAGCAACCGCGTTGGAATAACGCTAACCCCGCCCGTTGAAACGCTTTTACCGAAAGTAAAGCCTCTTTTCAGACTCGTATAACGGTACTGCGTAAGGAATGCGTTCCACCACCGGCTCGATCGTTAAAACGGGTTTGCCTTACTTCGGCTCAGCGTTCTCTCAGGCTCTCTTTGGCCTGTAGCCAAGGATATTTCCACAGCCTTTTCCTTACGAGTAGCATTACCACGTGATCAGTATCGCCTGTATGCCGGTCCGCCTAGATCTGCCCTCTGCAGGTTTACAATTTTACTATAGGAGGAATGATTTTTGGAGAAGCAGGTGCCAGTCTTGCCTTGTCCGACTTGGGGACACAGTATCGGCTATAGCGTCCGGGACAACTTGAATTGACAGCGCGTACGAAGTTAAACTCATTCTTATCTCCATTAGAAAAAGGTTAGAGAAAAGAGTGAGTTATACTTCGTACCTACTGACAAGTCAATAGCGTTACTCTTCCCACTTGTATGTCTATCTTCTAAAAAATAAAATGTAGGGTAGTCTTTGGATCGAAATTTCGCAGAGCGAGTCTCTCACTATCTCTCTCTCTCTCTCTCTCTCTCTCTCTCTCTCTCTCTCTCTCTCTCTCTCTCTCTCTCTCTCTCTGGGGATTGGGAATTTCTAGACGAAACTTTCACTATTTTTTTTCTCCTTTTGAAATATTTGTCAAAAGAAACGGTAGGTTTTTCTTAGAATTTATGAATATGTCTTTACTCTAATCAGAACGTATTGGAGTTCTAAAGTGGATGGAGTATAAAAGAAATGGCTTTAAAAGTAACGACGTTACTTAAAAAAAGGACTTCTCTATTGTATTCCATAGAAACTCATTTTAAAATGGAAATGAATTATTTTATTTTCGTTTACCCCTGTACGGTAGCTTTGCCCGGAGCATTGGTGTATACCGGGCTCAACATTTCTACAGGCGCTCATAAGGAATATATGGAGATGAAATCTCCTAAATGTTGGCTTCCCCTTAATGACTAATAATATCGAAATGTTAAGTTTTAAATCAAATATTAATATCAAAGAGTTGAAATAAAAGAAAATTAATTAATTAACTATTAAATATAAAACTTCGTATGCATCCTTGACCTTTTTGAATTAATTATTACGCCATTAAACGCCCATGCAGATTTTGTTTCGCTTGGCTGAAATATAAATCATTTATTTTCGTTTCTGTTCCTGCATTGTTCGTAAGGGAAATATGAAAAATAGAAACCATTTTTAGTATTTTGCGTAGCCAACGCTAAAAAAGTAAAACCCACATGAGCAGGGGTAGGTTTTCTATGGGAAACCTTAAACCACTTTCCAACAATTACACCAAAGCTACCCAGCTTATCCTGGGTCATTTTTAGACCATTTTCTTTCAAGCAGACTCGACAAATTTAGTTTTTTTTCTTACGCTGCAAGCTGTATCCAAGGCCTTTCTGGGGGGATTAATGGCAAGACGGTGGTGGTCTTAAATGTACCTCTATATCTTTCCTACAGTTTATTATGTAATAGTAGGAATTTTTTGATTTTATAGTGTAAAGGATGAAACAAGAAGTAATCAAAGATTGTGTTGTTACCATTACTTACAATTATACAACCTGGAGTTTCTATGATTACGTGTTTTATGAGTTTAGTCATAAAACACTATCTTACCAGAACATTCAATCCCGGTTTTATGTGACAGAGTCTATTTTATAGTATAGTAAACCTAGATTAATGATGACAACGTTAGATTGGATTTCAGATCGCGTTACCTATAGCGCCATATGTGTGAAGAATTTTGTGTACAGCGTGTTTATAGTGTTCTGTAATGTTTCAGAAACATTGTAAATGCCATAGGTTTATAAGATATGTTCCATAAGTATGACACTTCCTATACTTCGTAATGCTGAGACTTACAGCTCGAGCTAGTTCGAGAACTACAAGCGAGAATTGAAGACTACACTCGGTTAATATTGCAGTCCATCTAGCTCCTATTTAGTTTGTATTTAGCCTTTGACAGCGCCTCACCAGGCGTCGATTTACCTGGAATCTATGACCTAAGTCACTTCATGACAAGCTCCAGTTTGTAACCAGTGACAAACTTATGGAACATATCTTATGAACTTATGAAATGCCCATATAGAATTGGAGATATTGGATGAACTTAACCATATCTCTGAAAAAAGATAAAGTTCTAACACTTGAGATAACAAAAATATCATCATCTACATTTAATCCTTTCATTTCTGGACAACCCTTGACTATCACGGGGACAATAAACTATGGATGGAGTCGGAAATCTTCGCGGAGCTCTAAAGGTTAACTAACCTTATCCTTTATTAAAGAGAAGACTCATTAGTGGAGCGTCAAGCCTAATCTCCCATTAAACGCAAGAAGTTTGCCGTTCCCATTTTGCTAATTAAAGACAGAGGCTTAGGCTATATAACTATAAACAAATAGCAGCAGCGGCGAATAAGAAGCACTTTCATTATTTTCTTAAGGAGTTTCTTCAAGTAATTAACGCTTAATTTTAATTATCCCCTCTCTAAAATCGTTATATGAACTATTAAATAAATAGCAAAATACTTAAAGTTAATTATTTTCCCACTTAAAGGGTGCTAAATTACTAGTACTTTCTAAATAGATCGTTTTTATTTGAATCGAATATTTTTGTCAGTTTGACCTATTTTAAAAGCATTTGAATTTTAAACATATTCAAATGAGGCGTGAGTAAAAGATTAGAAATATTGAAATTAAGCACTTAAACCTTAAGTACAAACCAGGAAGCCTCAAATATTGAGCTGAGAAATCTTCGCGGTTTTTTAAATCCTTCCTATCGGAATCCATTGGGACCATTAACAAAAACGATGCTACCTATAAGGGACCAAGGCCCGTTGCTATGGTAACGGATCATCCCTATACCCCACTCTACCCGTAACACTTGACTCCATTGTAATAACGTTATCTTCAAAGGATAAACCTTGGAGCATTAGTGAAAAGAGATATTGGTAAAAGGGTGCTTGGGTTAGAGAGAGGATCGTCATCACGGGCTTACGAACCAAGTTGGTCCCATCGGCGCAATATACCCCGTCAAGGTCGACGTCGTAAATCAAATGCGTATATACACTGTTGTAGCAAAGCGGTTGAGCCAAGAGTGGTGGGAAAATGCTTAAGAAAGAGAAGGATGTTTTGCTATTTACAAAAAAGGAAAGGTCGCGCTGAATGACTCAATTAAGAAATGCTTCTTGGAAAAGGCGCCGAAACTTAGATGAATTAAAAAATAAATGACTGGAGTTTAAGTTAAATGCGAATTTAACTATCCATTAAAGAATAAATGACGGAAACTAAAAATACGGTAGTGATTGGAAGGGACACTTCAAACACACGTATGATTCACTGCAAATTTAAGGCTAATTATACATTCCCAAATCTTATACGTGTTCTTGTTTAGTTACACATTTAAATGTTGACTTAGTAAACTTTGAAAACTCAAAACGCAACCGTGAGCGTGTTGAATAGATTTACATAAACATGTACACGAAATTCAGTTTCCATGATGTAGGTAATTTTCGCGTTTTATGTTGACCCACTTCCTACTTTCCCCTGTATTATTTTGTATATTCAAGAGCAGTTTATAATACATCGAAAACTAATGCGGATGAAGCTACAATTCTAAACCTATATAGGGATTAAAATAGTCTTTGCAAAAACAGGCTGTCTAAAACCATTTCAAATCTGTTACTCTAAGGTAGCTTTTTTTCCAACTCAGTTGTTTATGAACTTAAATTAAGCCGAACATATTATATATTCAATGTAATAATGATGGATTCTGCTTATCACGCTATGTTATTGGATTTCCAAATGCAAGAGTATACGATAATTACTTATTTCAGTGTTGCAGTTTGCACGTTGAGTTGTATGCGCAATTTAGCTAAATACATTGATTTTCCCTTAATATTTCCTTTTTATTGGTGTACTCCCAAGGTCCTTTATTATTGAACTTCGTGCTTCTAGTACGCGCTCAATGTAAGCCTGGCAAATAAATGGAATGGCCTTTTTAGGTTAGAAAAACTAAAAACATTCCTATGGATAAAGATAAAGACTAACCTAGTTTTTGGAAATTTTGAGGACAGGAATTGATTTTTTAAGATATTCAACTAGGCTGTTTATATTAGTCAATTTACTGATAACGAAATGATATAGTAAAAACATAATCTCTCATTTTCTGACTTGAACCATTCATTTTTAGCCACATCGTATGATGTACATCTACGATGAGGCTCTTAGTTTGACCTGCCCTGTTGTTGTAGTAGTAGTAGGGGTGTCACAGTCCTGCCTTCGGCAGTATCAAATTTCTCGTTCGTCATTTTTGAACGTCGAGAGAAAATATTCTTCGTTTTAGTTAACGTTACAGTTCACAGGTGGAGTTTTAAACTTAATACAGGGAAGAAATTATTTTTTAACTTTTCTTCCTCCAAGGAGAATCGAACCGCGGACCTTTCACTTGCCAGCCCAGTACTATACAGCCTCGCCTAAAATCGCTTGTTAAGAAACGGTCTCGAATAAAGCGCTATACTCGGAGAGAGAGGTTTGTCACATGCACGGTCCCCTTCTCTCTCTCTATCTCTTCAACTAGGAGTCATGAAATTATCCGAGGCCAGGAGATATAACTTCGCGGTTGGAGAGGCAAAGGATTATTAAATAAACTTTTACCGACCGGGGAGAATTAAGTTTTTATCACTGTTTAGGGTAGGGCATCGAGGGGCTATTCACTCTGATTTTATGCACGGTAAATCATTTAAGCATTGTAAAAGATAGCGTTATTCACTCATTAGGGTAAGGTATAGAGGGGTCATCCACTCATTAGGGTAGGTATAGAGGGGCTATTCACTCGTACGATGTGGCTACTATTACGAGCCCTTGGGTCGTCTTGTTTCATCTATGGCAACATCGACCACGCTGTATTTAAATGGGTCTGAAAATCGTTCCTCAAATTTACATTTTGAAGAGGTAAAGGTTCTCCTAAAAACCTCATTATCTTTCAGTCTCATCTATATAAAATTCCCATAGACGATTAATCCTGTAATCCTGGGCCATATTCATTCCCCTATACCTATTTTACTACCTTAACATTGGATGCTGGTATAATCCGCTTAACGTTATTGTAATGTATTATCCTCTCTTTTTAAAAAGGAACGATAAGGTCCACTCTTCCTTAAGCCTCGGTTTATTGCTTATTGCTATTCATGGTTGGCTCCTGGAAGCGCCTTATATACTGGTTTCCGTGTTGTGTTCATAATCCATCCATATACATCACTCGAGCCCCCCTTCTTCATAGCCTTAACCATAAGTTTATCAAGCCTCTAAGTACAAAAATACGGGTTACAACTGGGCATCTTCCGCAGGCTACTGTGACGTCAGAACTCGTATAGCGCTAAGATCCGAAGAGAGAAAATTTTGAAATTTCCGTCGCGGTGCAGCCACCAAGCGGTCGAGGCGATTACTAAATGGCCACATGAAAAAAAAAACAAAAAAAAATCATCCAATGGAATAAAGGAGATTTTTACGTTTCGTATAGGCAGGCATTGGTTGGGGGGGGGGAACGAATCTTCCCTAAGCAACCCCAAATCCCTCTCTCCCAAACTCATTTGTCCCAAAATATTTTTCCCCCAAAACAGAAACATTCCCCTAAATTTCCCTTACAATATCATCTCGATCCGTGCCTTCCACTGCTTTAATAAACTCGGCGCGTATTTCACTGTGTATCTAAAGTAACGCAATAAAAGCAAACTGAATGATTACTACCCAACCCAACCTAACCTAACCCAGCCCAACCCAACCTAACCTAACCCAGCCCAACCCAACCTAACCAAACCCAACCCAACCTAACCAAACCAAACCCAACCTAACCTAACCCAACCCAACCCAACATAACCCAACCCAACCCAACATAACCTAACCTAACCCAGTCCAACAAGGCTAATTTTTTTCTAGGTAGTTTTTATTTCTATAGGCTAAAATTAGATAATAATAATAATAATACTTTATTTAGTAACAGACATTACAGGCAACCACAGAAGGCCTAGGCCTGTAAAGTGTGATCTCAACTTCCGGGCTTGGGAGAAACTGGAAAAAATCTTTTGGGCGAAATATTCCTTTTGGGGATTATGGGATTGGGGTAAATGGGAACATACCCTCGTGAGATAGAGGCGGTTTCAGTCCTGAAACATTCTAAAAGGGATAAAAGAAACGCTAGGCTAGGCAGTACAATTTTGTATTGAAGTTGAGGTGATAATTGATACGGAGTGAGTATAGGGTTTCATTAAAGGCAGCCAGACAAACACTATTGCCATAGGAGGAGCAGCCATTTCTCTACTTAGAGGCATGATAAACTTATGCCATAACCAAACCCCTAAAGTCGTAATCGAGTCTACCAAGAAATAGGGTTTTCTTTACACTATACACCCAAAAGATGAGGGAAAATATTTTTTAGGAAACGGCCAGTTGGACTATGGTCTGGTTATAATATATATCGATCCATTTGGACTTCCATTCATAAGAAAGGACGGGTTTTTTTTGGCAGTCTGAATGTACAATATGGCTGGCTGTATGTGACCATCTTTAGAGCGATAAGGCTAAGATAGCAGAGACGTCTGTAAGGATGAAATTTACCAGTGTGGAAGTCCTTGAAAGTCTTAGGATATGTTGACGTCGATAAAGGGATATGAAGCAAACTCTTCCCCTAACACATCTCAAACTATCATCAGTGGCATAATACGATAATTCCATGTGTCTCTTCTATTTTTTCCTCTTTATAGATATATATATAGTAAATAAATATATGCTTCATTATATTTATTGTAAATTGTAACTGAGATCGACTCTAGGAGTTAATAGTATTTTTTACGATGACTTTTGTCCTTGACCTAATGATATTACATTCTTCCAAACATATTATTTGGTCCCAAAAATGAATTATTTATAAAATAAACTTGGCCTTGTTGTCGACTCTACCGATATTACCCTCTTTTTCTGTAGTTTCAATTACAAGCCTAAATAAACTAAAACAAAAGTTTATTAAATTATTTCCAAGATAAATATTGTTTGAATGTTGTTTTATTATTAACATAAAAAATAAATAATAAATATATAATTACTTGGCCCTTTAGTTTGTTATTCCCTTTTAGTGACGCTAAATTTAATTTACCCTTAAATATTTATTCAATTTGAAGTTTATTAGTAAAGGCCGACTTCCAGCGAAAAGGGTTCTAGCGAACTGAAAACCGAGCATCGAGACTAACAATGGAGCGACCGTGCCGATTTTCGAATCCCCGCTGGGGTAAAAGTTGGAAGGGTTCTAGCTAACTGAAAGCCGTACAATGTGGTTCTAGCGAACTGAAGGCGAACAAATGAAATCCTTTTCAAATTTATTTCCTCTAGAATTTTTGCTTTCCCCTGAAGGAAATTCACTATTGTGTATCTTCAGTTCGCTAGAACCACATTGCACGGCTTTCAGTTAGCTAGAACCCTTCCAACTTTTACCCCAGCGGGGATTAAAAAATCGGCAGGATCGCTTCATTGTTAGTCTCGATGCTCGGTTTTCAGTTCGCTAGAACCCTTTTCGCTGGAAGTCGGCCTTTAAGGCCTCCCTGTCCAACTAAGTACAATTTATTCAATTTTAAATTTCCAAAATAACTTTTATACACTTTATATATATAAATTTAGATGTAAAAGCTTTTTCCTTTCAATTCAAAAGTTTGAAAGGATTATTGTAAGGATTGGAAAATTCTGGACGATTTTTCATAAAAAAAAGTGGGGAAGCATTTGGGATAAGTGGCTTTTAAGATTGGGCGAAAAATATAGGGAAAAAGGTACAGACAGCGTCTATCTGACGCGGTACCTTATCTCCCAAAAAGCATTTTTACACGATTTTCATGCAGGAACTGTATCTTATTTTTGGAAACATTAATAAATCAATACGCGCAACTTCAGTTTGATCCAATATGGTGATAAATTCATGGCTATATATATTTTCGTTGGGGTCAGATTATAGATGACCTTTTGCACGTCAGAACTCTGCCAGTTTTAAAGATTCAACGAAATGGCTTTAGAATATTTTAGACTAAATTGTTTTCTTCGCAACGGTACCAAATATTTGAATCTACATCAATCAGAACTCGATGTAATAAGGTTCTTAAGAAAAATCCGGTTTTTTTAACTATATAAAGCGAGCTTTCGGTTTGGGGAGGAGCTAAGATTCGTAAGGTAAGCACGGCCATATTGGTGGGTTGAATGCGGAAGTAAAGCTAAAACCCACCAATGTGGCTGCCAGAACCGTGATAATTAAGATTTAGGAGGGTGTGACGTACTACTCAATTAACTAAACTGACTTAACTTTGTGGACTTTGTTGTAACAAAACATTCTATAGACGTCGTCTTTTTAGGTAATCAATTATTTCTTTGAATAATATAATAACTTTTTTATTAAATTAGTTCTGGCCATTGACCATGACTGGTCATCCGTCGTTAATAATTAATTAATGTCGATTATTAATGAAAACCACTGACCACACCCAAAAACTATAGAGCCGAGCTAGTCTCGCGTCATCTGGCTTTAGTCTCCTAGTATTCACCTTACTTGGAACTCTAGAATGGTAACTTTTATAAATCTTTTGTTTCCTTTTTCTATATGGGTATAAATAATAGGTGCGCTTTTCGAGGCGTGGCTGTCCACAGAATTCGATATAAAATCTGTTTCCCTGAACCGACTTCTTGGAGTTTCATTTATATAGAAAGGCGGTTTTCGAATGAATAGTTGAATACCGATACAATTAATTGCTTTTTGACGTTACTAATATAATTGCGTAGCTTTTTTTATACCAAAATGACCCATGAGTACCGCAACGCCTCCTTGGCCTTTTTACTATATTCTCACGTTAATTTTTAGGGGTCATCCTTAAAATACGCTGGACAATCTTAAAGGCCGACTTCCATCGAAAAGAGTTCTAGCGAACTGAAAACCGAGCATCGAGAGTTCGAGACTAACAATGGTGCGACCGTGCCGACTTTCGAATCCCCGCTGGGGTAAAAGATGGAAGGGTTCTAGCTAACTGAAAGCCGTGCGAACTGAAGATACACAATAGAGAATTTCCTTCGGGGGAAAGCAAAAATTCGAGAGGAAATAAATTTAAAAGGATTTCTATTGTTCATCTTCAGTTCGCTAGAACCACATTGCACGGCTTTCAGTTAGCTAGAACCCTTCCAACTTTTGACCCAGTGGGGCTTCGAAAATCGACACGGTCGCTTCATAATTGTTAGTCTCAGTGCTCGGTTTTCAGTTCGCTAGAACCCTTTTCGCTGGAAGTCGGCCTTTAACTTGAAAACGATGTTCCTTAGGACAAAATGTCATTGAAAATTTTCTACCCAAAATCGTTCAAAGAACATACAACCCCCCCCCCCCCTAATTTGGGACAAACCTTTCAGAAACACCATGTACATACTAAGAAAATTGTGGATGCTACTTTTTATTATACCGTGATGGTATTAATAGATGCTTGTACCACCACATTAATGACTTCAACATGGTCTAAGTGTCGCTATATGTGTATAGTATGTTTTGTTACTTATACCTTTGCCAGTATGGTATTTATGAAAAAAAAATCAAGTGTTTAATGAAGTCACTAGATGTACTACCACCCTGCAACTCCGTGTATTAGCTCTAGATTAAACCAGAAGTGAGATGAGACTAGAAGTAAAGAGCTCTAGCATTAGTAGTAGATCCTGGCACTAGTGAACAAATTTGAGGATTTTATGCCGCTTCCATAGCGCCTAAACTAAAGAGAAAAAAATTGGTCGGGTTCCAAAAACATTTCCTACCCCTTTCCCCTCATCCTAAAGCCTCGGAACACGGACGCGGGTGCTTGAATCTAGTTCGGCCGTCTACCGCCACGAGCGTCTCACGTTTTGGAGGGGAGATTCTGAAACCGCTACCAGAGGGTCAACCGTTGGTGTGTTATCAAGAATATTCACTTTCGCCAAGTGAAGAATTTGGTTAGCTCAGTACTTTAAGCCTCATCTCACTTCTGATTAAACCTACTCTAAATCTGTTACCATTTTCTATGTTTCTACGTTACTCGCTGTTCTCCAAGGCTTAAGTATATAAAACCCCATAGTCTGACTATATTTTCAGCTCGGCCATGCGAATTTTATATAGAGACCGTTATTGTTTACGCTTTTGTGAACATTATGTTGTGTATATACTTTCTTTTTTTTTCTAAGGCTAGCTAAAACTCAACGGAGCTTAAAAACTGTAGGCTCCACGACACACATTGCGAGAGTAAAAAAAACAAAAAAACTGTACAGATCGCCAGTATATATCTTTCACTTTCATACGCGTAGAACTTTAACCTTTAGATGAACTCCATTGTCAAGTTATGTCGCGTCAACCTTTATGCAAAGTAAAGTGCAGTTTATTATGGTGTAAAAATAGCAAGGGGAAATTTATTTAGACAAAGGCCTAATGATATTTTATGGAATACTATATTATTTTTTATCTAAGTCTCGAAATTACCAGGCGTTTTGGTAAAATAAACACTAGGCCGTCAGATGATGTTTCTAAAAAGAAATCTTGTTGAAAAATGGCCCCGAATCTCTCTGCATAAAACAGATTTTTTGTGGAGGGTTTTGTTTTTGGCAGTTCTGACATTGCTGTTCAGAAAATCCATACTGAATAAGGACGATGCTCCAGTAATTTAATACAATAAGGGAAGATTAAACGAGAAAAAGCGAATTATTTGTTAGCCTTTTAAAGAATAATGATGGGATTTTTCCTAGAAAGGAGAGTTGTTTTGAATTAATTAGAAACGAACTCGTCTGGAAAGACCGAGTGTAGGCTACCAAATATGTTGATTAAAGCTTTGATTAATTGTTTTTATACATTTTGAGTTCATTAGAGTAGTAAATAAGTAACGGATTAAATGGCCATATTTTGCGACACATCTCAAAAGGATGTAATTCTCTAAAATTCCATTTACTTCAACTCTCGGTTACAGAAATGTAATCCTCTCCACCTCTTCATAGATACAGAACTGATGGAAAGAATCCCTTATGAAATATTCATCTAGAACTTCCTTCTCCCACTCCAGAATCAATGTGTTGAAATTCTATTTTTTCGCAGACCGACCGGACCACAGATCAAGGCGGCCAAAAACGATAGTGGTTATGGAGAGAGGCCATTCATTTTTTCATCTGTTACGATCTTCTTATAGACTGTAGGCTTAGCCAAGTTATTCCAGGCCAGTTCCTGACATATATAAAAGCCGACCTTTCAGTCTGGCGACTATTTTTCAAAATCGTCCAAGCAAAATATTACATCTTTTCCGCCACAATATTATGGTCAGGTACTAAGGAGTGGACCTTATAACAATAGCTGTTAGATCGACCTTTAACCTTTGACACTGTCAGTTCAGGAATCTGGAAAATGTTTGATTTTTTAGGAATTTGGTGTTCTGGAGCCTTGACTTTTATTTATTGGATGATTTTATGTTTGCAATGTTGCAGTTTTCTTTCAAATAATGAAAATAATCGACAAATTTGCCGATATTTTATTGCTTATCTTCTCAAAGATGTCTATTGGAAGGATTACTAAGTAAGATATGTGCTTGCACGTGACCCCATTTTCTTAAAAATCAATCTATGCTCCTTAAAAGAGTAAAATTAAAATTTGCATCCAATTTTGTAGGCTCATATAAAAAATTCTTACACGTGAAACTTTTGATAAGAAAGAAAATTCTTTTGGTGGCTTTAATTTCAGGACTGCGGTTTTTAATAGGAAAAAGCTTCCAGCTCTTCAACGTTTCTTTTTTTTAAATTCAGAAAATTTTCAACATTGAGATAAGAACACGTCAAAGGGTCTTCGGAAGCTTAAAAAAAGTCCGTCGATATATAAACCTCGTTATCATAAAAAAGAAGTTTTTGAAAACCCATTTATCTTTCAAATATTTTTTTCCCAGGCAGAAACCCTCGTGCCTCTAACTATACCATTTTCATACAAGGTTCTTATGACTTTGCGTAGGGTTATAAATTTTAAATTAAGTAACCTTAGAAATAGCCAGTAACGAGGTAGCTCGAGTTTTGCCTGAAAACGTCCTCTCTACTGATGCGATTCCCTTTTCTTTGAGTATTTCCTTCCAGGGATTCGTTTCATCTTGATAATTCCATTTAAAGGGAAGGTACGAAGCGTAGTGTTCCAATATGGTCCCGCCTCTTTTTGTTTTAATGTAATTTGGGGATGAGATTGCTTATATAACAGAGAGGCTCAACGCCGCTGTTGGCTACTAGAATCATCCTTTCAAGGTCATATCGGGAATCGATGTGGCCCGGCTAAGGCAATGGGAATTCCCGGATTCTGGAAATGGGTACCGTAAAACCCGAAATTGTAGCGCACCAGGGACGCGTAAGAGAACCGAAAGGTGCATATGGCCATATGGTCTAAAGACAATAGTTTTAAACCTACACCTACATTTGTTTCTATAACCAACCCTAACTCTAGACCAATTTTATCTCGAGTTCTAAAGTGTAGGATATCCACTCAAAAGAGCCAAAAATAGGCTTAACTAATTAAATTAAAACAAGTAAATTATAAACAGACTTAAAAATATTCATTATCTATATCTATATAAATCAAAGTCCTGACTGACTGACTGACTGATAATCAACGCCCAGCCCAAACCGCTTGCTCTAGAAGGCTGAAAATTTGCAGGAACGTTACTCATAAGTAGTAGGGGCGTACTAAGAAAGATTTTTCCAATCCGCCGCCATCTTAAAAAATGGCGCCCAGAAATGTAAAAAATCTTCTCTATGCAACAAAGTCCGCGCGTTTCAACCGATTTCACAAATATTTAGTACACTGGCTTCCTTTAACCTATGGACGGGCTGAGTGATCTTTTGGGTTCGATTTGTTGCCATCGTTTTAAATGGCGGCCAAAAACCTAAAAACCCTTCTTTATGGAATAATGTCCGCGTGAAAAGTAATAAAAAATATCCCAAGGGGCTGACGGGCAACGCCGAGTGCCTTCGCTCCTAGGGTGCTACAAAAACATTAGTCATCAGAAAAATCTACCCATTCTTTATAACATTTTGATGGAAGTTCTTATTACACGCGAGCGACGCCGCGAGTAACAGCTAGTCAGTAATAATATTTTCTTGCAAGCGGCCATCTTTTAAGACAAAGGGGGGGGGGGTCAGATTGTCATCTTATCCCTCAGTTTAATTTAAATAAGTCATGTCGCTATACTAATTTATTAATTAACTCGAGTATTTTACTAAAAATGTGCCATCACATCAAGTCGAAAATTCGGAAGACAGCCTAAATATACCCGAATGATTTTATACCCTAACGCCTAACTGAGCAGAAAAGGAAGGCAAAGTTAGTCTCAAATGAGATGGATGAATTGATATCCGTTTGTCTAGGCTCGATATATTTCCTATTATATAGTTCCTTCTCAAATAGCTGTTTCAAGGTTCTCTAGAGATTAAGAGGGAGGTACCGAGAAAGGCTTAGCTTAGCCATGGGCGCTGTTATCTTCCGTTCTTGAAGACCTTTTGTCGGATCCTCTTCTTTGGTCACTTTTTTTTTCTTTCCACTCACTCTCCCTCTATCTCATTCTGGGTTTTTGGGTGTTCACTCGGTAAGTCAGAGTTCAGGGAAAGTATAGGGTAGAACCTGCATAACCATAAGTTTATAAGATATGTTCCATAAGTGTGATACTACCTATACTACGTAATGCCAGAAGGGGATAATAGAAGAAGGATGACACTCTGTATCCTCTTAATACTTCAGTTATGTAACGTCATTTTTCCCTGGCTCACCCTTTTAGTTTGCTTTCCCGCTCATCAAACTACAAATGGGCATCGCACCGTAAGATGAATTCTATAATTGTTTGACGTTAAATCCCCAGCAATCAACCCACAAACCTTGTCTTGACGAGGGACAAAAATCAGCAAACGCTTTTTGCCAAATATTTAAGCGCTAATAGAGAAATGATGAGGGAACTATTTATCGCGTATGTGATTCGGTTTAGTAACCTTGCTCTAAATGTTCCGATGTTGGGAAGAATGACGTTACACATACCCCGCTTTGTGGTACACTTCTCTCGAAGAGAAGTATTATATACTTCTGGTAATGCTAGAGACTTACAGCTAGTTCGAGAACGACGGAAGCGAGAATTGAAGTCCTACACTCGGTTAATTTTGTAGGACTTGCATCTTCCTATTTAGTCTGCATTACTAAGCCTTTGACAGCAGCGCCTCACCAGGCCTCCCTCGCTTTACCTCGAATCTATGACCTACCTCACTCACTTCATGACAAGCTCCAGTTTGTAATCAGTGACAAACTTATGGGACATATCTTATGAACTTATACTTTATGGTACGCAAGTAGACTTTCTCTGCATTCAGGTTAGGATGGTGGTCAACCATTGAATCGATCTTTTGTTTCGTGGCCGGTCGAGTGTTACTTCTCAGCTCATCGTCCGAGCTCTACTCTTTTTTCCCCTAGCTCATGCTTCTTTGAGCTTCAGAGTTTAGTTTTGTTGGCTCTCACCGGAAATTACGTCGGGGAGTTATTTTCTTCATCTTATATATAGGTGAAAACGTAACGTTTAGTTTCTTTCATGGTAAGATTTTCCCAAAAAAAGGAATTATAGGCCTAGTAACAGAAGTAATTGTTTATTTTTTTGCTGGAATGAACTGCTGTACTGTTTGGGAAGGAATTGACGTTGTTAATTAAGATTTAATTAAATATCTCTGAGAAATATTATTGTAACCAGAGAGCTAGAAGATTAATTAAGTTTGACTCTATAACTATATTTATCTAAGGATTAACTTATAATTGAAATACATTAGACTGTTTGCCCCTAAAAGTTCGCTTCACCTTTGGGTACAAAATTACTTTATATATTGATTTTACTATAATAATGAATTTAAAACTTCGTAAAAATTAGCTCTCCCTTTTCACACGCTGTTAAAACCACGCCCTTTTTTTTACAAGGTAAACTTTAGACATCCAAATTTACTACTGTACTTTTATTTTTTTTATTACATACTGATGACTAAGCCCAGCTAAGCCTAATCTGGTTCCAGCGGAAGGGGTGTTTCCCAGGAATTCCATTTTGCTTCACCTTATCTATCTGATAACGGAAACGATTTCAGGGAATGGGTGCCAGAAGTGAAGGGGGCGTGATATGTGTAATTAAACTAGATCTGTTTATGGCCATTTTCAACGAAAGCCAGCCGGTAGTTAAAGAATATAGCTTTTCTACTCTCCCTTGTCGTTCATTCATTCACGAAACGACGCGGCCCTCTTTCTTGTTTAACCCTCGTTTCCATGGTAACTAAGGATATAAATATAACAATTGTAACGGACATATAACCCGGAACCAAATGACCCTTTTTTCGGGAGTTCCCACAAAATGAACCCAAGGAGGTGATTGAACCCGTGTTTTTTTCTTTCTTTCTTTACCTTCATAACAGTAGGGAGTATTTATCATAATTATGATAAATTCTTGCATAATTGACGTTCCATTATATCATAATTTATTCAGAATGTTAAAGGGTCTTTAGATGCGACTTCTTACTGGTTTATTTATAGATTTTTATTTATAAATATAAAAACGCCATCTTTTGTATGTGCATAGTCATAGAAGATTGTGGAATTACCGTAATTTTTAAAAATGGTAATTTACCGGGTAAATTACCGAGAAATTACCTGTAAATTACTGATTAAAATTTTGAAATTACAAAAATTACCGTAATTTATGGTATTTTATGTTTTAACAGGCTTATTACCGCGGTAATTTTGTAATTTAACGGTAAATTACCATTCTAAAATTACGGTAAGATATAAATCTGTAATTTACGGACGGTAAATTACCGACTCACATCTCTATGCATAGAAGATTGTGGAATTTCAATTATATATTTAGTTTATAGAGTAGTGTCGGTAGAGAGGGGAGTAGACGGTGTATCCCTCCCTCTAGGCGCGCTTTTGTAAGAGGGGATACTGTACGCGCCTGGTAGGGGGGATGACACTGAGCTAAGAGATAGAAGGGTATGACGTTTGCATACGTAGAACTGACATTACTCTATAACTAAATGTAATTAATTTATATTAAAGTAGATTAAAAGGCCTGTCTACCACTATAAAGTTTTCTCCAGACTTTCAAAGTGTTGTCAGGCCCTCTATGAGTCAAGTTGCGGTCAAGTACCGAGTCAAACTGAACTGCTAGCCCTTCCCTCTACAATCTCTTGACTACAACACTGGGGTACCATTAAAATCTCCCTTCATTGGAACTAGTCAAGGTAGTTTTTAACGAATTATTTGAAGGCACATCACGGAATATAGAGATTTCAACTTCAAAACTTTTATATTACCTTGATTAAAGATTTAAATATTTAAAAGATTGTATTTTTATATGACTCTGGTTGGTCGTAAAGAATTGATTTTTTTTTTGGATGTAGCGATACTATAGGCATTATCTTTATGTAACTTTTTTACTTCTCAAGTTTAGGGACGTGTAGTAAAAATGTGTTTAAATATTTTACTGGAGAAAAACGAGAAGGCAAAGGAAAGGGCGTTTCCTAGACCTAAAGCCTCTGCTGGAACGATCTGCAATCCTAAAAGTTAAATTTCTTTTTTAAGCGTTGTAGTTTTTCAACAAAATTGCGCGTAGTAAACTAACGTTATCTTGTAAACTATATTGGCTCGGACATTTGATAGTTTACGTTACAATGTTTTCTCCTATAAGTAACTTTTAAATTTTGACGATCAGATGGTTTTAAGTTAATTGGGAAAACTATTTAGCAATTATTCTACTAAATTTCTATGCTTAATGAAGATACTAGGTTTTTGTCTTTGAATTCAAGGAAAGCTTGCAAAAAATAAAATAGAACTCTGATTTATTGGAAAGGAAATGATAAATTAGGCATTGCAATGTCTTTAATTTGGCAGAAGAAAAAATACCTCTAAAACAGTTACGTGATTCACTTTTATGGCCCAATGGCGTGTTCTAAAACGTCTACTGGAATGAAAGCAATGGAGTGAAAGGCAGGGATAAAGACACGCGCGTAATGACAGCGCTACTTTTATCTCTCTTTCTTTTCCATGCATTTCACTTTATCGCTTTTAGAACATTAAACATAATTATACCTTGTTATATTCTATCACAAGGTTATATATTTACTGCATTATGATGTCCCATAATGGACCAATTAAATATCGTTGAAAAATTAATTTAAAGTTTAACTCACCCGAGTTGATTTGGTGTTAATGTCAATCCAATTTTCAGCTACCGGAATAGAATCCTGTATAGTGTTGGTCGCCGCTTTCGATCGTAAAATTGGTGTAACCATGATTAATTTAACTCAAGTATTAAGATAATTACTTTTTAATAAACAACTTAAACTCCTAAAATAATCGCTCCAACAAAACAAAATTTATAAATTCCTTATAAGAAGTTTCTGGACTGATCGGTCAATCGTATCCTACTTGGATCAATCTTACATCATCACTGTTTTTGGTTTGAAGATGGGCTTAACTTGGCGGGAACAAAACGTAGTTTGGCCTATTCATGCGTAGTAGCCTACTACGCATCTAATAGGAAATTGAGGAAGTCTGATTTCGGCGTTATGGGAGTAGGTCAAATAAAATGTAGAGGTTATGGGAGGGAGTTGCTTAAATTTTATGTCGACGTTATGCTACTGGTAGAACGAAAGATGCTTATACGTAATGAGAAGTCGCAACATTCAAAATATTTAATTAGTAATTCTTGATTATACGCTAGTACGTTAATTATTGCAATTCTTTTAGACATTTAAACTTTATTTAGGAACAGAAAAGGGTATAAGTAGTCTTAAAGTAAAACAGGCTTTGTTTTCCAGAAATAGAATCCAGCGAAAGTAAAATATAAACTTTGAGTTGCAAAGGCTTAAGGGCTACTGATGCTGGTTGCCATGGAAACCTTTAGACGCCACGGCCTTCAAAATATAAACAAAACCTGGTAACCTAATGAAAACATGGAAAAGTATCATTTTGTGAAAACTATTGGAGAGGGGTCATTTGGAAAAGCAATCTTAGTTAGACACAAAATCCATGGAACTCAAAATGTTATTAAAATTATAAACATATCAGCTATCAATGATAAGGAAAAAGATGAAGCTCTTAAAGAGGCATTGGTTTTGTCAAAAATGCATCACCCCAACATTGTTAGCTATAAAGAATCCTTCATGCAAAAAGGTAAAATTATTAATTTATCTTTAACTTAATTAAATTCTTATATTTATTTTACAGGATTTCTACACATTGTCATGGATTATTGCGATGGTGGGGATCTCTACCATAGGATCAATATCCAGGCTAAAACTGGATCCCTTTTTAACGAAAACTTGATATTAGATTGGTTTGTCCAAATATGTTTAGCCCTGAAACACGTCCATGACCGTAAAATCCTCCATAGGGATGTAAAATCGCAAAACATATTTTTAACCCGGTCAGGAATTATAAAATTGGGTGATTTTGGTATCGCTAGAGTTTTAAACAATACGCGTGAACTAGTCAGAACTTGTATTGGAACTCCTTATTATCTATCCCCAGAAATATGCGAAAACAAGCCATACAATAATAAAAGTGATATTTGGGCCTTGGGTTGCGTTGTTTATGAATTAACGACCTTGAAGCACGCTTTTGAAGCTATGAATATGAAAAATTTGGTACTTAAGATTATTCGAGGTTCTTATCCACCGATATCTACGCATTATAGTTACGATTTGAGAAATTTAGTCCATCAGTTGTTTAGAAGAAATCCTAAAGATAGGCCGTCCATTAATACCATTTTGAGAAAACCCTTTATCATCAAACGTATCAAGAAATTCTTAAGCGAAACCCAATACACCAGGGAATTTGTAGAAGTAGATTGTAAATACGAAGACCAAACTCATGTTTTTACCTTGAAAGAACCAGCACCTAAACCAAAACCCAAAATAACTGACCCTGCCTCAAAGTACGGCGTCTCAGTCGCTGTAAAGAAACCACCCCGTTCTAGTCCATTCGCTATGCAACCTGTACATGTCAAACCGCGTAAAACTCAACAACAAAGTCCTCCTGTCATCGCGAAAGACATCACTAAAGCTGTTAAGAAAGAATCGCCTAAAAGAATAAATACTGTTAAACCCAGAGTTAAACCAATTGGAAAGTCACCGATTCCACTTCGACAAAACCCTCCAAAAAATTTAGAGAAGAACAAGATTATAAACTCGGAAGTTGTAGGCCTAGATGTTAAACCAACGGATAATTATTCTAAATATCACTCGATTCTGAATGGTTTAGCCGAAGAAAGAAAGAAACTAAAGGGTTTTGATCCAAATTTGAATAATGACAAACCAGTCAAGAAGTTAAACAGTCCAGAAATAGATAATAAATCAAAATCAACCGAGAAACTAAAATTTGTACCGCTAGTTGAAGAATTTTACGCTAACCATGACGCGGCGGGATTAAATTTATCCGAGCCCAAAACGACTCAACCTAAACTTAATAATTTGGAAGAGGATTTGGCGAAAGAATGCCTAGTTTGCGAGAATAATCTCGTTGTTGAGCAGCAAATAAATAAGATCAGAGCAAAATTAGCTGAGAAATGGAATGAAGGTTACGAAGAAGAAAAGAAATTGAAAGAAAATGTCAATCAAGAAGCTAAAAACCAAGATGTTGTTACGAAGATAACGACGTCTTTTGACAACGTCGATTTTGTTGAAGTTACAAACTCCGCGCAACTTGAGTCTCCAAACAAAACTAAAAGACAAAAATGGTCTAGTCAAGAACCAGAAAAACTAAACGTTCTGAACTCCATACCCTTGGAGTCATCCAACTCGGAAATGGATTTAACGTCCGCGTCAGATCAGGTCACAATTTATAATGAACTGGATGTTGGTGTGTTAATGCGAGAGGAATTAAAACCCCCGGAATTCTCTTCTCGCGAGATTACAAACCCCTTAAACAACACCAATACCAGTTACGAAACCGAGTCAACTGCCTCCAACTCCGTAGAAAATGGAAAAGACTTTATTTATCTAAGTCAAAGTTGCCATAATTGCCTGGATGACAAAACTGAAACTCAGTTCCAGTTGAAAATTCCGATCCCTGATATGAAATCAAATGAATTTGTGGAGAATTTTGTCGAAATGTTTTTGAAAACTATTTTGGATGATATTTACGAGACAAATCTTAACAATGTGGATGTAAAAGTGTGCACCGAGTCGATTTCATTGGGAAGTAGCGGGAGTAGCGATACTATTTGCGCTAGTGTCTTCATGGGCTTAGATGAAGATCGTGACATTGATAGAAATGACTTTACCGAGCCATCAACCTTAAAATTCCCTGTTCATCTGTACCACCGCCTAGTGCTATTGACAAACTCAATTTTGATGACACTTTAGTACGATTGCCAATTTTAAGAAAAAGTGCCTCATATCCTGACTTAAGAAAGTTTGAGAGAGACGATTGCGGTTGCTGCACCTGCTCTTGTCATTTTAGCACTTGCGATTCGTCTTGTCAGACAACCTGTTCAATGGCCAATGAGAGTGATTTGGATTCCCTCAGCGTTGCTAGTTTATCTTACAGCGAAGAGAAGGAGGTTCGTCACCAAAGCAGCCTTCAATGTTTTTATCAGGACTCAAATCAAGAAGATTTAGTTCCTGACAAACTGAGAGATTCGTCCGAAGAAAAGGAGGATATTATAAGCAGCAGTGAAGATGAAAATGATGATTTGGAAGAAGATCTTAGTGATGAAAATGATTTATCCGATGTTAGAGCTACGATGCAAAAATTCTTAAGAGATAATACCAAGAAAGATAATGGAGATGCCATTTCAATTTGTAGCTCAATTATGTGGACATTGGGTATAGTTTAAAGGGACTGTAAAGACGGCATCGGTGGGTGGGTAAAAATTATTTGAAATACGTCAGAGTCACGTGACCGAGGAGAGGCGTAGTTCAAAGAAGCTTAGTTCGTTTTATTTCGAAAACAAGCACTTCGGGGAATTGGCGCTGTAATCTCGCGAAAAACAAGGACTAGGTGTCCAGTCCCACTCTATGTGGAGTCTTTGTATGTTGTTGTCACGTGGTGCCTGTGACGTATTTCAAATAATTTTTACCCGCCCGCTCATAGCTTCTTCGTAGTCCCTTTAACGTAAAATTAAGCAAATGTAAATTATTTAATTTAGATGATGGGCTAGCTAGGGAAGTCAAAGATGATGACATTTTCTCGGAACTCGAAGTGTTGAGGGAAGAATTAGAGTCAGAATTAGGCTTAGAAACATTTTTGAGAGGTAAAGTGATTAATCCACCTTATTCCCTTTCGCTGGAAGTTAGGCTTAGCTCGGGATTCATGGGGGTGAGTAACGGGAAGAAATTGGTCTGTCGTCTGTTACAAAAGCCAAAAATATGTTCTGTAGCGGACGACAGACCAATTTCTTCCCGTTACTCACCCCCGTGAATCCCGAGCTAAGCCTAACTTCCAGCGAAAGGGAATAAGGTGGATTTATTATTCATCTTGTGAAAAGAATGGTATTTTAAGTGTAATTTATTCGCAGCATATAATGAAATGCAACATTTTCAAGAAGATGAGGATGTCAGTATCGCGGATGGTGTAGAAAAGATTTATCACATTCTTGGCCCTGGAAAGGAGCATTTAACTTCAAAGATTTTGCAACTTGTCATGGCTGATGGAATTTATACTGAAGGAAATGATTCACCACAGTTAATTCATTGATATCTGATTCATTTACGCACATGTACTTGATTTTTAATCAATAAAATGTACCTTTGTTTTGTTTTAATTGTTGTCACCAATTGATTTCCTTCGCTGCACGCCTTATCTGAAATTAGAATTTTCCCGCCAATAGTTCCTCACTTTCTCATTGGCCAGTGCCACAGAGAAAGCGTTGCCTACGTTAATCCAGGCCTGTGAACGATAGTTTCGAAGGGGGCGACTTTTAAGAAACGCGACTTCTTATTTTTTCCCCATTTTTACCGCGAGACGGCATTGATAGCTGGACCGAAACGCGCGCGAAAATGAGTATTTAAATGAACGTTTCAAATTATTTAGGTCCAGCTAAATAGCGCCTCAGGCGCCGCGCACAGGCCTTGATTAACGTAGGCAACGGAGAAAGCGACGTAGTCAGTGATAACAGGGGGCGCTACAGGCCGACTGAAAATTTAAAAAGGCGGGAACGGTTATGAAAAGAAGTTGCTGTTGCTTGCAGTTTTTGACATCGGTTTATTTTTCAGTTAGATAAAAATTAGTAAAAATGACTTCAAATAATAATGAGTTACTGGTTTTATGGGATCATACTTGTACTTCGACACCGGTAACTTTAAATCCGCGCAAACATCGCGACATAACGGTTCTTTTCAAAGAAAAAGTAGTAAGCCTTGGCTGTCGGTATTTGGAAAATCAAGGGAAGAAGAATGGATTTTTTCTTGGTGCAGTAAACACCGATAAAGAAGGTATTACAATTTTAATTACCGTGGATAAATTCGAAGAAAATTGTGTCAACACAAACTGTATTCTACCTGGTGACATCGTCATACCGTTTACTATTTGTAAAGTGGGTGAATCATCAAATATACTTGACAATGAAGCTGAAGTGGTGTCACAGTTAAAGAAACTTAACAAAGACATAGGGTCTCGTGATGAAGTTGACCTAGCCCATTCTGTAAAGCTATCAATTCAGTGCGTAGTACAAGGTGGACGATGCGAATTGTCAGTTTACGCTATTGTTAATGATGTTAGTTTTAAAGCCTTATCAATACCACCAATTCCAATCTATAAATCAACTTTATTAAATATTCTCTCCAGTCAGTTAAATGAGGCATCTCAGACCCCTAAAAGTGGGTTATTAACTATTGATAGCAATCGTAAAGTTGACTTAATCTCAGAGACGGATCCAAGAGTTTCGACCACCTCAGTTGTTGGTCTTTGGGTATCTAGCGTTGATTCGGTAGAACACCCTTTTGTTTGGGCATCGTGTTTACGTTACATTTCATGCGCAGACTATCTCCAACGTCTTTGCCTCCCTCCTAAACCATTTCTACTAATAGTATATAGCTCAACATCGAATACTGCAGAGTTTTATGATTGTTTGACGTCAAATGGTCTAAGTAAAATGACCTTTAACCTTTTGGAAGGTTATGGTAGCCTAACCATTCCCAAAATCCCTAGCTTCTCCACCAAAATTTTACGCATAGAGCTGGAAAGTTGTAAAAATATGAAACTTAAGAACACTTTCAAGCGAGCAACTGATTTAGTTAATAGTAATTTGATGGATAATCCTGCTAAACCTATCATAGAGAAAATTGGATCTAATATAGGTGATACACCCAGATCAGCGCCAAAATTTACTTCATCAAACGCTTACACTTTAAAACCAATGGTTCCTGATATCTCAATCCTCTCTGATCATGAAAATAACTCATTTATTCCGCGTGCTCCATTGAAACCTATCATTAATAACACGCAAATTGCAAAGAACATGGAAACCCCAAACTACGCAACACCACCAAAACATCCGTGTACAAGTCAAAGAACCAGCCCAGAATATATACTTCAACCTCCATCTCAAACTTTACCTCAACAATATTTACGGAGGCAAACATTTGAAAACAATTCAAATACAACTCCCACGGTTCAAGCTAACCCTTCTAGTAATATTGCAAGTCCAAGAATCAAATCATCTTCGCAAGTTACATCTGATAATCAATTAGTAGTTGCTAATGAATCAAATTCATCAGTGGAAATAACTAATATGCTTAAAAATCAAGATGAACAACTAAGAAATCTTCAAAAACAAGTTTTGAAACTCTTAGAAGTTCAAGAAACTCGTGAAGTTCCACAGGAGAAAATAAGCCAACCACCCACTAACACGGAACTTAGTCCTTCTTCCTCTAGTGAAAATAGTAACTCGGAATTGTTAAATTTGTTGCATCATCAAGATGAACAGCTCTTGAAACTTCAAGAACAAGTGAAACAGATGCTGTTGATGCAAAATAACACGCTTCTAAAATCTAATAGTAGTAGCAATTGCTCAGTTGGAGTTATGACAAGTATTATTACTCCAGAGAAAACGACATCAAATTATGCGAAGCCACCCATTAGCTCCAAAAAGGATTGTAGTCACTGCCATTTTTGCAAGAATTCAAAAAGTAGTGGAAATATCGAGGAATCTGCGACGAAAGATTTGCCTTTACACGAGATTTCTGCAAGCAATTCTAATGTTTTTGGAAATTCTTTCTTAAACAGAGGAGATAGTTTTGTTAGAGAGAATGATAAAAACCCTGCCACTTTCTACCAGAAAATTCTAAACAATGTTAATCAACTATTGGGTGAAAAAAATGCTTCATTTGAAGACGTTAGAGAACCTTTGGACAATTTTAGACAAATGGGTTCCTTATATCTGCCCAGACTTAATTATCAAACTCTTTATTTGAAAGATAATGATGCCATCTCAAATGGATTAAGTGACAATATTGATGCACTTGCTCAAAAATATCTGGGGCAAGAAACAAGAAATTGTTTTGAAAGTACCCCCGCAACTTCTAAACAAATTTTTAGGGCTGCGGAAAGTAGCGTTACTTATGAACCCCAGACTAAAGGCGTTTCATTCGCTACAAAAGCCTATTTAGATAAACATAATTTAAAAAATCCAAGCCCAATTCCCGAAGAAAATGTATTCGGAACAACACCTAAAAATCGTGTTTTAGACATAGAAAAAATTCAGAGACAACCGAAGCTTTTATAAAAAAAAATTATAAATATTTGAAAATTCTCTCGTAAATTTGACGAAATTAAATGTCGGAGCAACCTTAAATTATCCAAGCACTGCCATATTAATGTATTTTATAATATTATTTTATTAAAATAACAAATTTTTTTTCCACCCACGTGCTTATTTTCGCGCCTTAAATTTGAAGATCTTTGATGTCTCCTTCTGATTGGTTAATTTTCATATAGCCTGCGTTGCAGACTATACGTATTTTATGACGTCATCACTATTGAAGTCGGCATCGGTGTTCTAGCTTCTAGGGGGACACTCCGTAAATGACTTTAATTAATAATAATAATTAATATATTAATTATGGCTTATAGATGTTTAACCGCGACAAAACGACTTGAAAAACTACTTTTGAAAACGATTCGAAAGCAAGGGTTCTCTAAAGTTGACGTAAGTATGGTTGTTTTGTCTGTTGTGAAGCCAAGGCTTAAAATAATAATAACAATAATAAACGTCATTAAGTTTTCTTTTTTATTAATTATCACCATTTAAACTGTCAATATTAAAGTATGATTTAGTAACCAATCCATAACACGCATTATTATAATTATTTAAGCGCTAATTTTAGTATAAATTTACATAAGTCATTACGTAAGGGTATCATTAACCTGGCTTATGTAATAAAGCGGATTTTTTTCATATTCGTAGCTCCATCAGAATGTATTGTTCCTTCAGAGCAAAATAGGTTCACCAAGCTTGCAATCTATTCTCGATAAGTGGCAATTGTTTTGCGAAAAACCACCTAAAGGTTTTGGAAAGTTTTATCCAAGCGCAAAAGATGAATCAGACACTAAGACACCTAAAGGTCGTTAGCGATAATCTCTCTGATTGATAGAAATTAATTTAAATTAATTTAATTAACAAGCATACTTAAAACAGACACAACAGGTCCTAAAAATGTACCACCACCTACAAAACCTCCACAGAATCCGTGGCAATTTACATTTAAAACTTCTGGTGGAAAGTAACGAACGCACGCTAAAAAAAATTAAATTTTTGGTTAATTTAATTAATTGGTCTTTAATTTAAAGGGGAGGTGGTGGTGGTGGTGGTAAAGGTCCTTTTGCTCCGGATGATCAAAATAGGCTCATGTCAATAGCGCTAATCAGCACATTAGGAATAATAGGGATATTAGCGTATAATGAAATGAGATATCGGGAAATTACGTGGAAGGATTTTGTCAGTTCCTATCTTGGAAGGGGAATTGTATGTATTTTGAGTTTAGACTCTGTGAAAAACAAGTTTAATTCAATTGATTATAAATTATTATTTAGGTTGATAAATTAGAGGTTGTCAATAAGAAATACGTTCGTGTGAAGTTAATACCTGGAAATCAGATTGATGGAAATGTAGGATTAATTTTTCATCATGAGCTTTCATATTTTACATTGACAATGTTCCTTCTTTTATATATATTTTTATTTAATAGAATGTGTTATGGTTTAATATTGGAAGTGTCGATACTTTTGAAAGAAACTTAGAAAATGTACAATTAGAAATGAATATAGAACCTACAAACTTTGTTCCCGTTGTTTATAAGACTGAAATGGATGGGTAAATTAATTTATTTTAATTTTATTATAGATTGTAATGCAGGGTTCATACAAACCTGGAAAACCGGGAAAACCTGGAAAAATCAGGGAAATAAATATTTGACAAAAACCTCAGGGAAATTTCGAATTGATTGTTCTTTAGTAAAATTCAGGGAAATCAGGGAAATTTGCGTCAAACAGGGGCCGGGTAATTAAGCAAAATGTTCATACAAACCTGGAAAACCTGGAAAAATCAAGGAAATAAATAGTTGACAAAAACCTCAGGGAAAATTCAGGGAAATTTAGAATTTTTGGTAAAATTCATGGAAATCAGGGAAATTTGTGCCAAACAGGGGCCGGGTAATTAAGCAAAATGTTCATACAAACCTGGAAAACCTGGAAAAATCAGGGAAATAAATGTTGACAAAAACCTCAGGGAAAATTAAGGGAAATTTAGAATTTTTAGTAAAATTCATGGAAATCAGGGAAATTTGTGCCAAACAGGGGTTGGGTAATTAAGCAAAGTGTTCATACAAACCTGGAAAAATCAGGGAAATAAATAGTTGACAAAAAACTCAGGAAAATTTCGAATTTTTAGTAAAATTCAGGGAAATCAGGGAAATTTGCGTCAAACAGGGGCCGAGTAATTAAGCAAAATGTTCATAAACATACCCTTCATAGGATTAACATTACACTATACTTTGGAGGATCATAACTGTGGTTATATTAGAAATACGGGGATGCCCTTTGATTATGTAATAGTCCTATTTGCCCCCCCCCCCTCCTTCGTTAACATTTGCTCCATATACGGGAAAAACCTGGTGAATTCAGGGAAGTATACGGGGAAAAACCTGGAAATCTCAGGGAAGTTTGTTTTCCAAAAGTTGTATGAACCCTGTAATGTTACAAAGGTATTAATCTGTTTTTCTAAATTATAGGTCAAGTGTTGTAGGGTTATTACCGACTTTACTGCTATTTGGGTTCTTATTTTGGACTATGAGAAGGTCAGCTGGACTTATGGGGGGTGGAGGGGCAAGAAGGGGTGGTGGAATATTTGGAATGGGTGAAACCACAGCCAAATTGATTAACCCGGCTGAAATTGGGGTGAAATTTCGTGACGTAGCCGGTTGTGAGGAAGCTAAAGTTGAAATTATGGAATTTGTCAACTTTTTAAAGAATCCCCAACAATACATGGACTTGGGTGCTAAAATTCCTAAAGTAATTACAACCCAAAATTGTTAAGTAAAGTTATGCCGCCAAATTAGTTGTAATTGCTTTTAATTTAGGGTGCAATTTTAACTGGTCCACCTGGAACTGGTAAAACTTTACTAGCTAAAGCCACCGCTGGTGAAGCCAATGTTCCTTTCATTACTGTCTCTGGCTCGGAGTTCTTAGAAATGTTTGTTGGTGTTGGACCATCGAGGGTTAGAGATATGTTTTCAATGGCTAGGAAAAATGCTCCTTGTATTCTTTTCATTGATGAAATTGACGCTGTTGGACGTAAAAGAGGTGGCAGGAGTTTCGGAGGTCATAGTGAACAAGAAAATACTCTTAATCAACTTTTAGTTGAAATGGATGGTACATAACTACATACGTAAATACATCTATCTTAGAATACCTTTAATTAAAAAATATTTTAAATTAATCTATAGGCTTCAATACAACCACAAATGTAGTAGTTTTAGCCGCAACAAATCGTGTAGATATTTTAGATCAAGCTTTACTTAGACCTGGTAGATTTGATCGTCAGATCTTTGTACCAGCCCCTGATATAAAGGGCAGGTAAATTAAAGCTGTTAAAGGGAGGGTGAAGTGGAAAATCAAGTGATTTTTTATCGATTCTTCTACTAATTATAAGACCAGTCTGCATAGCGAAACATTCAGGAAATACCAGCTCCGAATGATTTTAAAATTCAAATTAGGTGCCGATTTTAAGGATAATTTTAAAGAAGGACCTCCGACCAATCTCGTAACCCCCTGCCTTTTTGTTAACAAAATTCTCGTGGCACGCATGCTCCGTGTCGAATGAAATTTATCACGAGATTTGATAAAATTCGTGCACTATGTGACAATTGTGGCGCGAGACATGGAGCATGCCACGAGAATTTTGTTAACAAAAAGGCAAGGCATTACGCGATTGGTCGGAGGACCTTATTTCAAATTATCCTTGAAATCTGAACCTAATTTGAAATAATTTTAAAATTATTCGGAGCTGGTATTTCCTGAATGTTTCACTATGCAGACTGGCTGGTCTTATAATTAGTAGAAGAATCGATAAAAAAAATCACTTGATTTTCCACTTCACCCTCCCTTTAAAACAAAAAATATTATTATTTAAATTTAACCATATGGATTAACTTAATTTTAATTTCAGAGCATCAATCTTTAAAGTTCATTTAAAACCACTTAAGACTTTGATAGATAAATTAGAATTATCTCGCAAAATGGCTGCGTTAACTCCTGGCTTTACAGGTTGATAAATAATCAGTGGTTTTTTTTTATTATTATTATTATTTCCTTTTTAAGTTACATCTTAATTTCTTTTAAAAAGGTGCCGATATTGCTAATGTTTGTAACGAAGCTGCTCTTATTGCCGCTCGTGATCTGAATGATAGCATAAATCTGAAACACTTTGAGCAAGCGATTGAACGCGTTGTTGCTGGTATGGAAAAGAAAACCAACGTTCTTCAGCCTGAAGAAAAGAAAACTGTCGCTTATCACGAAGCTGGTCACGCTGTAGCTGGATGGTTTTTAGAGCACGCTGATCCTTTATTGAAAGTTTCTATAATTCCAAGAGGAAAGGGTTTAGGTTACGCTCAGTATCTCCCTAAGGAGCAATATCTATATTCCAAAGAACAAGTGAGAAGAACGTTTATTTTTACTTTTTTGATTACCATTTCTCAAGACTAATTCAACTTCTTTTGTATTAGTTGTTTGACAGAATGTGTATGACTTTAGGAGGGAGAGTTTCCGAGCAAATTTTCTTTGGAAGGATCACAACCGGAGCTCAAGATGATTTAAAGAAAGTGACTCAAAGTGCCTATGCGCAGGTATTTAATTACAGCTTTTGAGGTCGGGTCTTTTGGTTTTTAACTTTTTTTTTAATGTTAAAAGTTACTGATTTTCAGGTAGTGCAATTTGGAATGAATGAAAACGTGGGACAATTGTCATTTGATCTGCCTCAACCCGGTGATATGGTTATTGATAAACCTTACAGCGAACACACCGCTCAAATGATTGATACTGAAGTTAGAAAGTTGGTACAAACGGCTTACGATACAACTATGGAATTATTGAAGAAACACAGGGCTGATGTAGAAAAAGTAAGACGAGTTGTTGTTGGTTGTTGTTTTTCCCATCAGTTTAGGCAGAAGTGAGATGAAACCAGAAGTACTGAGCTAACCAAATTCTTCACTTGGCGAAAGTGAATATTCTCGATAAGACACCAACGGTTGGCCCTCTGGTAGCGGTTTCTGAATTTCCTCTCCAAAACGTGAGACGCTCGCGGCTGTAGACGGCCGAACTAGATTCAAGCACCCGCGTCCGTGTTCCGCGGCTTTAGGTTGAGGGGAAGGGGGTAGGAAATGTTTTTGGAACTCGACCAACCTTGTTTTTTCTCTCTCGTGTAGGCGCAGGGATGGAAGCGGCATAAAATTCTCAAATTTGTTCACTAGTGCCAGGATCTACTACCAATGCTAGAGCTCTTTACTTCTAGTCCCTTATCCTACTTCTGGTTTAGGTAACAAAATTTTAATCTCGTTGAGCAGGTAGCGCAAAGATTACTTCAGAAAGAAAATCTACAAAGAGATGACATGATTGAACTTCTTGGAAAACGTCCTTTTGCTGAGAAATCAACGTACGAAGAGTTTGTTGCTGGAACTGGTTCCTTCGAGGAAGATACTGAACTTCCTAAAGGTCTTCAAGGATGGAATAAAAGCGCCGATGAGAAAGAAAAGGAAAAAGGATCCTCAAATCCGCCACCAGCAACCCAACAAACTTAAGTTACTTTACTTTTATTGTTTTTCAGTTAAATCATGGTAACAAATCAAAATCGCTTCTTTCGCATTTTGTTATTAATAGCAAGAACTTAAAATAGTAACTCGGATAGTAACTAACTCGTCGTAACATTTGAAACAAATAATAGAAGCCATTTTGATTTTTTACATTATAGTTTAAATTATTTGAATGTTCAAAGAATTAAAATAAAAATGGTAGAATCTAGTTAAATTGCATTTTTGAACATTGTAAATAGTCATTTTGTAATAAAATGTTTAAATATCTGTCGCTTTTAATTGTTAAATTAAGAGAACTCTTTACTCGTGTTAGTTATTATTAATCACATTTACAAACACGGTTAATTAATAATTATGACTTTCACAATAATTAGACTGAAAAATTCAGTGTTGTTTTACGTTTAATAGCGCTTTTAAAAATTAAAAAGACTTTTAAATTTTAGATTTTATTCCTGTTCTTCGTCACTGTCAACATCCCCATCATTTGGAACATCGGCTAGTTGGATGTTGCTTAGTAAATCCCTCATAGCGTCTAAAAGGGATGTAACACTGCGTCTTATGTCATTAGGTTCTCTAGCTTCTGCACCCGCCGCCTGAGCACCCGCTGCTTCTTCTCTGTTAGCAACCACTGAACCAATGTCCTTAAAATAATACATCTATGTAAGTTGTACTCCTAAAGAACTAAATTTGGACTCGATTTTATTACCAAATTGAAATTTGGTAGAAGAGATCGGAAAAACATGCTAAGGACCCCTTGATCTTCCATAGTTTGCGTTCTTAAAGATAGGAAGTGGGAAAAATTCAATTTAGGAAGGTCAAAATAACAGTGGTGTGCGAGTCCCGTTTTTCCCGATTTTGAGCTGAGTCTGAGTCCCACTTATTCCCGGTTTTGAGCAGAGTCCGCGTCCCACTTTTTCCCGGTTTTGAGCCGAGTCCGCGCCCCACTTATTTCGGTTTTGAGCCGAGTCCGCGCCCCACTTTATCCCGGTTTTGAGCCGAGTCCGCGCCCCACTTATTCTCGGTTTTGAGCCGAGTCCGCGCCCCACTTATTCTCGGTTTTGAGCAGTCTGAGTCCCCCTTTTTTCCCGGTTTCGAGCCTAGTCCCCCTTTATTTCCCAGAGTACTCGCACACCACTAGAAAAGAATCCTAGATGTGTACCTAGGTGGCCTTGAATATGTGGTTATTGCATCCGCTGGAGGTAAAGGGTCAAACCCAAACATGGGAGTGTCTTGGGGTAGAGTAACAGTCACTTCCTTTATGCCAGATATTACAATATGTCGCATAATATTAATTGGCGTTTTAGGATATCGAACTTTCCTCCTAGAATTTAAACAGCCTTAAGCAAAAAATTTAAAATTGGGTCTCGGGGCGTGGGAATAACTCATAACTCTAACATACTTTTCTTCACATTCAGCAACATAGGGATCCTTGGCATCAACCCTTTTGAGCACTTGACGGACATTACTTTCGAGCCACGTTAAAACCTCTTTAGGTTTCCATAATTGATGGCAACGGGCTATGTAAAGAGTTATCAATTGCTCCAAAGACTCTGATTGGCTAGCTGAAGCTTTAAACCCAAAGAAAGCGTGGGATGCTACTTGACTGTCTGGTTGGACACCGCATTTGTTTAAAAGTGGAATTAAAAATCCGGGAAACATGATAAGGGACCTTTGAAGCTAAATACGTAATGGGGTTAAGTTCGTTTAAGTCTCATTTAGGCTCGGGTATTTTAAAAACAACCATTTTATCAGCGTTATCGTGACTTTTGGAATCCGTTTGTGCCTGTAGAAAATAAGCCATAGGCACGGAGAAGGCGAAGTTGGGAAGCTGAGACAAATTTCTCTCACTATCCCATTCTTGATACATTCTAATTAAGAATTCGTATTGCTCCGATCTTATGGCGTAAAAATCAATAAGCAATGAGACGCATAAAGGATCTCCTTCTGGTTCAAGACTAAATATATAAAATTATGGTAAAAATTTAATTGGTAAGAAGTTCTCGAGATCTCTTCACTTCTAAATACCCAAGAATAACTTTGCAAAATTCTAAAGCAGTACGGTTACAACCACGTTGTCCTACAAAGTTTAAGTGCTTGAAAAGAGCTAAAAAGAATGTCCTAAAATAAGAAAACAATCAATTTATACATGATAACTGATTATTATTAATTTAATTTAATTTAATTTATTTTAATCCCAACCTATTCTCGGCTTTTCTATAATCTAGCCTACAGTTTCCCTGAGTAACATTAAATAGAGGATGGAAACAACTTTCAAAGCAATACAAAGTTCGCTCTGAAATAGTAAAGCAACGTTATTTTAATATTAACTTTAGCTAATGGGGAAAATTATGAATGGAAAACCTATTAATTCCGCAGCCATTTGAAGATCATCCCCCATTTTACATATTTCGCTCAACTGGAGCAAGGCATCCACGTGATATGGGTATGCGTTAAGCAATTCCTAGAAGGAAATTAGTACCATTTGCATCATTCCTTTTAACTGGTACGTAAAATAACCTAATTAACTAATTACCACTATGTTATCAGGGTTATAACTTTCAACAGCTTCTAGAAATTGAAACTGAACTTGTTGATAATGCTTGTTATGTTCAAAGCTAAAATAATGGATGTCTCCTTTTGTTTCTATTAAATTCATGGAAATTCCTGGATTGCCTATATGAGGCCAATTACGTGGAGTAAATAACATTGATGGTCTACTGTGACCACGTCCTCTGCTTTTTCGTTTGCTAAAATTGGGATACAATCTTATCTTTTCATTCAAAGATTTTGGCCCAGCAGATTGTAGATCAGCCTGCTTACACTTGCTCAGGAGGAATAACTTTAGCTCCAAAAATTCTCCTCATTTCATTATCTGGGTTTAAATTTTTATGCTCAACACTTAGGATGCTTTTTTCGGGAGCTTGGTTCTTGGAACTCCAAGTACGACTAGATGAAGGGGGTAACGATGTTGAATGCTCGGGTTCTCCCAGCATTTTATTAACTTCTCTTATGCTGGCATCAATTTCATCTTCCTGGTGATAAAATTAACTCGTTAGTGTTTTCTGTTTTGTTTATGTTGCAAATTTGGTTGGATGGTTGGTTAAGGATTGTTATGTTAGAGAAAGAAAGGGGAGTTAATAAAAAGTGACATTTACATCACTAACACCATCATCAAGATTATCTTCAATGCTACGTTGATTTCTGAGTTTCTTTTTCTTCTTCTTTTTCTTCCGTTTTAAACTGTCAGTGCTATGAGTAGAGTCTTGTTTTTCCAACTTATTTCTCTCGGCAGTTGGAGCTTGACTATGTTGTTGTAGATGTTCTAAAGTAACAGCTGTTGTCAAGGAAGGTGGGTCTAATTCTCTGTCATCGTCTTCTTTGGCTTCGGTATCGGAAAATGAATGCTCAACATTGTTTAGCTATAATTTATTTCCAATACGGTTAGTTGATTATTAATTAAGAATAACGAGAAGATTCATTTTATGATGCGTTGCGTATACCAGTTCAAATCTATTCATAATTTTTTTCTTGGTCCCTCCACTGGAAGGTGCGGCTTGGGAAGTGCTGCAGTCATCAGATTCGCTGAGGCCATCAACACCGAGTGTTGAAGCTAAATCCTTCTCTCCTTGCAGTTTTTTCAATACACGATTTGACATGATGACGGAGACGGAGTATTTTAAATTTTTATTGATGCTACAAGAATGAATAATAGATAAAAATAAAATGAGAACTATTTATTAAGTGAGTGTAACCGAGAAATAAAATAAAATAACAAATATCATAAACATTTTATTAAGGTAATTAGTATTATCAATATTGTCAAATGACATTACCAAATGAAATTAAAGCCTTGGTTATAGAAACTTCATATAAACGAGGAATTCATTAAATTATTGAGTAAATTTAAAAACACACTAAATAGTCGTTCAAAATTACGTTCATAGTGATAACAAATTGGTCAAGTAAAAGTAATTAAGAGAAACTTAATTCTTTTTTGAAGACGTGACAAATAAAGATTATTTTTCCAATTATTACAGATGAACTTTGACATTTAGGTCAGATGGCGCCACATGCCACTCTCAATAGTTTATCCCACCATTAACTGACAGCGTGTACAAATCATATGTACGGTATGTTCTATCTTATTATAGTTTGAGATAGGAGGTAGACTCCGTTAGCCTAGGTTTGCACATGTTAACTTTTCAAGCTGGGATAGTCTTCTAGCAAACTTCTTTTGTTCTGTGTTCTCCCGCCATTTTTTTCCGGTGGAAGGTTTGTGAGTTTTTAGTGTTTTAAACGACTTAAAACGATAATTATTCTAATTTCGTTGAATGATTAAAGTAAATCAATTTAATGGCACACCTAAGTGTTGATAAAGACGCCTTTTATCGGCGGATGAAAAGGATTTACACGGCATGGAAGGTGAGAAATTATTTTCGTTCGACCAAGGCTTAAACGAAAACAAGCATTATTAAATTAATTAGCCTTTGCTTGACAATTATTGATTTAAATTATTCTTTTATTTAACTGTACGTCCACGTTTTAACCTTAAAATTAAGAGATTTAATTTTTTCGATATAGAACGCTGACGAGAATAGCAATGGGTTGAGTAAAATGGATGCTTTGATATGTGCGGTAGGAACTGACGATGATGTTGTATACAGCAAGTCAACTGCCCTACAGGTTAGTTAGTTAATGCTACCATATTTCTTTATTGTTTCCCACCATTTCTGATTGTTTCATTAAATCATTAGACGTGGCTTTTTGGATATGAACTCACTGACACTGTCATGGTCTTATGCGAGCAAGGAATATTTTTACTAGCTAGTAAGAAGAAGGTTGAATTCTTGAAACAAATTGATTCTGGCAAAGAAAATGAGACTGAAGTGCCCCCTGTTACCTTACTTGTTCGTGATAAGGGAGATAAAGATAAGGCCAACTTTGCAAAACTTACCGATGCCATCAAGAAAAGCAAAAATGTTAGTTTTTTGGTTAACCTCATTTAGATGGCCAAATATAACAAATAATTTTATAGGGTAGAACAACGGGGGAGTTTGCAAAAGATAGATTTGGTGGTGAATTTATGGATTTATGGAGAGCGGCTTATGGAGCTGAAAAATTTGAATCAGTTGATGTCAGTGCTTCAATCGCTCTTATCATGGCACCCAAGGAAGATTCGGAGCTTTCAATTTTGAAAAGGGCATGCCAGCTCACGCTAGATGTTTATACCAAATATCTAAGAGATCAAATGATGGAGATCATAGATGCTGATAAGGTTAATTAAGGATTTACATTTATAACTTCAAACGGTTAACTTAATTTTCATCAATAGAAAGTTAAACATTCTAAGCTAGCGGAAGGTGTTGAGGCTGCTGCCAGTGATAAGAAATATATCCACGGTGTTGATGTCAGTCAAGTTGATCTTTGTTACCCGGCCATTATCCAATCTGGGGGAAATTACAATTTAAAGTTTAGCGTTGTTAGTGATAAGAACAACCTTCATTTTGGAGCAATTACTTGCGCATTAGGAGTTCGTTATAAATCCTATTGCTCGAACATTGTCCGTACATTACTGGTTAACCCTTCTCAAGCTCAGCAAGACACCTACAACTTTTTAACTGAGCTTGAAGATGAAATTTTAAAGACCTTAAAAGATGGAGTCAAACTCAGTGACGTCTATAATGCTGCCTTATCATATACTGAGAAGAATCGCAAAGATTTAGTAGAAAAAATGACCAAGAATGTTGGGTAAGTACTTGAGGTGTGCGAGTACTCGATCAGGCCTAAAAATAAGGTGTATAAGAAAGTCCGAGTCCGACTATGGCGAGTACTCGGGCAGGCCTAAAAATAAGGTTTATAAGAAAGTCCGAGTCCGACTATGGTGAGTACTCGGACAGGCCTAAAAATAAGGTTTATAAGAAAGTCCGAGTCCGACTATGGCGAGTTCTCGCGCAGGCCTAAAAATAAGGGTTATAAGAAAGTCCGAGTATGGCGAGTACTCGCGCAGCCCTAAAAATTAGGTTTATAAGAAAGTCCGAGTCCGACTATGGCAAGTACTCGCGCAGCCCTAAAAATTAGGTTTATAAGAAAGTCCGAGTCCGACTATGGCGAGTACTCGGGCAGGCCTAAAAATAAGGTTAATAAGAAAGTCCAAGTCCGACTATGGCGAGTTCTCGCGCAGGCCTAAAAATAAGGTTTATAAGAAAGTCCGAGTCCGACTATGGCGAGTTCTCGGGCAGGCCTAAAAATAAGGTTAATAAGAAAGTCCGAGTCCGACTATGGCGAGTTCTCGGGCAGGCCTAAAAATAAGGTTAATAAGAAAGTCCGAGTCCGACTATGGCGAGTTCTCGCGCAGGCCTAAAAATAAGGTTTATAAGAAAGTCCGAGTCCGACTATGGCGAGTACTCGGGCAGGCCTAAAAATAAGGTTAATAAGAAAGTCCGAGTCCGACTATGGCGAGTTCTCGGGCAGGCCTAAAAATAAGGTTTATAAGAAAGTCGGAGTCCAACTATGGCGAGTACTCGCGCAGGCCTAGCTAAGTAGTATTTATGTCAGTTTATTTTATTCATAGGTTTGCAATGGGAATTGAATTTCGAGAAAGTTCACTCCTTATAACATCCAAGTGTAATGTAACTGCGAAAAAAGGCATGGTGTTTAACATCTGCGTTGGTTTCTCTGGGTTAGAAAATAAAGATGCCAAAGATGATCCATTGGCTAAAATATACGCTTTATTTATCGGTGATACAGTTCTTGTTACTGAGGTATTTATTTACTAATCAAGTCTTTTATTTTAATAATAACTTTTTAACGTAAGTTTAACTTCACAGGGTCCAGCTACCATTTTAACCAACAATAAGAAAAAGCTAAAAAACATTGCCATCTTTTTAAAAGTAATATTTTGCTGTTGCGGTAGAATTCTTGTCAGAACAAATTATTTAATTCTTAGCAATATTTCAGGATGAAGAAGAAGAAGAGGAGGAAGAGGAAGAAGAAGATGATAAACTACCGGCAACGGAAGCCTTGAGTAAAACCCCTCTTGTTTTGGGTAGAGGCGCTCGTAGAACAGCCATTGTTGAATCAAAACTGAGAGTAAGAAACTTAGTTCTTTATTTTTTAGCAGTATTTACTTGGGTTGCAGTCTTGGAAGGATTAGATTAATTTTAGTCCCTTCTCAGATTGCAACGTATTTTATTTATTATTTATTATTATTTTTTTCTGGTTCCTTTTGTAATTAAAAATGGTTAAAATAAGTTAAATAACCAAATAAAAACAAAAGGTGTTGTGTGCTTTTAAGTTTGGTGTTCGTTTAGTTTTTACTAAATTAGTTTTTAATACATTTGTACTTTTTTGCAATTCAGTATCCAATGGTGAGTGGGTTAAAATTACTAGGTTTTGAATGACCGTTCCGTTTTAACATTTTTTTTTTTTTGTTATTTTTGACTGTTGTTATGTTGTTTAGCTTTTTTAGGTATAATTTCTACTCTCTCAATTATTATTATTATCTAATGATTATCACCTGCTCATTTTACAGACTGAAGCGTCCGCCGAAGAAAAACGTAAAGCTCATCAAAAGGAATTAGCGGAACAAATGAACAATGAGGCACGGGCTAGATTAGCTTCGTTAACCGGAGTACAGAAAGAAGAAAAGTGTGTAGCTTGATTTTTTTTGTTAAATATGAAAGGTTGTTAATGTTATTCGTGGTTTTTTTTAAGGGTTCGCAAGTCTAATATATCTTATAAATCAATTGGGCAAATTCCCAGAGAACCAGAAATCAGGGAACTTAAAATTTACGTTGGTTAGTTTGTTGATATTTAATTTAAGAAATGTTTTTGTTTAAAGGGAGGGTGAAGTAGAAAATCAAGTGATTTTTTTATCGATTCTTTTACTAATTACAAGACCAGTCTGCATAGTGAAACATTCAGGAAATACCAGCTCCGAATGATTTTAAAATTATTTCAAATTAGGTTCAGATTTTAAGAATAATTTGAAGTATCCCCCTCCGACCAATCGCGTAACGCCCTGCCTTTTTATTAACAAAATTATCGTGGCACGTTCCATGTCTCGCGCCACGATTATCACATCGCGCGCGAATTTTATCAAATCTCGTGATAAATTTCATTCAACACGGAACGTGCCACGAGAATTTTGTTAATAAAAAGGCAGGGCGTTACGCGATTGGTCGGAGGTCCTTGTTTAAAATTATCCTTAAAATCTGAACCTAATTTGAAATAATTTTAAAATCATTCGGAGCTGGTAATTCCTGAATGTTTCACTATGCGCAGACTGGTCTTAAAATTAGTAGAAGAATCGATAAAAAATCACTTGATTTTCTACTTCACCCTCCCTTTAAAGACTTGATACTGCTTTTAAGGTATAACTAATGTTATTTCGCAGATAAAAAATACGAAACCATAATTCTACCAATTTTTGGTGTTCCTGTACCTTATCACATCTCAACTGTTAAAAATATTAGTCAGTCTGTTGAAGGAGATTACACTTACCTTCGAGTGAATTTCTTTCATCCTGGATCAGCCCTAGGAAGAAATGAAGGCAATATTTTCCCAAATCCCGATGCGACTTTCTTAAAAGAAATGTAATTCTTTTTATTTTTATATTATTCAATTCTTCTTGAAAAAAAACAGTTTTATTAATAATTTTTCTTGTTATTTTATAGAACGTACAGGAGTACAAATGTCAAAGAACCCGGAGAAATATCGGCTCCTTCCTCTAATTTGAATACCGCATTCCGATTGATCAAAGAAGTACAGAAAAAGTTCAAAACAAGGGAGGCTGAGGAGCGGGAAAAGGAAGTAGGTTTAATAATGCTTATTTTATTACTTTTTATATTTAATTATTGATTGATTGATTGATTAATGATTGTATTAATTACAGGGAATAGTTAAACAAGACTCTTTGGTTATGAGCTCTAATAAAGGCAACCCCAAGCTCAAAGATCTTTACATCCGCCCAAATATTTATTCTAAAAGAATATCTGGTACTTTAGAGGCTCATACAAATGGTAAGATTATTTTTAGAGGCGTGCTAGTCCTAATTTTTAGGTTGCGAGTAGTGGAAAATTGGACTCGCCAAGGCCTAGAGTCCAATTTACCAGTACTCGCGAGTCCTAGGGGGAAAATGGACTCGTCGTGTAGTGTTACTAGCCTTGCGGAGGACTCGCGAGTACCCGCAAATGTGTAGGAAAACGGGTAGCAAGTCGGACTCGCGTGCGTGTACCCGCAAATGACTAGGAAAACGGGTAGCGAGTCGGAATCGCGTTCGAGTACCAGCAAATTTCTAGGAAAATGGTTAGCGAGTCGAACTCGCGTGCTAGTACCCGAAAATTTCTAGGAAAATGGGTAGCGAGTCGGAATCGCGTGCGAGTACCCGCAAATGACTAGGAAAACGGGTAGCGAGTCGGACTCGCGTGCGAGTACCCGCAAATGACTAGGAAAACGGGTAGCGAGTCGGACTCGCGTGCGAGTACCCGCAAATGACTAGGAAAACTGGTAGCGAGTCTAAGTACCCGCAAATGTCTAGGAAAACTGGTAGCTAGTACCCGCAAATGTCTAGGAAAACTGGTAGCTAGTACCCGCAAATGTCTAGGAAAACTGGTAGCTAGTACCCGAGTGCGAGTCGGACTTGGACTCGCATGCGAGTTCCTGCAAATTTCTAGGAAAACACAGGTAGCGAGTCGGAGTCGGACTCGGACACGCATGGGAGTACTCGCACAGGCCTAATTATTTTTGAAAGAAAATCATTGTGGAAAGAAAGCTGGAAGAACCTATGAAATGACTTCTACTGTTTACAAAAGGTTTCAGATTTACATCTGTTCGGGGTGACAAAGTAGATCTTCTTTACAACAACATAAAACACGCTTTCTTCCAACCCTGCGATGGAGAAATGATTATTCTCTTGCATTTTACTCTTAAAGTGTGTTGAGTAACGCTACTTTTTACTTTTTAGACATTGAGAGTTGGTATCAATATAAGCTTTGCGTTTCAGAACGCCATTATGTTTGGCAAAAGAAGAAACAATGATGTTCAATTTTATACCGAAGTTGGTGAAATCACCACTGATTTGGGGAAACATCAACACATGCATGACCGTGATGATTTAGCCGCTGAACAAGCTGAAAGAGACATGAGGCAAAAGCTTAAAACTGCTTTTAAAACATTTTGCGATAAGGTGGAACAAATGACCAAACAAGAGGTGGAGTTTGATACTCCATTCCGGGAATTGGGATATCCAGGAGTTCCTTACCGAAGTACAGTTCTTTTACAACCAACATCAGGATGTCTCGTTAACTTGACTGATTGGGTAAGTTTAATTATTTATTATAATCAGGGCTGTGCGGGTCCAGATTTTTGGGTGTTGGGTAATAGAAAATTTTACCTTCCGCGGGTGTCGGGTCCAATTTTCAATCACCGGTCAAGTCCTGCAAAATCCCCAAAATTTGCTTTCGGGTCCAATTTGGGTATTTGTTTTTCCTTATAGCCCAATTAAAAGCTAGATTTCAAAGCTAAGCCATTATCCCATAGTGTAATTCATTAAACAATATGAATTAATAACTTGTTACTAATTAAATTATTAAATTATTTAATTATGAAAGGCAGAAGTTAAACCGGTGGGGATTTTGTCATACTCGGCGGGTATTGGCAAAGGCTTAAAATTGGGACTCGGGTACCCATTCGGGTCCTAAAAATATTTTTCGGACATCTGGTTGGGTACCCGAGATTTTCGGGTTCCCGCACACCCCTGATAATAATTTTTAAGATAGTTTGGTTAAAAGTATTTTATTTTAGCCACCGTTTGTTATAACTCTGGAAGAAGTGGAACTGGTTCATTTTGAAAGAGTTCAATTTCATTTGAAAAATTTTGATATGATCTTTGTTTTCAAAGATTATCATAGAAAAACATCCATGGTTAACGCTGTTCCCATGAACATGTTGGATCACGTTAAAGAGTGGTTGAAGTGCGTTATTTATTATTTTGATGTGCTCGAAATGTTTTAATTATTTAACTATTAATATAGTTCTTGCGATATTCGTTATACCGAGGGTATTCAAAGTTTAAACTGGACCAAAATTATGAAAACTATTACCGATGACCCCGAGGGATTCTTTGAGAATGGTGGTTGGTCCTTTTTGGATCCTGATAGTGAAGGAGAAAATGAGGATGATGATGATGAAGATAAAGAGGATGATCAATATAAACCAAGTGAATCTGAAGACGAGGAAGAAGAGAGTGAGAGCGAAGATAATTACTCGGATTCAGACGCGTCTGATAATTCCTCATCTGGTATGAAGAGTAAATAAATATTAATTGACCAATCAGGATGTGTTTGAAAAAAAAATGATCTCAATGTGTTTTGCAATCCTTTCAGGTGGAGAGGAAGGTAGTAGCGAAGAAAGTGGAAAAGACTGGTCAGAGCTAGAAGAAGAAGCGGCTCGCGGTAAATTAAAGACTAGGGCTGTGTGGGTACTCGACTTCGAGTCCGAGTCCTCTGGTCCTTGACCAAGGCCTAAAATTACCCGTTTAGGGCTTGTCGAGTCCATTTTTCTTTACCAACTTAATAGCCAACTTTATCAGCTACTGATAAAAATGTTTTCATATTTAAAAAAGTTAAAATTACTGTTAATGTTTAGTTTTGAAACAGTTAGAAAAAAAACCAGAATGTTTTAAGAGTAAATTTGACGAATTTTGGGCTCGGATTAAGAATGTTGGACTCGAAACCATGTTTTTTGGACTCGAAACCATGTTTTTTGGACTCGAAACCATGTTTTTTGGACTCGAAACCATGTTTTTTGGACTCGAAACCATGTTTTTCGGACTCGAAACCATGTTTTTCGGACTCGAAACCATGTTTTAAGGACTCGATGGACTCTACGAGTCCACTTTTCCAGGACTCGGACTCGGACTCGAAACCTAAAAATGAGGACTCGCACACCTCTATTAAAAACACTTTGCGTGAATGTTTAGTTAAAATTTTAATTTAACTACATTTCTTTAAAATAGCTGATCGGGAAAATGAATACGAAGCTGCTCCAAGCTCCCGACACAATAGAAACAAAAAATCATCTTCGTCTCACTCCAAATCTAGTAGCAAACCAAGTAGTAGCAGCCACAGTAAAAAATCTTCGCACAATAGTCCAAGAAGAGACAAACATCATTCATCCTCGTCCAAAGGTAAACGCGGTCGCGATACATCGGGAAGTGAAAACACCCCTAAGAAAAAGAGAAAATAAAAAGAGAAATCATCTTCGTTTACACGTATTATGGTTTTACTTCCACCAACCAAAAATTAATAATCTTTTATTTTATGTTATATCGCGTGAAATTCAGGAAAAAGCCTCATTCTCATCAGAACTTTGTATATAAAATCACGCTCCTGCCCCTCAAACTTTTTATTTTTTTAAGTTTAAGCTGTTAGAAATTAAAAATAAAACTTCCGAGGGATAAAAAGTTAAAAACAAAAGGATTCTTCTTTTAAATTGAGAATTTATAAACTTCAGCTTTCTCGTTACAGTAATTTAAATTTTAATATAGTTTGAGTGAACGGATTCCGACTCCCCCCCTAACCTTTTCGCGTCTTTATAGTTATACATTGTAATTGAATGTTTTTGGTTCATTCACTGAAATAAATCTTAAGATAATTGTAGTTTTTCAAGACGGCGCTTTTTTAAGTCATTTACGAGAAGGAAGGGAATTAAGGTATCTACTCTACATACATTTATTGTCATTCCTCCATGGCATGGGCAACTTAGATTACCTGCGGTAGAAGGCTTGCCAGCTTTACCCGTGCCCCATGTTAAAAAACGACTAGCAAAATCGCCCCTAGTTCCGACTTTCGCCACTAGGTGCGCTACCAACCCAGTTTTCCTCCTAATGCTTTTTCTATGGGAAAAAATATTCGGAAGTGGACTCTGTTTTAGAGCATTTTTAATATATTTACCGATTTTTTTGTGGCCGAGTTTAAAATGAGAAGTCAAGTAAGTTCTAATCTATATTTTGAGACCTATTTCATAATTTTCCGTCCGTTATTTGACTAGTAATCAACATTCAAACTAGGGGCGATTTTGACATTTGCTAGTCGTTTTTTAACATGGGGCTCGGGTAAAGCTGGCAGGCCTTCTACCACCGGTAATCTAAGTTGGCCATGTCCATGGCCAGGGGAGAAATTTGATTGGCGGGAGAGGGGGCGTTCCCGCCGTGTTTCGTGTGTATATTTCGCCATTATCAGCTCTGATTTACGCCGTGTCGGAAGTTTTGTGTGGACTACTCGTTTTAATTTTTGGTTTTAGAAGACTTTTATTACAAAGGTGTTATATACTCGGATAATATCTTCTCAAACATCATTAGATTTACTGGAAAATGGTAAGTAATGTTGTAATTTTAGTTAATTTTTGCTAAGCCTTTGACATGGTTTTCCCGGATCGTCACTCGTGACACTCATCAGTCACTCAAAAGGGGTGGGGGAGGGATCGGGATACTTAATTAAAATTAAAATTGTGAATATAAACTAAAAGACATTATAGTGGTTTAATAGTTTTGAACAATGTATTGTCATAGTCTTAAAAGAAAGTGCTTGTAAATAATATACCCCATGTAGTTGTTAATTAATTAATTTAAATACCTTAATGCCCCTCAATTAGCAGTGGTCCAATCCAATGTGCGAGGAATTTATCCATATTAAGCATTAATTTAGCTATTTGTTTCTAAAATTTAGTTTGAATATTGATTGGCCAAGTGTACGTGTGTTTGGAAATCTTATATTGATACCATACAATAAGTATTACAATGGCTAAAGCTGAGATGGTGTCAAATAGTATCCGGAGCCAATCAAACTATGAAAATACATTGGTATGTTCATGTGGGTTTCGTTTGTGGTTTATACGTTTTGTGGTAGCATTAAATGCTGGTTGAACATATATTCTATGAAATATAAAGCTTATACACAGCTACATCAATTGTCAGGTTGTCAATAAGAGTGTTCAAAATTGTCTAATAGACATGAATTAATAATGGAAGTTAATAACTGGTTCATAAACATTAAAGAACCATTTCGTTCCTATGAAATTATTCCATTAACAGTAATTTTCCAAACCTGTTTCTTAAATTCTTCCCCCACCACAAGATGACCCAATTTTTTTATCTGCCAAGTATGTAAAACTTTCCTAAGGAAGTCTGGAATCTAATCTCAAATATTTCTTGTTGTTAATTGAATTAGTCAAATGAATATATATCTGATCAAATCATAAATGCGTGTCTAATAATATGAATAGTTATCCTCTGCCCCATCCTGGAAAAAAACCTAAAAATTCCCCCAAACCCTCGATAATAATTAAAATCCCAAAGAACCAGATGTTAAAACCAAATTTTAAGGTAGCCAATGCGAGATTAGCTTCTTCGGATGATGTTAAAGGTATCATTTGATGTTGAATTTTAGCCCCAAACTCCGCAAATATCTCCTCAAGAGGAGCAGGAAAAGCTTCTAGATGAAGCTCTTGGTGTGGTTAAGGTCCAGGCATTTCAAATGAAAAGATGTTTGGACAAATCCAAGTTAATGGAGGCTCTCAAACACGCGTCCAACTTTTTAGGAGAGCTCCGAACTTCATTATTGAGTCCTAAGAGCTACTACGAACTTTGTATCCTTTTTAGCCCCTAAATCTTAAGTGCCGTATCTTATATAAACAAACCCTTAACAAACTAATTAGATATGGCTGTAACTGACGAACTTCGTCACTTGGAAATATTCCTTTTAGACGAGTTTCAAAAAGGTCGAAAAGTTGCTGACCTTTATGAATTGGTTCAGTATGCTGGAAACATTGTGCCTAGATTGTACGTTACGTTACTTTTGCAACTGTAAAATTTAAGGTTATGCGTTCTAAAATAAGTTTTTTTGAGTTAGATACCTTCTTATAACTATTGGCATAGTTTATTTGAAAAGTAACGAGTCTTCAAAGAAGGATTTGCTAAAAGATTTGGTTGAAATGTGCCGAGGTGTTCAACACCCTCTTAGAGGATTGTTCCTTCGTAATTATTTGTTGCAAAGCACCAGAAATATTTTACCTGACACTGATGAAGAGAATACACCGTAATGAAACGTAAATTTATCCGTTATTGGTTAGAATTTACAAGAAATTTATCATTCAGAGACCCTGATATGTCAGGAACTGTCAAAGACTCTATAGACTTTATTCTAATGAATTTCGCTGAAATGAATAAATTGTGGGTTCGAATGCAACATCAGGGACATTCTAGGGAGAAAGACCGTCGCGAAAAAGAGAGACAAGAGCTTAGATTGTTAGTTGGAACAAATTTAGTTCGTCTTTCTCAGTTGGAGTGTGTGGATATGGAAAGATACAAGAAGGTTGGAGGATTTTCATATTTACGATAGGTTCATGAGATTGCCGAATTTTGTCTAATGATAAATATCAAAAGATGGTACTTCCTGGTATCTTGGAGCAAGCGGTCAGTTGTCGAGACGCAATTGCTCAAGAATATTTAATGGAATGCGTCATTCAAGTCTTTCCTGATGAATTCCATCTTCAGACTTTGAATAATTTCTTAAGAGCTTGTGCGGAATTGCACCAAGACGTCAATGTTAAAAATATTATTATTGCTTTGATTGATAGGCAAGTTGCGTGAAAGATTAATATAAGTAATTGGCCTAATTAATAAAACTCAATTTAGATTAGCAGTTTTTGCCACAAGGGAAGATGGTGTTGGGATACCTAGTGATATTAAACTCTTTGACATCTTTTCGGAACAAGTGGCTCAAATTATTCAAGTGATTTTGGACTTTTTAGCATTTTTAGATTCTGTGCCAAACGTGGAACTAATATAAAAAACATTTTAGTCTCGACAAGACATGCCACCCGAAGATTGCGTATCACTCCAAGTTTCCCTTATAAATTTGGCCTTAAAATGTTACCCTGATCGTGTAGATTATGTTGATAAGGTTCTTCAAACCACTGTAGAAATATTTGGAAATATGAACATTGGAAAGTATGTAAGACAATGATTTAGGACGGGTTCGAGTATTAAAAATTTCACTTTCTTCTTCAGAGTCGATTACACAACACCTTTAGCTCGCGAACTGCAAAGGCTTTTAAAGATTCTAGTTCAAAACTACAACAATCTTTTGACTGTTTTGAAATTGAAGCATTTTGGAGCTTTGATTGACTTTTGCGATTATCATTGCCGCAAATCCATGTCCGCATTCCTGATGTACAATGCTCTAGAGAATGAAACTGTCTTTTCAACTCCCGACGAAGTTGATCAAATTTTGACCCTAGTCTCTCCATTGGTTCAAGATCAGTCTGATCAACCAGCCGAAGAGGAAGACCCTGAAGATTTTGCGGAAGAACAAGGACTTATGGGAAGATCCATTAATTTAATGCAAGCTGACAGTCCAGACCAACAATATCTCGTAATTAAATCTTCTAAGACGCAATGCGATCCATTCAACTCTTTAACTTATCATTAATTTTATAGATATTAATCACAGCGCGTAAACATTTTGGAAGTGGAGGAAATAAGAGAATTCGTTACACTTTGCCCCCTTTAGTATTTCAAGCTTACAAGTTAGCCTTTAGGTACAAAGAAATTAGCGAGGAAGATGATAAATGGAATAAGAAGTGCGAGAAAATCTTCCAATTCTGTCATCAAACAATCAGCGCCCTTATAAAGGCTGAAATGGCTGAATTACCATTAAGGTTGTTTTTACAAGGCGCCCTCGCCGCTGGCATTACCGGCTTTGAAAACCACGAGACTGTCGCTTACGAATTTGTGTCTCAGGTTAGCTTTGTTTTGACTAGGGCTGTGCGGGTACTCGAAAATGACGGGTACTCGACTTCGAGTCCGAGTCCGAGTCCGAGTCCGAGTACTCGGACTCGGACTCGAAACTGGTTTTCCTAGGACTCGAACGGGTACCCGGGTCCTTGACCAAGGCCTGAAATTACCCGTTTAGGGCTTGTCGAGTCCATTTTTCTTTACCAACCTGATAGCCAACTTTATCAGCTACTGATTAAAATGTTTTCATATTTAAAAAAGTTAAAATTACTATTAATGTTTAGTTTGAAACAGTTAGGAAAAAAAAAAACAAAATGTTTTAAGAGTAAATTTGACGAATTTTGGGCTCGGATTAAGAATTTTGGACTCGAAACCATGTTTTTTGGACTCGAAAATGGACTCGAAGTCACTCGAAACCATGTTTTAAGGACTCGATGGACTCGACGAGTCCACTTTTCCAGGACTCGGACTCGGACTCGAAACCTAAAAATGAGGACTCGCACACCTCTAGTTTTGACGAAACAAAATTGTACCGTGATTCATTGTGGTTTGAATATTTTCAGGCATTTTCTCTGTACGAAGATGAAATATCAGAAAGCAAAGCTCAGCTAGCCGCCATTACGTTACTAAGCGCCACCATTGAACAAACTAAATGTTTCAGCGAGGAAAATCATGAACCTCTAAGAACCAAGTGCATCCTAGCCGCTTCTAAATTGTTGAAGAAACCGGATCAGTGTAGAGGAGTTGCCATTTGCTCTCAGTTATTTTGGTCGGGTAAAACGAAAGAAACCAATGGCGAGGAGTTAAGAGATGGCAAGAAAGTAGTGGATTACTTAAAGAAAGGTATCAGGATTGCCAATCAGTGTATGGATTCGTCAGTTCAAGTTCAACTGTTTGTTGAGTTGTTAAACACGTACATTTACTTTTATGAAAAGGGAAATGATCAGGTAATTTTTTTTTAAATTTTTTCTTTATTTTTTTGGGCCACTTCATCAAATTAATTAAACAGGGTTGCCACGGGTCAGGGAAAACCTGGAAAAGTCAGGGAATTTGAAAATGGGCCGAAAAAGTCAGGGAATTTTAAAAATTTCAGCAAAGTCAGGGAATTTTATTATCCTTAAAAATTCTGTCTAGAATCGTTTTTGTATAAAAATACGCTCTAAAAAAGTCTCTTAGACTGTTATTTATAGTTAAAATGATTCTTATTCATTTTGGTGCAACAAATACATTGGAAAATGTAATGTAGATCGAGTTTATTTAATTATAAGCACTTAAAACGTGCTGTAAATATTTACACTTTCGGCCTAAAAGGTCAGGGAAAATCTCAGAAAAAGGTCAGGGAAAATCTCAGAAAATGGTCAGGGAAAATCTCAGAAAAAGGTCAGGGAAAATCTCAGAAAATGGTCAGGGAAAATCTCAGAAAAAGGTCAGGGAAAATCTCAGAAAAAGGTCAGGGAAAATCTCAGAAAATGGTCAGGGAAAATCTCAGAAAAAGGTCAGGGAAAATCTCAGAAAATGGTCAGGGAAAATCTCAGAAAAGGTCAGGGAAAACCTCAGAAAAAGGTCAGGGAAAACCTCAGAAAAAGGTCAGGGAAAACCTCAGAAAAAGGTCAGGGAAAACCTCAGAAAAAGGTCAGGGAAAACCTCAGAAAAAGGTCAGGGAAAATCTCAGAAAATGGTCGGAAAACCTGGTAAAGTCAGGGAATTTGGTTCTGAAAATTCCGTGGCAACCCTGTTAAACAAGTTGTTATTTTGGATAATTTAACTAATTAACTCGCTATTTTGGTTGATTTTTCAGGTTACAATTCCTATTTTGAATCAGCTTATAAGTAAGATTCGGGAAGAGTTACCGAATCTCGAGTTCAATGAGGAAACGGACCAAATCAATAAGCATTTCACAAATACTTTAGAACATTTAAGAAATCACTTAGAAAATCCTGAGGGTAATGGACCTTCTTATACAGGAATTGTTCTATAAAAATACTAATCAATGTTTTCACGCTAATACAATCATCATTAATTTGATTTTCTTTTCTTCAAATAATTGCGTATAATTCAGTAGTCTGCCCTCAATTTAACCTTAAAAATGTTATTTACGCTTTAGATCTCGTACAAAATGTTTGAAATTAAAGAGTATGTCATATATATTATCATTTGTACAATTTTAAATAAGCAGTTAATTGATAAATTAAAATCTTTAATTTATTATTAAGTCATGAATTTAATATGAAAGTTAATGTAAAAAATGGTTGTATATTTTTGTAGTTGATTGGTGGATTCCTTATTGCAGGAATAAAGAAATATGTAGTAAATTTAATTGGAATTAATTTGAAATTTTTTCCAGTGTTAAAATAATGAAGGAAAAAAATGCGTTCAGTAACAGCTACCAAACAGACCGGTTTCAATTAAAATCCACGAGATCGGTTGTCTTACTATTATTTGCTACGTAGTGCTGAACGCACTAGAAGCCATTGAGTTGACAACTTGACAGTTGAGTCTCAACTGATTTGGTGAGAATTTTCCGTGGGTAAAGAGAAAGTACTTAATTAGATAGAAAATTAATAACTATTAAATTTTAAACGCTCGTGCAAAAAGTAACTAAAGATCTTATTCAGTGATGCGAAGTAATTTTTATTTGTATCATTGTGCGGTATATTAGTTTTACTATAGTTATAAAAGTTGAAAGGCCAAGGCCCAAATCACACGTGTTTGGAGTTGGCGGTCTTTTCGAACGTTAATAAAGCGCGAATTGTGAAAAAGGCCCGAATAAATGCACTAAAAATTTAAAAACCGATAAATATGAATAAAGAAGAAAGTGTTAATGCCCTAAATCAAATTGTTTTTGAAAACTTGGACGTGGATGAGGTGTTTAAAGAGGTAAGAGTATTTTAATTATTTTGTGGTGAAGGTGTAAGTCGCGTTACAGTCAACACCATGCGAGCAAGGCATAGAAACGACATTTGACCCTTTGTTCAGCTTTCTTCGTGCCCGAATGAAGAAGTTTCTTGGCTTTGCCCTTCAGTGACTTTACTAATTGATGTATTAGACAACCTTACAAAGTCTGTTTATGAATATGATAATGGTGATTTGGTTTATCTCTATAATGAAGATCAATCTGTAAGTTTTAAAATTAGTTTGGTCAAAGTTATCGTAACACCAAACACAATATTTTAATTTTAAACGAACGCTCCAGATAAGGGTTGAAACAATTATACGTAACATAGCAACTGATTTAAATTCACGGAAAGATGTAGCGTCCGCAATTTGTTCTAAGGTATATTAGCGTTAATAACTCAAAGGTTCTTCAAATGATCATTTTTAACATTAGTTTCAAAAGAAACTGCCATTGGAAGTGTATTATTTGTTACACAAGCATCACGTTTTATATTTGGAGGAATATTTTTCGAGGCAAGCTATGTCCCTGGTTGTAGCGTAAGCAGGGTTCATACAAACCTGGAAAACAGGGAAAACCTGGAAAAATCAGGGAAATAAATAGTTGACAAAAACCTCAGGAAAAATTCAGGGAAATTTCGAATTTTTAGTAAAATTCAGGGAAATCAGGGAAATTTCGAATTTTTAGTAAAATTCAGGGAAATCAGGGAAATTTCGAATTTTTAGTAAAATTCAGGGAAATCAGGGAAATTTCGAATTTTTAGTAAAATTCAGGGAAATCAGGGAAATTTGCGTCAAACAGGGGCCGAGTAATTAAGCAAAACGTTCATGAACATACCCTCCATAGGATTAACATTACACTATACTTTGGGGGCTCATAACTCTGGTTATATTAGAGGTACGGGGATGTCCTTTGATTATGTTATAGTCCTATTTGCCCCCCTACTTCGTTCACATTTGCTCCATGGGATACTCCATATACGGGAAAAGAACCTGGAAAATTCAGGGAAGTATATGGGGAAAAACCTAGAAATCTCAGGGAAATTTGTTTTCCAAAAGTTCTATGAACCCTGGTAAGTTCATAAGATATGTTCCATAAGTTTATCACTGGTTACAAACTGGAGCTTGTCATGAAGTGACAACGTAGGTCATAGATTCGAGGTAAAGCGACGCCTGGTGAGGCGCTGTCAAAGGCTTAGTAAAGACTAAATAGGAAGATGGACTGCAAAATTAACCCAGTGTGCTGTCGCTAACATTACGGAGTGTAGGCAGGCAGTGTTATACTTATGGAACATATCTTATAAACTTATGGTTGCAGTAATTTTAAAATCTTAGATGGGCTTGTATTAAAATCAACCACATTCAAAAATATAGGACTATTTCGTCAAACGAGTCTCAAAACAGATTTTCAAAAGCAATCTTAAATTTATTTCTGTCACCGGACACTTCCAAGTCTAATTCTCAGAGAATGGCTTCTAGTAAGCGATATAACTACCCGAATTTCACAATTGTTTGATATAATTGACATAATCTTTTAGCTGTTATGTCATTTCTTATGGAAACCAACTTTGAAAGTGGAGTAAAACCTTCTATTAGAAATGTATAATAACAATTACACGTAAATATATCTATTAATATTATATTAATTTGAATTTGCGTGAACTTAGGCATCATCTAATATCCTGGACATCTTAATAAAAGGTTAGATTATGTATTATCAAGAAGTAATATCTAGTTTATTAGGGAGAAGGTATAAGATGCCTAAGTATTTGCGCGCCATAGTCCCAGTCCCCCTTTCAAAATACAAGGGGGGGGGGACGTGAAAGGAGGCAGAGAGAATTTATAATGGGGAGTGAAGCTCTTGCCCTTGACAGTGATAAATACAATGTAGCTCAAACAAGTAGGGTGCGACGCTAAAACTGACCAGGTAAATTTCCGGTCACATGACTCTCCTTTAATTTTAAAGTTTGTCCTCAATCACTGTTGGTTGTACGATTATCCAATAAGGGTTCGCGATTTCGAGTGCGACTGGCGCCATTTGGAGTTATTTAAAGTCAGACGTTTCCCATTCTCTAAAAAGGTAGTGTCCATCTCCCCTAGACCCTCGCGCAACATTCTAGACCCACCCTAGAGGGAGGGGCCACAAAAAATTATACCGGAAATAGGCCTGGCCATTTTTGTTGATCACGTGAATTTTTGAGCTACATAATATTCCTCAGTTTCTACTCCCTTTTATAAATTCTCTCTGGTCGCCCCGACGTGAGTTTTCAAGAACCAATGAGATGCTGGTTGTAATTTAGAGGCGGGGATTAACCCCAGACCTACTATACGTTTGGACTGGAGTTAAAGCTGGAAATTTGGCGAATTTATACCTTCTCCCTAATAAACTAGATATCACTTCTTGGTATTATTAAGGGTTAAAATGTCAGATTTTTAGAGAATCTATATATTTATTTCTGAAAAATTAGACGTGATTATTACTTCCATAAACGATCATTCAGTCAAACAATATGAAAGGTATTTTAAAAAATATTTAGTTTTAGTATTTTAATAACCAAAAAAAAAAAAAAATCCTGTAGATTGAATTTGCTAACCGCAGCCATGAATATTGCTGGCACAAACCTCGCAAAGTTATCGCCATTAGCTGAATATATACTGTCAGAAATTATCAACTCAAATTTACCTGAAAAATGTAATATTTTGGTTTAATTTCTTAAAATAACGGAAAACATTAATGTAAATTTAACTAAGAACGTGGGATTTATTAGACACAACTACTAATTCTATACGAAGTCATCAATCGTGTCTTTTTAAACAAAATTCCATGTTTTTCAACGAAGTTATTCATAAAGTAATATTACCCATGTAAAATTATAATCTAACGTGTTTAATATCGCCTTTTGCCTTGCGTAGATCATGGTGATATTAGACACGAAACGACTTATAGAAACGATAGAAGTATCGTTGCAAAATGAAAGTTTAAATTGGAGATGCGCTTTGACTATTACGTCAGTTTTGCTTTATACCCATTCAGAGGGTACCAAACTTCTTTATGGTAAATTAATTAATCAATCGTAATTAATCGTTATTACAGTCGTTAAACTTCGTTACACAATTAGGTTTGTTAGATAAATGCTTAAAAGAATCTTTATCGGAAAGTAACGGTATAAAATTTACACGATGTTTGATTATGGCCAGACACGTTGCTCTGCAAAAAACTCCGACGAGTTTAACTTACGAGAAATGGTTTTACGTAAGCTTGTTAATTAATTAATTAATTAATTAATTGTTATTGATTTAACCTTCCTATCAACTGCGAGCTACATTTTTTAACGAATTTAAAATAGAAATATTTTGGAGATGGAACCACGGCTTACGTAAATACACCAAATATTTTCGCGTTTCTTATAAATTGTTTAACAGAAATGGTGCCGCACGAACAAGCTCAATTTCTAAAGGTAATGTTGACTTGGAAGAAATGATAAATCCACGGTCACTTCCGAGTTGACCGGCTAAGTTTTTAACGTTTAGGTTCATTTATTGAAACCACCTAAAGTGGCACCGCAATGCCGTCCATTACTTAATGAATATATAGTGTTGGCCAAAACGAGGTTGCGAGATCTTAAAGTACGTTCTGTCGCGAATGGTTGCAAACAGGGATAGATTTAATTTTAGAAGTAGGAATGGAGAACAGAGTAATCTGGGCGCGCGTCGAAGTCCCGGACCCCCTTCCCCGGAACGGGTGGGGAGTATGAAAAAAAGAGGCGGGTCATAGCGACAGAGATATTTTTCGCCGTCCCCGTCAGCAACGTCATCAAAACGTAGTTTAAGTGAGCCAATAAGATAATTTAAACTTTTCGTTACGTGTTGGAGGGACGGGTTCTATACTGGGTGGTCTATGAGTCGGACCATAAGTTTATAAGATATGTTCCATAAGTATGTCACTACCTATACTTCGTAATGCTAGAGGCTTAATGAGAGCTAGTTCAAGAACGACGCGAGAATTGACTACACTCGGTTTTGCAGTCCATCCTCCTATTTAGTCTGTACTAAGCCTTTGACAGCGCCTCACCAGGCGTCGCTTTACGAGAATCTATGACGTTTCACCTACGTCACTTCATGACAAGCTCTCATTAACGAGTGACACACTTATGGAACATATCTTATAAACTTATGATGGAGAACGGTTAGTATTTACTTCAGTCCGACCATAAGTTTATAAGATTTCCTACTTCTAAAATTAAATCTATCCCTGTTGCAAATATTCTTGAAAGTCGTACGATTGGAATTAAGTGATTATTGTTAATTAGGAGCCTTTTGAGGAGATGGGAATTTTTGTGAAAGGTTCAACTGAAGAACCAGCTGAAATTGATGTAAAAACGGCTCTGGAATCTTACGAAGCTTGTAACAAAATACCTTCGAGTGTTATTGAAGCTAGTGTTTTAAAGAAAAATTATTTCAATAATCGATTCTTGAAAATTCTAATGAAACCCAGAGTGGTAAAGATTAATTGATTAATTTATTATTTTTTTTTTTAGTAATTGCGGGGGAGTTTATTTATGTATTTCTTACGTTATAGCTTCCCGATGCGCCTGATACTAAAGTTAAATTCATAGACGAATTAAAAAAGTATACATATTTAGGCCCAATTATTAATTTTGTAGTTAACAAAATTAATTTTGTTGCGTTGTGTTGCGTAACAGAGCCGGAAAAATATCGCAAATTGATTATGACACTTATTTAGAAAATTGTAGTCTCGAAGCTGTGAAATATTTTTCTGGTAGGTTTATGAGTTGCCATTAAAGCTTTCTTCGTTACAGCCTCATTTTTATTCAGGAATTGAAAGTGATATTGATATGGACGTTGATGAAACGTCAATAGATCCGCAAAATGAGATTCAAACTGATTTAGAAATTTTATTTACTCGCATTTCAGATGGGGATACTGGTAAATAATTAAGTTGTTTTTTGGTTGCGTATTTTTAATTAGAAAATTGGTTTACAACATGAAATAGATTTTTTCACACTGATTACTAATCTTTCGACAAAACTTGCCACTTTCTTGGAAAAATTGCCTACAAGTCTAACGCCTGTTAAAAAGAATAGTTATAACTACGCGGACCTTTCGCAAATGGACGCGAAATTTAATCCGGTTATAGAACAGATTGTCAATTATTTTTGCCGAATTCGGCAATATCTCGAAGACAATCCTATAGGAATTGATATAAATTCCGAGGAAACGACATGGGATTCCTTATACGTTACAATGTTAACTTGGCACGAGATGTTGGAGTTACCACTCTTGAGTTACATTTGGAGTAATTTTTTAACGGTAATGTTAATTTATTTTTTCCCGCGTAGTTTTTAATTATTTTTATGTTAGATTCAGAATGTGGTGGATGCTTCAAAGATGAAAGGGCTTTGCTTATTGGTTTATAGAGTGCAAAAAATTTATGACGTTCGTGTATTTGAAAGTGAAATGGAGAGAAAATTTCACCACGCTTTGTTTGATCGCGTGAAGATTCATTCTTCGGAACAGAGAAACAATTTCTTACGGATAACTTCGGAATTCCTTAGAATTTATTTCAATGATAAACCAGATGATGTCAATTCCATGGAAAATTCACTTTTAACCAAAGTAAAACAATGTTGGAATGGAATACATCGAAAAACAAAGAACCTAACGTAGAATTTTTGTAGTTCTTCTACGTTTATACTTGTCAAAGAAGAAATACGATTGATTCTGAACAAGATGATAATGTTTCAAAATTCTTCAATCTTGATAAGTTTCAAAGGGAAATGAAGAAAATTTCCTTCAAATTTGAAGAGTTTTTGAAGTTGGAGTGTGATATTTCAATAGACACTTCGAGAAATCCTGAAGATAGGTCAGTCAGTCAGTATAAAATTTAAATTTAATTACTTTTCTTACTGTTTATATTGTAACTTTACAGGCTTGAAAGAATTAGGTTTCTGTTTACAGTATGCAAAATTGAGGTTGAAGAAGGGTTGTCAATATTATTTAAAGTTTTATTGAAGGAAAAACGACCAGTTTACTTTCCCTTGACCCTTTTCTTACAAGTAACGCGTCACTTGCAATTTGAATTACTAGTTATTAATTATTTTTTACTAATAGGAACTATCTAACCAATTGCAACCAATGAGGGAAGGAACGTCATGGTTGCAATCTGAATTTTTATCCTTATTTGAAAGTGAACCTAAGGAACAAGCTGGCCAAATTCATTTAGATGGCCAGTTAAGGAGTTTTTTTGCGTAAATTAATTTTATTTTTAGCCTCGAATAGAGCTATCTCAGAAGCCTTAGTGTGACGTCACCCATGCTATTTGCCCATAGAACCAAAGCGGTACCAAACATGGCCGCCCACTGCCAAAGCTAAGCCCGTGACGTTTTACCTAGGCACTGACGTCACAACTGAGATAGCCGAGTCTATTCGCGAATCCATGATTTAACTGTTGCAGTTACACTTCTAGATTGGCATGTGGACTTTCACCACATTTTCTCTTTGTTAATTATCCCAATGAAAATGTTTCGGAAGCCTCCATGGTCACTGTTAAAAATATAATAGAAAATTATATGGTAAGTATTTAACCCGATTTTAGTTCGGTTTTAGGATAAGAAAAATGCAGTTTATCGCTGTTTTACGCTTTTATTGGATTTGGACAAGAGTCAGGTACAAAAAAAGTTTAAGTTTTGTTACAAAAACTGTTCAAAAATGGCAAATGAGCGAGATCTTCAATGTTTAAAACGCTTCGGCTTTTGCGTAACGCGAAATTTGATGAATTGATTGGTATGGTGAGGTATTTTTTGGCTAATTGACTTAGATAAGGTAAGATAGGAGACATATTTCGCCACCATTCCATCGGATCAGCTTTGAAATTGGTGCTAGCGCATCTGTTGTATCGTTGAATTTCTTCTTGAGCTTGCGTGGACAAATTGGCGTCGGCTTCTCCTTCTGTGGGCAAACTTTCAAATAGTCTCTCCAATGAGCTGTAAGAGTCCAAGTGTCCATTTTGAGTTGTTTTCCTCGGTGGTTTCAAGTACGTGATTTCTTCCATGATTTGTTGTTCCACGTTTTCTTTATTGTTCATTAGAGCTAGATTCTTGAATCTCGGATCGAGCCACATGCTTTTCTCTAATAAGATTATCGTTTCCGCTTCCGAATAATAGGATTCGATTTTATCAGTCATTATTCTTTTGAAAGATTGAGCGAGATGGGAATCGTTGTTGTAGGGTTTGATGATCTCCAAGAATTTGTAACGTAAGGGGATCAGCATTGAAATTGGGATGTGATTCATTTCATTCATTACTGAAAGAAAGTTATCGACTTTATCCAGTTCGCAGCGCAATTCTTTTATTTCAATCCATTGTTTCGTTGATAATTTTAAAGACAAAGACGTTTTCTGATTGGGATTGGCGACGCCAATTGATTCCTGTTTCAAAACTTCTTCCAGTCTGTTTGTCACGGCTTGGTATACTTCCAGAATTTTCATGTTTTTGACGTTAAAGTTTATTTTCTCCAACAAGCTACCGCAAACTCCTTCGCTGAGCGCGTCTTGTAAAGCCACGCAAAGTACAGTTTCGAAACTCGGGATGCTAACCACTCCCAGAAATGAGCAATTTTTTCAAAATTCATCATGGAGCTTGTTGATGAAACTAATTCTTTATTTCCTCCGTTAAAAACGCTGACATTCATTTCGTTTAACAGCCTTTTGATTCTCTCAGTTGTAAATTTCCAATTAGTATGATTGGTATTTGTCGATAAGTTCCCCAGGACTTGATTCCTAATCTTCCAACGCGCGTCTAAATAGCAAACCCGTACTTCTAAATAAGTAATACACCAACGTGAAACCCATTCTTCTAATAATAAAGAGAAAACTTCAATTTGATCTTGAATCAAAGATAATTTGAAATCAGCTTGACATTTACGGTATTTCGCTTTTAGCATATTGTTAAAGATATCTAAATTGAAGGTGAAGTTGTCATTTAGATCGGGGCTAAGGATTTTTAATAGACTTTGGAAACCGTCTTTTGTGACCATATCAGACCCAACGAGATCTTTAACAGAGTAGTCTACGAGATGTTCGTAAATTTTATCAGAGGGTTTGGTGGTGGTTTTATTTGGCGTTGTTATAGGAATAACGTCATATTTGAGGACATCAGATTCCTCAAAGTCTTGCTCAGTATCTAAGTCCTCCAATACTTCAAAATTATCATCAAAATCGTTTGAATCATTGGCGCCTTTCTGTCGTTTATAAGAATCTTTCCTACCATTGGGTCTACCTCTTTTTTTGCAATTTCTAGGGCTGTCAGATAGTTCTAACCTATTGAGTCTAACAACAGTTTTTTTATTATGAGTTTGTAATGGTTGGAATTCCGTTTCATCAAGGTTTTTTTCATTTCTCTTCCGTGGCAATTCGATTTCAGGGTGTTTTCTCGCGAGATGGCCGTATAAATTCGTGGTATTTCCGCAGTAACCTATTTCGGGTGCCGAACATCCATTGACAAGGCAAAAAACAGTCCCAGAATGCTCTGGTAAAATGGTAACCCCGTCTTTCGAACATAACCCGAAATATTGCCATATTAGTGATTTTCCTTTTGGTAAGGGTATTAGATAATATCCTTGGGCGTTTAGATTAGATATTTTTTCATTTGATACTTGTTGAGTATGAGAAATTAACGCTACAACGTTACTTGGTTGATTGTCCTTCATTTCATCGCTGTTTTCTTCGTAATCATCGTCATTTTCTTCGTTAATATCATCGCATTGCGATTTTTCGTTTATTTCCTCTTCGATTGATGTTAAATTCGACATCGATTCATCCTTTATAGTATCGCCCGCCTCCATTGTTGACATTATCGCCGCGTTCCTGATAGTGGGCTTTGCTGGATTGCGGCGGTAACAACGCCCTATTCCTTGACGAACAGTGAATAAATTCAATTCAAATCCAATAACTATTCGGGCACGATCTTTCTCTACTTCCCTGTTTTCTCTTTATTAACACACTATCGTAGAACAAGGTCGATGCAAAGACGCGCTCTACGATTCGCTCGTTTCTTTCCTATCGATTATTTCATTATCGATCTCAATGTTTTTGTTTTTCCCACCCTTGTTTGTAGTTTATACGAAACTCAATTGAACTCGATATTGAAAATGTTCAAAATATCGCTAAAATTTAGTTTTTAATATTTTAGAAGCCATATATGTGCGAATCTGGATATCTAACTAAGAAGTTGACTGTTATTTACATCTTGTAAGTACTAAAATTTAAATCCCCCATTTTTGGCGCGCTTTAGACCCCATGATCGGGTACAACCAATCAGCGTGTAGGAAATCTTAGGCGGGATTTATGAAAATAATATTTACTCGTGGGCATATTTAATTTTCTCTGGGGCCTAATTAATTATAGATTGATTTAATTTTCTCTGGGGCCTAATTAATTGTAGATTGATTTAATTTTCTGGGGCCTAATTAATTGTAGATTGATTTAATTTTCTCTGGGGCCTAATTAATTATAGATTGATTTAATTTTCTCTGGGGCCTAATTAATTATAGATTGATTTAATTTTCTCTGGGCCTAATTAATTATAGATTGATTTAATTTTCTCTGAGCCTAATTAATTGTAGATTGATTTATTTAATTTTCTCTGGGGCCTAATTAATTGTAGATTGATTTAATTTTCTCTGGGGCCTAATTAATTATAGATTGATTTAATTTTCTCTGGGGCCTAATTAAATATAGATTGATTTAATTTTCTCTGGGGCCTAATTAATTATAGATTGATTTAATTTTCTCTGGGCCTAATTAATTATAGATTGATTTAATTTCTCTGGGCCTAATTAATTATAGATTGATTTAATTTTCTTAGGGTATAATTAGACGAAGGAATGCTGAGGAAGTTTTCAAGTTTTTCAATACAAACTGTCCTCTTATTATATCGTCAGTGATTCACTTTTGGCCCGTTATGCCTAATTGCTATTCTGATAGAGAAAATCAGTATATCGAAACATACTTCAACGAAATAAGGTCACTTTTTGATAAGGACACTAAATCCACTCTGTTGCCTAACGAATTAATAGGCTTAATTTTATACAAAACTGGTTTGAGAAATATTTTGCAAACCATGGAGAATGAGTCGTTTTAAATGAAGTTTACCAATCTGCCGTTCAATATATGATTATAGAACATTCTCTACAATTTACTACCTTTAAGGTACATTGGCGCCGCCGTGACTTCTATTTATATATGATATCTAATAGGTTTTTCATTCAATTGTAGCCTACTGTAAAATGGCCGAAAGATTACTTAAAGTTTATTAGCGCAAACCCTGATGTTCTAAATTATTGCAAACAAGGCGTATTTGAAAATGGTTAATGTGTAAAACGTTCCCAGAATCCATAGTTTTGGTTTATCCGTTAATAGTTTCAACGTAAGTCGCAAATTTCGATGTCAATTCTGGAATTTTATTAATATTTTTATAAGATATGTTCCATAAGTATGACACTACCTATACTTCGTAATGCGAGAGACTTGCAGCTCGAGAACGACGCGAGAATTGACTACACTCGGTTTTACAGTCCATCTTCCTATTTACTATTTAGTCTGTACTAAGCCTTTGACAGCGCCTGATCTATGACGTCTCACCTACGTTGTCACTTCATGATAAGCTCTCAGTAACCAGTGACAACTGACAACATATCTTATAAACATAATTATGAATTAAAACTAATAGATTTAACTTTAGTTTGATGTTGAGTTACACGAATCGGAGTTCATCGAATCCAGTTCCATTAATTTTCGCATTGCATCTTTAATAATATTATTAACAAATCTTTCTACGTGCAATAATATTGACGAAAAGTAAAAACTTTACCAATGGCTGAACATATTGTTGCATTAACAAATGTTACTAGTCGAACTGTGAAACTCCTGCAAAAATTCCATATATGATGCTAACAGCTTTATCCAAAGTTAATAATAATAATGTTACTTTTAATTTAATTTAGAACACATGACTAATTTAACGCTCTGTTTTCAGGATTTAATTGAAAAATGTATCCCTCCTGTTAAATTAACAATCATACAAAGGATTAAACAACAATGAGTCAATGATGTTTTATTTTGCGTTTTACATTTCCTTAATGGTAAGTAAATATGTTTAATTACATTTAAAATCAAGTACGTTCATTAATTCTTTACAAGCCAAATCTGGCAGGCATTCTTTTGGGTGTCCCTGGTGTACCGGGTTCTTTGCGACCTGGTGTAACAATTCGTGTTCTAAGAGAAATATATTAAATTACATTAATTAATCCTTTATTAACTAACATTACTTTGAACCTTACTTCTTAATTAGAGATATTGATTTAGCTTCAATTTCATCTTTTCTCTGTCTAATTTGCTCCTGAGCTAATGCCATTTCTTCCTCCATTTGAGTTTGATTTCCTTGGCAATTCTTCTACCATCCAATCTGGATTTCCCGCGTGTTTGACGCTAAAAACATGGGACCTAATTCGGCTAACCAGTTCCATCAACTGCGGTAACGCATTGCATATATTCCTGCAACAAAATATTTAAAAATAAGGGTGGGCGAATACTCGTCTAAAACGAATAATTCGATCGACTATCGAGACGAATAACCAACCGTGTCTCGGTATTCGTTTGAAGCCATTTTTACTATTCGAACGAATATCGAATACCGACTTTACTATTCGATAAATATTCGACAACCTGCAATTTCCTTCGCAAAGGGCCAAGGCCTAACTCCACTATTTTAGGTACCAAGATGTGTACAAAATGTGAAATATTAACCCCTAAAAATATACTTTCACTAAAAGCATAGTCATTTTCATTTCCGAATAAATATTTTGTAAAAAAACTGTTACTAACAACCTCCTTTAGTTACTTCGCCAATAGCAGGCCTTGATATTCGACAAGTATTCGCGAATAATAGGCCTATATTCGCGAATAGTAGGCCTAATATTCGCGAACTAGTAGGCTTAATATTCGCGAATAGTAGGCCTATTATTTGACGAGTATTCGATAAGATTATATTTTCGTTAAGCCTAACTATTCGA
>JAEQBA010000591.1:0-52825 GCA_019434445.1 Phalangium opilio
GCGGTAATTGGCGGCGGTGGTACGGTCACCCTTTTAAAAATGGGGGATCACGTTAGCCGTGTTCCATGCACGGGGGGACAAACCGACCTCGAACGTGAGGTTGAACAAAGTTCGTCAGGGGCACGGAGAGCGGTAAGGCCAGGGCACGAAGCAGAATGGATGTAAGTTTTCGGGACCAGCGGACTTAGAGGCATCCAACGCACGTAGCTCCTTCAGGACCGCGGCTGGCTGGCAACGAAGGCCGCCAGGGTAGGTTCAGCGTCGCCGTATGTCACCGTAGGGTCCACGAGAGCGGCCGTGTTAGACGCAACCCTGGAGAAATGGACGTTGAAGAGTGTCGCGATTTCAGTGGGGTCGGTGGTAAGGGTCCCGTCTGAGCGGAGGAGCTCCTTTATCGCGAACTTGCACTTACGCTTGCTGTTTACGTGAGCGTAGAAGGCTTTTGGGTTGGAGGTGATTTGCGAGGCCAGTCGAGCCTCGAGCTTCCGCTTGACTTTGCGCTGAGCGCGGTGGAGAGCGTTGCGAGCTCGTTGAAAGGCCACGTAGGCCTGGTTCAGGAGGGCCGGGCTGGCGTGGCGACGTTTAAGTCGAACAAAGCGACGGTACGTGACACGTTTACTGACAAAAGATTGGTTCGAGCGAGCTACGGTGGGAGGCTTGTACCGTCGAACCGATCGAAACGGCACAAAGAGAGAACACCCGCGGTCGAGAAGCGACACGAAGTTGGTCCAGCACTCGTCTACCGATCGAGACGAGAAGACGGTGGTCCAGTCGACTTGCATTAGGAAGTCATTAAAAGCAACGTAGTCGCCTTTAAAGTAATCGCGAAGGAGGCGGGGCCTCGTGGGTGGCGGAGAGGAGCAAAAGGACACCTTGAGTAAGAGCACATCGTGATCACTCTTTCCCACGCCAGGGAGGTTCTGAATGTCAAACACCAGGTCGGGGTCCGTGGTTAGGGCCAAGTCAAGGGTACCCGGAGTACCGTTGGGGCCACCCTGGCGGGTCGGGTTTTTGATTGGCTGGCAGAAGTGGTGATCCATGGTGGCTTCCAAAAAGGCCCTTGCGTTAGGGCACGCGCCAACCTCAAGGGAATACGTTGTCCAGTCGATGTGACGATAATTAAAGTTACCCAAAATGATCGAGCCCAAGTCCCGCGAGGAGCAATAGTCACTGATGGACTGCAACGCTACCAGAGTCGGAGCGTGGTTGTCGTAGGACGGCGAACGGTAAATGACGCATACCAGGAGGGCCGATGCCCCATTTTCGGACAAGACTGTTAAAATATCGAGACCTAGGTCAACAGACCAGCGGGACAAGGTGACAGGATCGAAGAGCGGGACCGCGCGGGACGTGTATAGGTCCGAGACATAGAGAGCCACGCCCCCACCATTAGTAGGGGCAAGACGGTCGTGGCGAAACAAGGCAAACGAAGGGATCGATTTTTCACAGTCCAAAGTTTCTGGCTTCAGCCAGGTTTCGGTGACGGCCACGAAGCTAACCTTATGGCGACGGACAAGAGTGGCGAGTTCGTCAAAGACGTACTGACTGTTCATACTTCGTACGTTGGATAAGAGCGCGACAGCATGACCTGGGGACGCAGGGCTGGGATGGAAAGAGCACGCGTTCGGGTCGAGGCGGTGATCTGACACAATTGGGACGGTAGCGTGGTGCACGGTAGCGACAGCCGGCGCGAGGGCGGACGTGGAGGGAGTTGGCGCGAGGGCGGACGTTGAAGGTGTTGGCGCGAGGGCGGACGTTGAAGGTGTTGGCGCGAGGGCGGACGTTGAAGGTGTTGGCGAAAGAAGCGACGGTAACAAGTTGAGAGTGGTACAAACGGAGGACTGGGGGTCGGAGCTGGCAGATGAGACAGGAGGTGAGCGCGCTACGTCTACCGGCGAAAACGCGGGGCCAAAGAGTTTTTTTTTAAGGATGCGTTAGGCTCAGCCCGGTAGACCATATCGACCGGAAATGGTAAACCCTGTACCGGAGCGGAACGCGGTGGACGATACGCATAGGTCGGGTGAGGTGCCTGATAAAAGGACATAGGGCTGGTAGCGGTTGGGTCTCGCGACGGCGGCGAGGGTGGGGCGGGAACGACAGAGTTATTGCGGATGGCAAGGTGAGATTCCCCAGCTTGCAGGCGGACGTTAAGTTCATCCCGGGCGCGGCGATAATGCTCCAGTTGTTGGGGAGTTTGGTCAATTCTGGCCGCCAGACTATAGGAGGGATCCGAAGCACGACGTTGCTTGATAAGATTCAAGAAAGCCCATTTGGCCATCGTATGGGGAAAAATGACTAGAATGGGTCGCGGGCGAGCACCGCTGGATCGCGGAAGCGACCCTATGCGGTGGAAAGGGGTATCGTTGCGAACTCTACACGAGGAGAACAATTCGACCAGGACACCCAGTTCAGCCTCCGGAGATAAGTCCTCTGGAACGCCAAACAGGATGGCATTTAGCCGTCGAGACTGTTGAGCAAGGTCTTCCGGGGTGACGTAACCCTCGAGGGGGGAGGATTGTGCCGGACCACGGAGCTTCTCCACCAGCGAATTTTCCAGGGAAGCGAGACTCTCCTTGAAGCCCGAGGAGATACCGCGGACTTCCTCGGCGAGAGAGGTTATAGAAGAGCCGTTACGTGCAATGGCGGAGTCGAGCGAGTCTAATCGGCGCGTGTTCTCCGCGGAGGAGGCATGCAGCAGGTCCTGCGCGGAAGCGAGACTGTCGTAACTAGTCTTAAGGTCAGCCTCGAACCTGGAAATTTTCGAGGTCGCCTGCTCAATTTTAAGTTTTTGATCGTTCTGGGCCGCCTGGCAACCCTGTAGGCGAGACCCGAGATCAGCGAGCGAGGATTGAATGGAGGCATAATCCGGCGGGGGAGAAAAGTCCCCAAGTTTGAGTTCCAGCTCATCCACCTTTGCGTGGATGTCGCGCAGAGAGAATTTAAGAAACGGGTTACATTGAGCGCACAACCAGTGAAAGCGAGAGTCGTTCGTGACCCCTGCATACACTGCATCGGGAATGTCGACACAAGGGGCGTGAAACCATTCACCGCAATCCTCGCATTGGATACTGTTCGAATCTTCCTCGATACGGCCCCCGCAGGGCGAACAGAGGGAAAGGTCTGAGCCGGTCGTTGCAGCGAGAGCGCCCGCTGACACGCTAGTCGTCGGAGAGAGGGATTTCTCTTTCTTGCCCTTCATAGTGGAATGACCCTTGAGGGGTGTGAACCGAAAGGGGGGAACCAGGTAGAATCAAAAAATGGCGGCGATCCGAGCAAAAGGGCAGAATAAAACGCGGCGTTACCGTCGAGCCCGGCCCAGCCAGGCAGCACGAAGGGTAGAGCGCCGGAGCGAGAGTCGCCGGCGAACACGTGGGCACGTAAGGTTTACACGGGTACGGGAAACGAGTGTAGAATAACCATTAAAGTAACCAACATTAAATTAAACAAAATAAAACAAAGCTGGGTGGCAAACAACGGTACTCACTGACTTTCGCGGGACACTAGAGACGCGAACACGTGGGGAGGTAGACCGAAAAATTCTAGGGACACGCGGGAGCACGCGAAAAATGCGACCGTTCTCCACGAGAGCTTCCAACCGTTATTAGAAGCCACCAGCGGCAGGTGATCAAATCCCAGATATTAGAAGCCACCAGCGGCAGGTGATAAAATTCCAGATATTAGAAGCCACTAACGGCAGGTGATCAAATCTCAGGTACTAGAAGCCACCAACGGCAGGTGATCAAATCCCAGATATTTCCAGACTCCAACGGCAAGTTTCATATCCAAGATATTATCAGCCCCCAACGGTAGGTATCAAATCGATTATATATGCAGCCCTCAAATACCAGATTTAAGAAGACACCAACGGCAGGTGATCAAATCCTAGATATTAGAAGCCACCAACGGCAGGTGTTTAAATCCCTGATAGTAGAAGCCACCAGCGGCCGGTGATCAAATCTCAGATATTAGAAGCCACCAAAGGCTGATGTTGAAATACCAGATATTAGAAGCCCCCAACAACGAGTGATCATTTCCACGATTAAAAAGCCCCCAACGGCAAGTTTCAAATCCCAGATATTCCTAGTCCCCAACGGCAAGTTTCATATCCAAGATATTATTAGCCCTCAACGGTAGGTATAAAATCGAGGATATATGCAGCCCCCAACGGCAGATTTCAAATCGAATATATATGCAGCCCCAAAGGCAGGTTTCAAATACCAGATATTAGAGCCCCAAACGGCAGGTTTCAAATACCAGATATTAGCAGCCCCCAACGGCAGGTGATAAAATCCCAGATATTAGAAGCCACCATTGGCAGGTAATCAAATCTCAGATATTAGAAGCCACCAACGGCTGATGATCAAATCCCAGATATTAGAAGCCACCAGCGGCAGGTGATAAAATCCCAGATATTAGAAGCCACCAACAGCAGGTGATCAAATCTCAGGTATTATAAGCCACCAACGGCAGGTGATCAAATCCCAGATATTTCCAGCCTACAACGGCAAGTTTCATATCCAAGATATTAGCAGCTCCCAACGGTAGGTATCAAATCGATGATATATGCAGCCCCCAACGGTAGGTATCAAATCGATGATATATGCAGCCCCCAACGGTAGGTATCAAATCGAAGATATATGCAGCCCCCAAAGGCAGGTTTCAAATACCAGATATTAGAGCCCCAAACGGCAGGTATCAAATACCAGATATTAGCAGCCCCCAACGGCAGGTTTTTAAATACCAGATATTAGAAGCCACCATTGGCAGGTAATCAAATCTCAGATATTAGAAGCCACCAACGGCTGATGATCAAATCCCAGACATTAGAAGCCAACAACGGCAGGTGATCAAATCCCAGATATTAGAAGCCACCAACGACAGGTGATCAAATCCCAAATATTAGAAGCCACCAGCGGCAGGTGATAAAATCCCAGATATTAGAAGCCACCAACGGCAGGTGATCAAATCTCAGGTACTAGAAGCCACCAACGGCAGGTGATCAAATCCCAGATATTTACAGACTCCAACGGCAAGTTTCATATCCAAGATATTAGCAGCCCCCAACGGTAGGTATCAAATCGATTATATATGCAGCCCTCAAATACCAGATTTAAGAAGACACCAACGGCAGGTGATCAAATCCCAGATATTAGAAGCCACCAACGGCAGGTGTTTAAATCCCTGGTAGTAGAAGGCACCAGCGGCCGCTGATCAAATCCCAGATATTAGAAGCCCCCAACAACGGGTGATCATTTCCACGATTAAAAAGCCCCAAACGGCAAGTTTCAAATCCCAGATATTCCTTGTCCCCACGGCAAGTTTCATATCCAAGATATTAGCAGCCCTCAACGGTAGGTATCAATCGAAGATATATGCAGCCCCCAAAGGCAGGTTTCAAATACCAGATATTAGAGCCCCAAACGGCAGGTATCAAATACCAGATATTAGCAGCCCCCAACGGCAGGTTTCAAATACCAGATATTAGAAGCCACCATTGGCAGGTAATCAAATCTCAGATATTAGAAGCCACCAACGGCTGATGATCAAATCCCAGACATTAGAAGCCAACAACGGCAGGTGATCAAATCCCAGATATTAGAAGCCACCAACGACAGGTGATCAAATCCCAAATATTAGAAGCCACCAACGGTAGGTGATCAAATCCCAGATATTAGAAGCCACCAACGACTGATGATCAAATCCCAGATATTAGAAGCCACCAGCGGCAGGTGATAAAATCCCAGATATTAGAAGCCACCAACGGCAGGTGATCAAATCTCAGGTACTAGAAGCCACCAACGGCAGGTGATCAAATCCCAGATATTTCCAGACTCCAACGGCAAGTTTCATATCCAAGATATTAGCAGCCCCCAACGGTAGGTATCAAATCGATTATATATGCAGCCCTCAAATACCAGATTTAAGAAGACACCAACGGCAGGTGATCAAATCCCAGATATTAGAAGCCACCAACGGCAGGTGTTTAAATCCCTGGTAGTAGAAGGCACCAGCGGCCGCTGATCAAATCCCAGATATTAGAAGCCCCCAACAACGGGTGATCATTTCCACGATTAAAAAGCCCCCAACGGCAAGTTTCAAATCCCAGATATTCCTTGTCCCCAACGGCAAGTTTCATATCCAAGATATTAGCAGCCCTCAACGGTAGGTATAAAATCGAGGATATATGCAGCCCCCAACGGCAGATTTCAAATCGAATATATATGCAGCCCCCAAAGGCAGGTTTCAAATACCAGATATTAGAGCCCCAAACGGCAGGTTTCAAATACCAGATATTAGCAGCCCCAAACGGCAGGTTTCAAATACCAGATATTAGCAGCCCCCAACAACGGGTGATCATTTCCACGATTAAAAAGCCCCCAACGGCAAGTTTCAAATACCAGATATTCCTAGTCCTCAACGGCAAGTTTCATATCCAAGATATTAGCAGCCCTCAACGGTAGGTATAAAATCGAGGATATATGCAGCCCCCAACGGCAGATTTCAAATCGAATATATATGCAGCCCCCAAAGGCAGGTTTCAAATACCAGATATTAGAGCCCCAAACGGCAGGTTTCAAATACCAGATATTAGCAGCCCCCAACGGCAGGTTTCAAATACCAGATATTAGAAGCCACCATTGGCAGGTAATCAAATCAAAGATATTAGAAGCCACCAACGGCTGATGATCAAATCCCAGATACTAGAAGCCAACAACGGCAGGAGATCAAATCCCAGATATTAGAAGCCACCAACGACAGGTGATCAAATCCCAAATATTAGAAGCCACCAACGGCAGGTGATAAAATCCCAGATATTAGAAGCCACCTGCGGCCGGTGATCAAATCCCAGATATTAGAAGCCACCAACGACTGATGATCAAATCCCAGATATTAGAAGCCACCAGCGGCAGGTGATAATATTCCAGATATTAGAAGCCACTAACGGCAGGTGATCAAATCTCAGGTACTAGAAGCCACCAACGGCAGGTGATCAAATCCCAGATATTTCCAGACTCCAACGGCAAGTTTCATATCCAAGATATTAGCAGCCCCCAACGGTAGGTATCAAATCGATTATATATGCAGCCCTCAAATACCAGATTTAAGAAGACACCAACGGCAGGTGATCAAATCCCAGATATTAGAAGCCACCAACGGCAGGTGTTTAAATCCCTGATAGTAGAAGCCACCAGCGGCCGGTGATCAAATCCCAGATATTAGAAGCCCCCAACAACGGGTGATCATTTCCACGATTAAAAAGCCCCCAACGGCAAGTTTCAAATCCCAGATATTCCTTGTCCCCAACGGCAAGTTTCAAATCCCAGATATTCCTTGTCCCCAACGGCAAGTTTCATATGCAAGATATTAGCAGCCCTCAACGGTAGGTATAAAATCGAGGATATATGCAGCCCCCAACGGCAGATTTCAAATCGAATATATATGCAGCCCCCAAAGGCAGGTTTCAAATACCAGATATTAGAACCCCAAACGGCAGGTTTCAAATACCAGATATTAGCAGCCCCCAACAGCAGGTTTCAAATACCAAATATTAGAAGCCACCATTGGCAGGTAATCAAATCTCAGATATTAGAAGCCACCAACGGCAGGTGATCAAATCCCAGATATTAGAAGCCACCAACGGCAGGTGATCAAATCCCAGATATTAGAAGTAACCAACGGCAGGTGATCAAATCCCAGATATTAAAAGCCACCAACGGCAGGTGATCAAATCCCAGATATTAAAAGCCACCAACGGCAGGTGATCAAATCTCAGATATTAGAAGCCACCAACTACTGATGATCAAATCCCAGATATTAGAAGCAACCAACGGCAGGTGTTTAAATACCTGATAGTAGAAGCCACCAGCGGCCGGTGATCAAATCCCAGATATAAGAAGCCAACAACGGCAGGTGTTTAAATCCCTGATAGTAGAAGCCACCAGCGGCCGGTGATCAAATCTCAGATATTTCAAGCCTCCAACGGCAAGTTTCATATCCAAGATATTAGCAGCCCCCAACGGTAGGTATCAAATCGATTATATATGCAGCCCTCAAATACCAGATTTAAGAAGACACCAACGGCAGGTGATCAAATCCTAGATATTAGAAGCCACCAACGGCAGGTGTTTAAATCCCTGATAGTAGAAGCCACCAGCGGCCGGTGATCAAATCCCAGATATTAGAAGCCCCCAACAACGGGTGATCATTTCCACGATTAAAAAGCCCCCAACGGCAAGTTTCAAATCCCAGATATTCCTTGTCCCCAACGGCAAGTTTCAAATCCCAGATATTCCTTGTCCCCAACGGCAAATTTCATATGCAAGATATTAGCAGCCCTCAACGGTAGGTATAAAATCGAGGATATATGCAGCCCCCAACGGCAGATTTCAAATCGAATATATATGCAGCCCCAAAGGCAGGTTTCAAATACCAGATATTAGAACCCCAAACGGCAGGTTTCAAATACCAGATATTAGCAGCCCCCAACAGCAGGTTTCAAATACCAAATATTAGAAGCCACCATTGGCAGGTAATCAAATCTCAGATATTAGAAGCCACCAACGGCAGGTGATCAAATCCCAGATATTAGAAGCCACCAACGGCAGGTGATCAAATCCCAGATATTAGAAGCCACCAACGGCAGGTGATCAAATCCCAGATATTAAAAGCCACCAACGGCAGGTGATCAAATCCCAGATATTAAAAGCCACCAACGGCAAGTGATCAAATCTCAGATATTAGAAGCCACCAACTACTGATGATCAAATCCCAGATATTAGAAGCAACCAACGGCAGGTGTTTAAATACCTGATAGTAGAAGCCACCAGCGGCCGGTGATCAAATCCCAGATATAAGAAGCCAACAACGGCAGGTGTTTAAATCCCTGATAGTAGAAGCCACCAGCGGCCGGTGATCAAATCTCAGATATTTCAAGCCTCCAACGGCAAGTTTCATATCCAAGATATTAGCAGCCCTCAACGGCAGGAATTAAATCGAGGATATATGCAGCCCCCAACGGCAGATTTCAAATTAAATATATATGCAGCCCCCAACGGCAGGTTTCAAATACCAGATATTAGAAGCCACCAACGACAGGTGATCAAATCCCAGATATTAGAAGCCACAAACGGCAGGAATAGAATCCCAGATATTCCCAGACCCCAACGGCAGATATCAAATTCCAGATATTTACAGCACCCAACGGCCGTTTCAAGTCTGAGAATTTCTCTGCCCCAAGGCAGGCATGAAATCCTAGATACTCATAGCCCCCAAATCTCAGATATTAGAAGCCACCAACGGCAGGTGATCAAATACCAGATATTAGTAGCCACCAACGGCAGGTGATCAAATCCCAGATATTAGAAGCCACCAACGGCGGGAGATCAAATCCCAGATATATGAAGCCACCAACGGCAGGTTATAATATTCCCTATATTAGAAGCAACCAACGGCAGGTGATTTAATTCCTGATATTAGAAGCCACCAACGGCAGGTGATCAAATCCCAGGGACACATGCGCCCAATTAATAGTGACCGATTGTACTCGATTAATCGACTGGGTGGAGGTTGCCTAGGAGAAATCTGGAAGCTGAATAAGGCCACCATGCAAATCTACCAAAAAATTAGAAAAGGATTGAAACCTCTAACTCAAATCCAAAGAGATAAAGCTCATATATTATACAAAATCAGTCTCTCCCTGCGTAACATGGATCAGTTTCCCAAAGATCTGCCACCAGCCCTGATTCATATCAATGAAGGTGGATTACTAATACCAAACATCACTCTTTTCGATTACGTTTCAAAGATTAGTGATATTATTGTAGCAGGATGGAAGAAGTTTCAAGCTGGGCCAGGCATAAACCCATCATTTGTATTAAGTATGTTAATTTTCAATTTGCATAGGCAGTTATCCTTATATATTTTTTAATTTTTTAAGAAGAAACAATGAAGCTGGTAATGGAAAATCACGATCTTAAGACTCCCAAATGTTGAAGATAAGTGAAATTCAAGAACGCAATTTTTTATTTCAAGATTTAGAAGAATTTAGAAAAATTTGGACGAGGAAAATTTCGCATGCCCAGCTTGGAGACTTGGTTCGTGGGAAAATACAAGCACGAAATGGTAAAATGGGGAAAAGAGGATTAGGTGGACAAAATTTAAGATGCAACCTTTATAGAAATAGTATTAAAACCAAAAAGGGACCAAAATTACCAGCCAAAAGATCTGCTGTCCAAAAAGTTAAGCCAAATATGGATAGTGATGCCAAAAAATTGACTGTCCTAAAAAATAAATCCAAAATTGTGATAAATTAAAGTGATAACAAGCCTCTAGTCAAAAAGGGTGAAAGCAATGGAAGTGGTAAGAATCCTCAAGTCAAAAAGAAAGGAAGTCAGAAAGCGTTAGTCAAAAAGGATCTCATTAAAAAAGTTTCTAATGTTACGCCCGCAACAAGGTCGCAGTCAAAGAAAGAACTAAACAAAGTAGAAAAGTTGCGGAAAAAATTATTTTAAGAAACAGTACAAAAATTACCTTGAGAAATAACAAGAAATTGTTGTAGGAAACCCTGCAGACCAGTAGTACTTTGAAATATTACCTCAGCATTTGTGATATTAAAATTAATTTCAATGCATGGTCTTGTGCTACCAAATTATTATAAACTTTTATTTCATACGTACATTATTTGGAATGTTTTTTTATATTTAGGCCTATACAACATTTAATTCAACCTTTCTATAAGAAGATTCGGCATTCTGGGCTGTCATGACAAATTTGCTTGTTTGGAGAGCTCTTTTACCATGGCTGCAATTTAGGCTTGTAGTTTTTCCCCCAGTTGCATATTTTATCTGACTAAAAACCGTTTCAACCGCTGAGCCATTATTCGTACGGGGAATATCCATTTATCAGGGTAACGAGATGTAAAATCCTCTATAAGATTGCAGAAACCAAATATCGTTAAACGCAAGAGCTCCCAAGTTTGCCAAGCCAAAAACCCAGAGGAACTTGTAAGTTTCTCTTCACATAAAACTCTTTCAGTTGCCCAACTCTCAAAAAACTCGAAGCCTTTAAGCATGGATTTTATTGGAATAGAATTGAGGGAGTCGGCTTTTTCATGCGATAGCAAACCCTTCTCAAACATCTGATGACACGCGTATAAATAGTCATGGCATGCCATTACATTATCTTTATCAAGTGGAGCGGCTTCTGTCATGGGATTTGCGTAGTTAAAAAGTTCCCCTATAACTTTCAGATCTTGCATTATAAGCGCCGGAGTAACATTCAGTTTCGTCCACGAATCCCTTTCTACGTAAGCTAGATTTAAACCCTTAACTTGAGCAAGTTCAAAATTATTTCTTCTATCCACCTCCCTTTCATACATGTTGATAATTTGTTTCCACCCAAATGTAACGTCTCCCATGATTTTAAAATCTTTAGTTCCATAATCTTGAGAGTGATGCAAGGCGTTTATCATGCTTTTGAGCTGATGGGTGGGACAAATAATCCAGTGAAGGTAGCGATTCTCAAAATAAGGATGGGGGAAGCTAGGCTTAATGGTAAAGTCAAAAGTGCCGTCTTCTTTTTCAGTGTGAGAAAAATTCTTATCCATTTCCAAGGTACTCCTTAGAGCAGCGACGTTGCTACTGCCACCATCGCAAACCCAACTGTTTGGAATGCCCAAATTACTTTGAATAGGGAGTCCAAAATAAAAGCACATGATGCTGGTTTAGCCAGTTTGAAGTATGGTCCTACGTAGTCAAACTTTCCTGCTAAACACCTCCATAAATACTGAAGCACGTATTCCGCTTCCAGAGTTTCAGATACTGTGCTCTCTTTGTATAAATCTTCCATACTAGGAAACTGATCGGGTGTAAGAGCCCTTCAAATAAACTCATTATTGCTAGAGTTCCACATTAACTTTCCTATCACTTTGACTTCGTCAAAAATAAGGGCGCCTTCCTTAGGTGGTTTGTTATTCTTGAAAGAATTTTCAATATAATTTTCAAACCGCTTAGCTTCAGCTTTCAAATGTTTCAAATCCAGCCCTTCCTTGCTCGGTATCTCTCTAATTTTCTTTCGCATTGTGCGAGGGGGAAACCACTAAGAAAATTTTTGTACACCTGATTTCAGATTTCAAATGACTTCAATTGAACTATCAAAGACTTCATTCGACTTCAAAGACTTCACTAACTGTATTTGATTTCAGATGACTTCAATAAAATTTATAAAGACTTCAAGGGACTTCAATATAATTTATAAAGACTTCAAGTGACTTCAATACAATTTATAAAGACTTCAAGTGACTTCAATACAATTTATGAAGACTTCAAGTGACTTCAATACAATTTATGAAGACTTCAAGTGACTTCATTACATTTTATAGACTTCAAGTGACTTCAATAGAATTTGTAAAGACTTCTAGTGACTTCAACATAATTTAAAGACTTCTAGTGACTTCAACATAATTTAAAGACTTCAAGTGACTTCAATAGAATTTATAGACTAAAGCCGATTTCTATTTTTTTCTCAAGACTTCATTAAATTGTAATAATTAAAAAATATCTATGTACTTCGCTATTAAGTACTAAGGTGCAGAGCAACCGAAAGCAATTATCTATGCAGAATTATATCAAGAATTAATTTACTATAAGAATGCCTAAGTCACTAGATTTTACGCTTCTACTCTTACGCCGGTGTTAGTGGACAAGTAAGCCCCACCCCTTTCATGTCCCTCATTGCTCTGCGCTTTCCTATTGGATCCCGCGGGAATAGGTCATACAGACGCGATTGACGTATTCCGAATAGAGAAAGAAAACGTCTAGCAAAGCTTGGATGAAGAATATTCTTCATCCAAGAGCAAAGTAAGCAGAAAATGGAGGCTGCCAGCGGTGCTGAAACGGTTAGGGAATGGTTTTTAATTGCCATTAACAAGTTAGTTAAAGGTTTTGAACCTAACTTAATGGATTTTGAATACTTGTCTCTACGTGAAAATCGTTCGTTCTATAATTGTTTCTAAATCGAATCAAGTGTACTATACTTATGATTTCGTGAGTTCCAAAAACCAAACCAAGGCTTAACGAGAAGGTAAAAGAGATAGATGGTGGAAACATAGAGTAAGATAAAATATTAAGTCCCGCCTTCTTTTCCAGCCTCCCCCCACCCATGAGGAGGGATTGTCGACTATCACGCGCGCACCGGACGCCTTTTTAGGCCTTCTTATAGTAAATTCCTTCTTGATTATATGGCGCAGATACAAGCCCGGATAGTATAGACCTTTTCACACTTATGGCCGCGCATGAGCAGTTGCAAGTTTGTTGCCATGAGTTTTACACTTTAATGGAGTTAACGTCTAAAATAAACTACGATGGACGTGTTTTAGAACGTTTTGTAATTTAGTATTAAAATAAAATGCCTAGTATTTAAACCGAGAGAGTAAAATTAAAACCATGTTAAGAAACAAACAGTTTTTAAGTTCTAATGGAAACGGTGCAATGATAATAGTTAGTTAAAACTCACTAAGCCTCGGCGACCGTATGGGATCGACGCTTCATCGGCGGACATCGCCGATGCCGTGCGCGAAAGCACCGCGTATAACACGCTAGTAAGCCTTGGCGCCCAATTTGGTCTGTAGAATATTATAAACTACCTCAATTTTACGTCTATTAATTGAATTGGATAAAATTTCATCTAGGAAGTTGAATTTATACTTTTACAACCATTAATACAACACTGTTTTATAAAAATAAACTCAAATGCCAAACTAGTAAGGTAAAAGCAATGGTTACATAAATACGACTGGCAACAAACATTATTTCTGCGCATGCTCACCTCTCGAGAATTTTAAACCCCTTTTTACCCTCGCTCTAAGTGTGAAAAGGTCTATACTGATCCATTTGATCGTCGCTTAAGTCTCAAGAATTCTGCGACGTTTCACGCGGGAAAATATGATCACGTGATCGGCCGCTATTTACGGAAAGAAGTTTTTGTCGTGGCATAGCTAACTCAATCACGCCAGTGAGCGCTTGGGCAGTAGTTTTTGCAAGGGGTCGGTCATTCATGAAATCCCGTACGCTACCCGCGAAATCCAACTTAAAAAATCTCATAAAAAATCCGAAATCAATAAAGAAATAACAAAACAGTAAAGAAATCACAAAATCAGTAGAGAAATCACAAAATCAGTAGAGAAATTACAAAATCAGTAAAGATACCACAACATCAACAAAGAAATCACAAAATCAGTAACGAAATCGCGAAATCCATTACAAAATTCACGAAATCCAAACTAAAAAGAAATCACAAAATCCAACGAAATCAATTGAAATATCCCAAAATCTGCCGAGATCATGGAAAAAATCCGAGGAAATCACGGGAAAAATTGCAAAATCCGTTGGATTTTATCGAATTTTGAAATCAAACAAAATCCGACGAAATCATACGAAATCCGAAGAAATCAAATTGGATTTCGAAATCCCGTACACTTTTTCCAAAACGTCCGACCCCTCAGGTTTTTGAAACTGATTATCGTCTGATTCATACTCGAATTCATAGTTCAGAGAACTAGAAGACACAATTTTTAAATTGGCTGCTTGTATGCTGTATTTCGAAGGTTCCCAATTTAGTTAAATAGTAGTTTAAATTAAGCCAATTAAACTTCGCCACAAACAAAAATATATCGTTTTTACGAATATTCCTTGAAACGGAATGATTAGCAGCCGACAATAAGTCCAAAAACGAAAAATTTCTGGGGAAGAGTGTCTGGCACAAGAGTCTGGTAGCATTGCACCTCCGAAAACGGCCGAAAATTGAGGGATAGAGACCAGCCCCCCCCCCCTGTTTGACTGGAAAATTTATAGGACATTGTCCACTGTAGTGTGCAGAAATAGTATCACATCTCCATAGTCAAGCTATCAAAACTTCCAAAATTTTATTGGTCAAACTGTCCAGTGACCCCCTTAGTTTTTAACAAAACTATGGCACATTTTAAAATTCCAGTGTCCTGTGCTTATTTCCGGCCCTGATCAAGACTATTGAAGATAAAATTTGAAGAAAAGGAAATTTCCACTTATGAAAGACGGAATTTCAATAGACTTCAAGGGATTTTTCTACCACTTCATTTGACTTCAAGAGATTTCCAACGGACTTCGTATGACTTCTGAGAGACTTCAAGAGATTTCCGAGAGACTTCAAGAGATTTCCGAGAGACTTCAAGAGATTTCCGAGAGACTTCAAGAGATTTCCGAGAGACTTCAAGAGATTTCCGAGAGACTTCAAGAGATTTCCGAGAGACTTCAAGAGATTTCCGAGAGACTTCAAGAGATTTCCGAGAGACTTCAAGAGATTTCCGAGAGACTTCAAGAGATTTCCGAGAGACTTCAAGAGATTTCCGAGAGACTTCAAGAGATTTCCGAGAGACTTCAAGAGATTTCCGAGAGACTTCAAGAGATTTCCGAGAGACGCTACCAATCAAGAGATTTCTAAGAGACTTCAAGAGATTTCCAAGAGACTTCAAGAGATTTCCAAGAGACTTCAAGAGATTTCAAAGGGACTTCGTATGACTTCTCTTGACTTCAGAGAGACTTCAAGAGATTTCAAAGGGATTTCGTATGACTTCAAGAGACTTCCGAGAGACTTCGACTGACTTCAAGCGATTTCCAAGGACTTCGCATGACTTCAAGGGATTCTCTAGGGACTTCCTAAGATTTCCGAGATTTCAACTAAACTTTGCGATTTATAGAGACTTAAAAAACAATTTATGGACTTCAATTGTGATTTCAAAAATTTTGTACACCTGATTTCACAAGTGGTTTCCCCCTCGGCATTGTGTGTACACTTGGTAGCTTCAGTATATTAAAGGAAGATAATGCTTCAAAAGACGCGGGAGACCTTGAATAAACGCTTAAAGCAACTCGATACGTTAATGGACTCCAACGGTTTCCCTTTGATCCATTAATGTTTTTTTCTTGATCTTTGAAGAAGCTGCTGCATTCGCTGTCTGATTTCCATGCTTTTCTAAGAGCCAAGCCTAACATCTTGTTCTGGGCGGTGGCTTCTTTAAAAACGCCTTGAAGATCTTTTGCTACCTTTGAATTAATTTCCTTTATTACCACACATTTGTTTGTTCTGATCATCACTTAATTGTAGACTAGATTCATTTAACTTTTTTCAAGCTCTCTAATCTTTCTCAACAAGGTGCCTCGAACTCTACGATTTTCATAAATCCTTTTCTTGCGGGACTTTGGTGTTAGCGTACTTATTTTGCATCTCGATGAAGCCAACGTTCGTTTCAACTTAGTTCGCGGAGTAACAGCTTCCTTTTTCTTCATTTGATCTAATATATAGCTACGTAATGAACAATAATTAAATATTTAAGATATTTCAATCAGAATCTATGAATTCTTACCGATTAAGGTAGCGGCACATAGAACATTGATATATGTTGTCTTCAAGTAAATCCCTAGGAACATTTGTTGGTGGCGTATGCATAATGGGACAGTGAACTGACTGAAACCTTTTGCATGGATATTGAATTTTTTCGAGATTCTTTATCATCGAGAGACCACAGTCCGCCTGATAGTGAACAGATAAATATTGATTAATGTTTTTTAAGTCACATTCTCAATCAGGCTTTTTTTTGCGAAAAACACAAGCTTTTGACTGAAAAATCAATGCTAACCGCAAAAGCGAAAATTTCGACCCGTAAATTTAATTTAAATATAAACCTTGATTGGAATGGAATTTAAATATCAAAAATATCAATTTTGATTGGAATTTAAATATAAATTTTGATTGGAATTTAAATATCAATTTTGATTGGAATTTAAATATCAATTTTGATTGGAATTTAAATATCAATTTTGATTGGAATTTAAATATCAATTTTAATTGGAATTTATATATCAATTTTGATTGGAATTTAAATATCAATTTTGATTGGAATTTATATATCAATTTTGATTGGAATTTAAATGTAAATTTGATTTAAATAAAAATATAGGCATTTAAATACAAATTGAAGTGAGCTGACTGAAAAATCTATATTTTTCGAAAACTCACGCACAGGCAAAAGCAAGGTTTCAAAAGCTTGACTGAAAATGAGGTTTAGATTTGTCCGTTGAAATAATTCAAGATTTACCTCAGGTACTAAAGGGCAAAATATCTTTGGTTTAGCCAAATCTAACACAGCTGTGTTAATTAATTCAAAATTCAGTTTGTTTTGGTCTGCATCATAAGCAGTTTCATGAGAAGTTGGTTTAAAGTGAGTTCTTGTTAGCATCCGGCCCGATGAAGAAAATATGAGTTTGACTGGCATGTCGTAGAAACCATCCAATAATATCCAACTATTTTCTTTCACTATCTCCAACTGGAATAATTCATCATTTCTACTCTTTCTGTAACTAAGATTCCCGCTAAAAAAATTTTACCCACTTTTAATTTGTTCATTGAAATTTTATAAACTAATTCACTAATTACTTACGCAGTTTCAACCTCATAATTTGATCTCCTATTCTTTTTAATACAGATTCATTTTGTCTCTCGTAGCCAAATGCTTTCAATCTTTTAATTGCCTTACTCTCAGAATACAAAAAACTAAACATCTCATCCTCATCCTCATCAACCTGTTCATCTCTTTTCCTTTTTAGTGTGTCAGTTTGACTGATTTTATCTTCTGAGTGCTTATTTGATGAGGAAATAGTTGGAGTTTTATATTTTTCGATACATAAAGCCTCCAAGAAAAAGTCACACTGAGTATGAACATGTTTAACGTAAATGTTTGGTTCATCAAGGGCTTCCAGTGATTCTGTAGCTACTAAATGTTCCTTCTGAACTGCAGCATTCAAACAATTTGGGTTGTCAGTGTCACTTTGGGAAGTTTGCGTTGATTTTGTTAGGATATACTTAAGATAAAAGTTGCATTGCGTAGCTTCATGCTTCGGATGAACAACGGAACTTAAGGAAGCGGGCGTTTTTTACGCGGCATTTTAAGATATTTTCAATTTGTACAGCATGAAAGTTTAATGTCAATAATCAACTAGTAATTATCTTCAGCACAAATGGAGTTAGAATGTTAAATTGTAAATATAGTCTATCGTCCAAGGCTCAATAAAAACGTCGCATAAACGGTTGATTTACTTCTATATTCGAGACATATTTCCATATGAATTGACCTTGCGTAAAATACCGATCTATATAATTCTAAATAAAAACAAACCTTATAAAAGTTAACTTGGTTGAACAATCCAAATCCAACAATTCTCATTTCTAAAGCTTTTGAAGCAGCCGACCCCGCGAGGACCGCGAACTACTACCTAATGTCCTAATTTCTACTGATCACGATTGGCTGAGGAAAACTCGTGACCGAATAGAATCAAACCAATGGCAATAAAGCAGTCGATTTTTAGTCGTCTGCTCGAGAAACTTCATAAAATGCATAGAGAAAGGTATTTTTGAGATGCTGTTACCCACTTTTTCTACGAAGGCCTATGAACTTTTGGTCATACTGTAACTTGATTTTACATCACGCCAAAACATTTCGTTCTCTTTTCTTCAATAATTTGATTTACTTCTCTTAATTACAAAACGTTTCATCGCAGACAACTGTCTTTTAGGGGTGAAAGGCACGCAAAAACATTTTAGGAAATTCCAAACCTTGAGTTCCCTCATCGTAACGAAACTAGAGCTCTCTTTTCTTAAAACCTTGAAACTTACGTCCTCTCCTTGCCAACCAAGAGAGACGATTCAGAGAAATTAAAACGAAATTATATCCATTTTATAGGGGGTATATGCCTTTCGTAATATCCCATAGGGTTTATCCTTCATCCATTTCTCATGTTTCTTCTATCACCTCATCGAGCAATTTAAGAAAATGAAATCCTAGTTTGATTAGAATAATTTATCCCCCTACCTAAAAAAGCTAACCCTTCAGCGTTTCTTGACTGGATCTTTAGAAACTGGCTCTTGGTACAAGTGCGTGATCATTTTCATTACATAACCTCCAATGTGACTAATCACTTGGTCTTCCTTTTTATTAAGCTCAGCTTGAGATAGCGCAGAATAATCCAAAATTGCCTTCGATGAGTCGGAGAAATTAGGCTTTAGATCCACAAATTTGCCCAAAGCCCTCAGCATGAAGCTATGTCGATGATATGTTTAGAATTTAAAAATGCCAGTCTAGTGATTGTTTTGTTGTCCAATGAATGTGGTCCTTCGATTAGTTTTTTATAAACTCCTTTAAACCCTCTCCTTCAATGTCAACATCCTTCATGTCTTTGCAACTTAGTTCAATTAAAATGTTTTCGTAGGCTACGAAAAAATCTTCATTGAAATCTAAATAAAGAGTCAAATTATTAAACCAAAACTGAAAAACAATAAATTTAATGTTAATATACCTGATGAAAAAACGTTTTTGGCAACATATAGTTGAGGTTTTATACTTTTTGGGGCTGGAGCTGGAGGGCTTTTCATAGGTGGTATACTTTGTGTATCTGCAATTTTTTGGGAACTGACAAATCTAATGGGCAATTGTCTTGTATAATTTCATCTACTTCCTAATATGGGACTTAATTAATATACATTTAGTTAATTCAGAATTTAAACTTACCTTGAAACAGTCATCAAAAAAAGAAGCTGGTAAAGGATCAAGCCCATCCAAAAAATGCTTTGAGCAAACATAATGCCTTGAATTGATTTTCTCGGTGTTAAGGTAACACTTCCACTAGCCTATATCCACTTTTTACAAATTTCAAATTTTGTTTGTGGTTTGGGAAATGGTTTGGAAACTACCCTCTCTAGTTCTCTCCTCACAATATCATACCCCACGTTATCTCTATTGCAAATTTATACCTACCCCTTACTCTCATTTATATAATACTCATAAAGCGCATCGGTACGTTGATTCCTTCTAGTAAGAATATAGATTTTAAAATACGAATAATTCAGAGTATTTGTGGATGCTGTGCACCATGTCTGAAGAGAGTAAATTAGCCGTAAACGATAACAACAGAAAAATTAGTCGAATCTTCGATCGATTTCTAAGCGAAGAGTGCGGTTTTGTTCATATACGGAGGTGAAATTGTTTCTAATTTATATTTTTAACCATAAAGTTTATAACTGTAGGTTAATTAACAATTTGTACGTTGAGGCGTTTGAAGCCCTTTTCTAGGACAGTATGAGTGTCTTAGCACCGCCTTGCTTTACAACAACTAGTTATCATTTGTTTTTTAATGTTTGTTTAGAATATGTAAAATCCCGACGATAGAAAAATTAGGTTCATTGAAACAACGGTTAGAGTCACATGTGAGATCTTTGAATGTCTATCGAACACATCTCTTGCAAAAACTCCGACTCGGTAGCTGGTGTGCACTTCTTTTTCCGGTTCGGTGTAATATATATGCTATCGTTCGGCACTCGCGCTCAGTTGTGGAACAGTAGACAAAATTGGTAAGTACCTATTATTTTTACTTAAGCGGTTCTGAAACTCATTTTTGAGTCATAAGGGTAACAATTCATGTAGTAACTTAGTAAAACAGTTTATGACATCACTCTGCACATGTTTTAGTCTATTCTTAATGGGTAAATTTTCAACGTCAAATTTAAACGCGTGTAAATGGAAGTATATAAGGCCCCAATAATTAACTCGGTGGTTAATAAAGCTTAATAGATCTTTTGCAAGTGTAAACAGACACCAGAAAATACATAAAGTCACTGAATCTTAATTTTCTTTACCGTTTTGTCCTTCTCATAATGTTCAATTTTGAACAGTTCAAGTTTATATTACATTACTGACATGACACGTCGTATGTCCTAATCAAGTCTGAGTCAGAACGCAAATTTACATGGTGTTAACAAAAAACGTAAAAGATCTCAATAGGTGTATCAACAATCATTATAATAATTAAAATATATAGAGTCACTTAGTCTAACTTATCTTCTTATAGTATTAGGTTTCAATAAATTCGATTCTTCGTGTAAAGAAAAACACTTATTTGTGAAACAGTACATTTTATTATTATTATAATTATTTATTTCGAAAACAAAGCTACTGGCAACCACAGAGGCAGAAGAGCCTATATAATATGGTTACCCGGACGTGCAACACAAATACATAAAAGAATAAATATCAAATATAAAAAAACGAAGGAAATATTAACAATTTTTAGAAAGCCAAGTTTCAAAGGAACATTTTGAGATATTTGTCTTAAATACTGGTAAAAAAGGTCGTTTGTGATTTCCCTAAGCCACACGGGAACATTGTTTCATAACCGTACAGACCTAAAGAAAAAGGACTCCTTTAACGCGAGGCATCTGGCGTAGAGTAATGAATACGTTAGCACAGAGTGTTTTGGATTCTCCGTCAGTAAATCGTCCAATTGAAAATAATGGCAGTCTCGTATTCGTAATAGAGTGAAAAAATCAGATACTGCTCGACGAACACAGAGCGTTTGAAACCCAAGGGCCTGTAGGCGCATATCTTAGAAAATATGTCCTGGTAAATGAGGACGAGGAGACAGTAGGCAAAACCACGTAAACCCCCTCTGTACCGACTCCAGCAAGGCAACATCTTTGGTAAGGTTAGGGTTCCAAACTGGAGAAGCGTAGTCAAGAATAGCTAGACACAGAGACCAGTACAGGGTCAACGAACCACGGATATGTCCTGTCGTACGACGAATCAAAACAAAACATGAGCTTAGCTTTGTTGTCAGATCACAAGCCAAAATGACTCCTAGTAGTCGCAAAGTGTGTGCTCTGGTTAAAGGTGTCGTGTTTAAGTGGTTTAAGGTGACATCAATACCACTACGGCTAGACAGCACCATGAACTTGCGTTTTTTGACGTTGAGGGCAATGTTGCTATTAACCCCCCTATCGAAAACATGGGTTATGTTTGCTTGTAGTAAAGATCGATCAGAAGTAGATCGTATAGGCTGGGTGATATAGGAATCATCCGCGTATTGATATACTGAACAGTCACCAGTAATCACAGCTGGAAGGTAAGCAACGAAGATATTGAATAACAAAGGGCCCAAAAATTGAACCTTGGGTTACTTCAGTCCGTACTGAAAGGTAACCGCAACACTCACCACGGTAAGGAACTCGTTCGTAGCGATTTGATAAAACTTTTTCAAACCATAGCAGGATGGACTCAAAAATTTTATGTGTAAGTAGTACCCATTTATTTACCCGTAATTAAATAGTTCAAACTATTTATAGTTTCCTCTTTACACAATTAATATCACTTTTCAGATGCCTACTGAAAAAACACGGGCTGATGCTGCGGCAAAATACTATGGAACATGGCAATACCCATATTGCATTGGTGCTTTAGACGGAAATCACATTTTAATTCAGCAACCCAAAAACACAGGATCCATGAATTATTAATCAAAAATGTCTTGATTAGAATCAAGACCTAAAAAGTATCGATAAGACTGAGGTTATCACTTGTCTGAAGGATCAGATATTAATTTTTCTTTTTAATTGAAACTTAAATGCATGCTTAATAAAAACAACGTTCCATTACCGTTTTCCGTTGAAATAAATTATTTTACTGGTAATCAATTTCAAAAATTTACTTATCTCGGCTTTTCGACCACAATTCCATTCCCCGAAAACATTTTATCATTACATTAATTACTTTTGGGAGAGTACGTGTATGGTTTTGCGTTTTAAAAGGTTCCTAAAGACGTTACATCCCCATTCGTGACCGGCACGCTTCGCAGTGGAACATTTTAATTATTCTGAAACCGATGGCACCAAAATCAGTAGGGACAGTAAGATTTTTACATGCGGTTTTGAAAAATGATGTAATATCAAGTGTACTTTAGTCAACCGTCGTATTGTTCTTTCTCATAGTTCAGGGCATGATCAGTGTTACTGCCCATTTTCTCTCTCGAGTTTCTAACAATGGTTAGAGACTATTTGATATGTCACGGCACAACGTTATATACATTTGTAAATTGTAAGTAGCACAAAAGGAAAAATAATCCATTTTTTTATATTTTGGCTTGAAATAAATAAACTCATGATAGTAGTTATAACGAACAGAAATTCAAGGGAATGGCACCGGTAATGAGCAGCAAAAGAGAGGAAAGTTTGCTTCAAGTTGGCAGAGGGACATGGTAGTGAAAATAGTTATAGAGAATTTTGTTCGTTCAAACCTTAATATATCATGAAAAATTCAAGTGAGAAGGCGGCACTACCTAGAAAGACTGATTTTGGCAGATAACAGCGAAAAAACTATGTTCTACACACACTGGGATTATGGGAGTTTTAAGGCCGCTGGTCGCACATGATGAAATTTCAACTCCAGTTTACATCAATTCTCCCTGGTCGTGCTAGTAGCAGGTTAAGCTATAGTTTGCTCAGGTCCTGTTAGTCTCGAAAGGGTTATATAGCGCTTGAAGATTTTAAAAGGTTCTTGTCATGGCTAAACAGACCGCTATTACAGTTTTTTATTGTTTTATAGGTTATTTTGACACGTTATCTCCCAAACGTAATTAATGTAATGATAATGTTTTCGGGGAATGGAATTGTGGTCAAAAAGCCGAGATAAGTAAATTTTTGAATTTGGTTACCAGTAAAATAATTTATTTCAACGGAAAACGGTAATGGAACGTTGTTTTTTCTTAAGCATGCATTTAAGTTTCAATTAAAAAGAAAAATTAATATCTGATCCTTCAGACAAGTGATAACCTCAGTCTTATCGATACTTTTTAGGTCTTGATTCTAATCAAGACATTTTTGATTAATATCTGTTCCTTCAGTCTTCATTTTAATTAAGAATGTTAAGAAACTGTTTTACATTTTCAAAATCTGCACTAAGCGGAAACAAATATAAAGGGGACCATAACTTTAGATCAATCAGACATTTATTTATAATGATACGTAAATCAATAAAAGTTTGTATTCTTATTGTACTTAACATAATACAATTTTTTACAATCATTTATTGAAACGCGAGGTGCCCCCCTAAAAATTCCAGAAATAGGACCAAATTGACAATTACACAAAATTTATAAAAATGCTGATTTATGTCCGTTTAACATTTAGCTCAAAATTCTCATAAGCCCAATATGAAATTCGGATATCCTTAAAACTTCACAAAGACGATCCGAGATTGTCAATTTCAAACCTTTTTGTAGCATAAACTAACGTCTGTTTGATATGAAGCTTAAAACCTTAAACAAAATATAGTCAGAGCTATCCTAAAAGTTCACAAAGATGATCCCAGATTGTTAATACGCCTAAAAAGTGCCATCTTCAAAATATGTAGCCGGGGAAAAGAGAGCGTGATCGATTGGGCTAGTGGTTGGAAGTCTCGGGGGTTGGGACAGGGATAAGGGAGTCTAGATGGATTGAAAATGATGATGGGCGACCTGCGGCACCGTATCCCTCCCAATGTACCTCGCGCACGCCCCTACCCTTCGGTAGGCGATTGCTAAGTGCTGCCGCGTAGCGCCATTTTATTTGTATGAGAACTAGCTTCTATTTTGAAGATAGAGGGAGCGCCTTTTACAATTTCGTCTAGTACGACCCTACCTAACCGCTGAGGATGCTGGGAGGACTATGGTGCCGTAGGTGGGGTCACACAGGCAACGCTATAGGTATGGGGGTTTCCACTCCAATCCTCTCTTCTTCAAGGTTGGGACTCCAGGCATAGCCGACTCCATCACGCACTCGACAACGCAAAGCAACTCGCACCAGCGTGGGAAATAAGGCGGTGACAACAGGCAAATGACCAGTTTAAAAATTGCCTGGTCCAGTTCAAAAATTAAATCGGAGGGGGGTCAGTGGTCCACGAGACTACTAAGAAAGTTCAAGGGTAACCAGACTCCACACATTAAAATTCTAATATTTTAATTATCCATTTCTTTAGTTTAGCAGACGACGTGCTCTGGTGAATGGTCACGGACCAGTTTTTTTATTCCAAGTCAGGAAAGTCGCTGGCCTAATGTCCAGTTTAAATAATGATTATTTGGTCACGGGCCAGAAAACTCATGTAAACGCGACGCGAATGACGAAAACTACGTATTTTCCGACTGAGGAGAGGCGAAATAGCCCGGCCTCCTTTTACGTCCCCCTCCCTTGCATTTTGAAAGGGCGACTGGGACTATGGCGCGCGAATACTTAGGCAACTTATACCTTCTCCCTAGTGAACTAGATATCGCTTCTTGGTAAAACTTTATATAACTAAAACCATGAGTTTATAACATATGTTCCATAACAAGGTTCATACAACTTTTGGAAAACAAATTTCCATGAGATTTCCGGGCTTTTTCCCCATATACTTCCCTGAGTTTTCAAGATTTTTCCCGTATATGGACTATCCTATGGAGCAAATGTTAACGAAGGAGCGAAGGGGCAAATAGGACTATTACATAATCAAAGGATATCCCCGTATCTCTAATATAACCAGAGTTACGAGCTTCCAAAATTTAGTGTAATGTTAATCCTATGGAGGAGGGAAAGTACCTACAAGCACCCGGGGCTAGCGCCCAGAGGCACCCGGGCAAGTACCCACAAGTACCTACAAGCACCCACAAGTACCTACAAGCACCTTCAAGCACCCACAAGTACCTACAAGCACCCACAAGTACCTACAAGCACCCACAAGTACCTACAAGCACCCACAAGTACCTACAAGCACCCACAAGTACCTACAAGCACCCACAAGCACCTTCAAGCACCCACAAGCACCCACAAGTACCCACAAGTACCTACAAGCACCCACAAGTACCTACAAGCACCCACAAGCACCTACAAGCACCCACAAGTACCTACAAGCACCCACAAGTACCTACAAGCACCCACAAGTACCTACAAGCACCCACAAGTACCTACAAGCACCCACAAGTACCTACAAGCACCCACAAGTACCTACAAGCACCCACAAGTACCTACAAGCACCCACAACTACCCACAAGTACCTACAAGCACCCACAAGTACCTACAAGTACCCACAAGTACCTAAAATCACCCACAAGTACCTACAAGTACCCAAAAGTACCTTCAAGTACCCACAAGTACCTACAATCACCCACAAGTACCTACAAATACCCACAAGTAACTACAAGTACCCACAAGTAACTACAAGTATCCATAAGTACCTACAAGCACCCACAAGTACCCACAAGTACCTACAAGCACCTACAAGCACCCACAAGTACCTACAAGCACCCACAAGTACCTACAAGCACCCACAAGTACCTACAAGTACCCACAAGTACCTACAAGTACCCACAAGTACCCACAAGTACCTACAAGCACCCACAAGTACCCACAAGAACCTATTGGCACCCACAAGTACCCACAAGAACCCACAAGTGCCTACAAGCACCCACAAGAACCCACAAGCACCTACAAGTACCCACAAGCACCTACAAGTACTCACAAGCACCTACAAGTACTCACAAGTACCTACAAGGACCCACAAGTACCTACAAGCACCCACAAGTACCTACAAGTACCTACAAGTACCCACAAGTACCTACAAGCACCCACAAGTACCCACAAGAACCTATTGGCACCCACAAGTACCCACAAGCACCCACAAGTACCTACAAGTACCTACAAGCACCCACAAGTACCCACAAGTACCCACAAGTACCTACAAGTACCCACAAGTACCCACAAGTACCTACAAGTACCCACAAGTACCTACATTCACCCACAAGTACCTACAAGTACCCACAAGTACCTACAAGTACCCACAAGTAACTACAATTAGCCACAAGTACCTACAAGTACCCATAAGTACCTAAAAGCACCCACAAGTACCCACAAGCACCCACAAGTACCCACAAGCACCCACAAGTACCCACAAGCACCCACAAGTATCCACAAGCACCTACAAGTATCCACAATCACCTACAAGTATCCACAATCACCTACAAGTATCCACAATCACCTACAAGTATCCACAAGCACCTACAAGTATCCACAAGCACCCACGAGCACCTACAAGCACCCGGGCTAAGCACCTACAAGAGCTGAAACGCCATGTTTTTCTTGCTTAATATCCAGCGTGGGAAATAAGGCGGTGGCACAGGGCAAATGACCAGTTTAAAAATTGCCTGGACCAGTTTAAAAATTCAATCGGAGCGGGGTCAGTGGTCCACAGGACCACTAAGAAAATTCAAGGGTTTCCAGAGCCCAGACATTAGCTAATATTTTGTAATTATCCACTTCTTCAATTTAGCATACGACGCGCCCTGGTCAGTGGTCATGGACCAGTTTATTTATTCCAGGCCAGAGGGGTTGCTGGCCCAATGTCCAGTTTAAAAAAAATCCTTATTTCTCACCCTGTTAATATCCCTCTTACGGCGTGAATCACGACAAAAACGCCGTAAGTCCAATTTAAAAAATTAGGGCTAAATAACAGTGGTAAAACGCTGTAATTCCAATACCCAAAACAACGTAAGTCAAAGTATGTGTTAATAATGATAAAAATCAATACTTAAACTTAATTGATCTTTATGAAACTTGAAAAGTAGGTAGAATGAGTGTTATCTTTCATTTAAGATGGTTCCCAAACGCAACGAGTGAATAGTTTTCCTTATATGCCTTCGGAGAAAATGCTCTTTTTTATAAATTTCCCATGTTATGTCTATGGAAGAATATTGTATCTTTCACCAAATGTCGGATTAATTTTATGTATTCTAAAACCACCCTTAAAAACTTTTTTCATTATAGAATTAACTATTAGTTGGATCTCTTTGAAATTTTAACCACAAAATTAGGGCCCAAATTTTAGTTCACTTGCAAAATTTCAAAGCAGCAAACACAATACGAAAAAAGTTACGGCCAATCAAAGAAACCTCCTTTAGCATTAGAGGCGGTATCAAGTCTTATCTAAGAGAGCGACCGCTCTCCTAGAATATATAAAAAACGACTTGGTTTGCCCAAGCCTGAAAAACAAAACGATAAGAGTTTTTTCCAATTGACTGAAGCGCGGATATTTTATTTTTCTATATAATTTTAAAGACAATCCGTATTTTACTACTCTTTAGAATTTAATTCAATCTCCTGATTTTACTGGTAATGGATTTATTTCCTATAAATTAATTGAAAAAAAAAATTACTTATCTCAGATTTTTCATGATAAAATTTACTCTATGAAGGTAAAGTTGCACTGGAACTTCCTTTTCCGTACTTAAGAATTTCTTGGTCATAACTCAGTCTATGGTAATATTGGCTGAGTGTGTTGCGACTGCTCAGATGACCCATCCACTGAAACCACTGGTGATTATAAAATGCCATATATTGGGAAAATAGAGGAAGGGAGGGGGTGTCGGAGTTAAATGCGACCTTCTTGGCATAACTGGTAATGAATGATGTGTTTAACCATATTATTTCCGCGGGAAATGAATATAACAAGTACTGTGAAGTATTTCTGTTTATGTAATCTTTACCCTTAACCACAACAGGATAAACTTTGTAGCTTTGTCTTAAGTAGACGACATTCACTGTAAATTTAAACTTCTTTTGGTGCAAACTTGCAAATTTGTCAAGCCGGCGACCATTAAAACTATGTCGGTCAAGGTGCTCACAAGTTAGTAAGCATCAACACGAAATCCCTTCAAAATAATTGATTTCATGATAAAATGTTTTCGGAAAATGTAATTGTTCTTGAAAAAGCGTAGATATGTAATTTTTTCAATTAATTTAGAGGGACTAGATCGATTAACAGTAAAATCAGTTGATTGAATTAAATATTGATTAAGGATTGAGTGGATAAAAATGACTAGAAAAAATTTCAATATCTGAACTTCAGTCAATTGATTGATCGTTTGTTTTTTGGGCCTTGGTCCAAACCAAGACGTTTTTATATAATATCTGTCACTTCAGTCTTAATGTAATTAAATTTTGAATAATTATGTCTGCTTTACCGTCATACATTTGCACTCTAAAATATAATGGTGCATTCAAACACCATATATGCTGTTTTTTCCAGTGCCAAAAAAGACATCATTTAGGGTGTACTTTAACCCCAATTCTATGATCAATCCACGCCATTTACTAATATTATTTGCAAGTATTAAGGAAATATTTGGCATTTATGCACCATTTACAGTGGCTTTTAACATCTTTTTTAGACAATCTGTTGAACTTCTAATATTACTTAGTTTAATGGTTTTAAAAGTAGGGAAGAAGTACGCTACCTATGTCACATATATTAAACCAAGTGAAGTGAAATAATTGTTAAATATTTATTATAACCACTACACCACAGACGCGTGGTAAGTCTAAGTTTTCCAAGAGATCTAGCTAATTATTATGTCCAATCACGATGGTTGAAACATGTATCTACCTGGGCTCGAACCTGGGACCTTCCGAGTGTGAAGCGGACGTGATAACCACCACACTACTGATACGTAGTAACACTGAGTTTTCCAAGAGATCTAGCTAATTATTATGCCCAATCACGATGGTCAAAGCCGTACTTCTGTAATTAACTAAAATTAACGTACTTAGACTTAATTGTTTTGATCAAACTGGCTGATAGCACACTCTGAATACTTAATTGTTAATTTAAGATAATTCCGAAAAGTAACTTCGCTGTAGTTTTTAAGTTAGCGGTGGGGAAATATCACGAAAAACCCCATGTTAATCTCCATAGGAAATTAACAAAAGCATGTGAATTCTACTTTAACGTTACAAAACGGTATCAAGTCATATCTACAAGGGCCTACCGGCCCTGTAGAATTATTATCGTCTGGTAGAAAGGAAAAGGCTGTTTGAATAAGTTTCAGTTCAATTTGGTTTCACTTTTCTGCTTTAACTCTCCTGGCAATGTCCTCAATGTACTTCCCAAATCTATCTAATGCGTCCTCTTGTACATTTTTGGAAGTACTTTCTGCGAATTTCAACATAACTCTAAAATTATAGTTCCAAAACAGCGACGTTATTTCATATCGACTTTGGCTTCCCTGACAAGGATAACTTGTCAATTTGAGATATTTGCTCATCAATATCATCATCTTCAAGGTGTCTTTCTCTGCTTGGCGCTTGCCGCACACCGGTGGTCGAAAATGAGAATGGGGCAAAGTTTGCGGTTTCAAAATTTATGCTTGCGATGTAGAGCGACATGGGTTTTCTAAATCAATTTGAGGTGGAACCTCAATTTCTTCACCTTGTTCAGTTTCAAGCGTCCCCCCTGCAGCAAGGTCTGAAAGAATCTGAAACACATAAGCAGTTAGTTTAAGAAGTTAAGAGTGGTGAAAATTCTTAGGACTCAATTTGGTCGCTTCTGAGTCATTTTTTGGGCAAGCAATTCATCATGCTTTACCTCAAGTTCTATGTTGCTTGAAGTACTAAATAATATCACCAAATGTTACAATTTTATAATATGCAAAAAATACAATAGAACTTTTCCTAGAAATCGGTCGATAACAGCAGGAACTACCCAAAAGCGTGAATATTGTCCCCCCGCCTGGTTTTTTACTTATGGGTGTGATTTACATACTCTCTTTTTACAAGTATATCCTTCAAGAAGAACATTTGTTTGAAGTATGGCCACTTCACTTTTTCAAAATTTTAAGCAGGATCATATCCTGATCCAGATTTTTAACATTAATTAATGTTAAAGTGTTGCGAAACTGGTTTCGCAAATACTTCCACTCTTTTTTTGCAAGAATTTCTAGGAAAAATGTCGTTATAGTTGCATTAAAAATTGCTTCCCTTTTATCTTAGCAAGTAGAAAAAGTCTATATTTCTACCTGCTGATAAATAAATAAATAAATAAATGCTTTATTCAGGATATCCTTTTAAGATAATATCTTGTTTACGAAAGGGTCCTATAATTAAGTTAAAAATATTTTCACAAACGTAGTGCGTTATTCGTTATAATGAGAAATAAAATTCTTAAGTTCATTTTTAAAACTAATAAAATTTTCCAATTTTTTGATAGCCCTAGGTAATTCGTTCCATAGCTTAATTCCATTTTGCATTACACTTTTATTCCTGAATTTAGATGAGAAATTTTCAACCACAAAGTCGGTGTCACTAGCTCTAGTATTTTTATAATGGTCATGTGGAGGGAATCGTTCGATAATATATTGGGGCACCATTTTATATTTAATTTTAAACATCAGTATTAATAGATTTTTCATATAAATTGAATTCAACTCAATGATATTAGCACTTTTCCTCGCTAATGAGGCGGACGATTTCTTTGGCTCTTTCATGATTAATCTAGCACAATTATTTTGCATTATCTGCAGTCTTTTTAAATTGGAATTAGAAGCAGTATTATAAATATGTCGCCATACTAAAAATTGGTCTAATAATTGCGCTGTATAATAATGTTAATGTATCGTAATTAAGGTTTGTCTGAAGTGGTTTTAAAAGCCAGATACGCGTTTAAATTTTCTTAATTATATAATCTATGTGGTAATTCCACGTTAGCAATTAATTCAAGCAAATCCCTAGATATTTAAATGTAGATACTCTTTCTATTGTTCCTTCACATATAGTTTGGATAGTCGAGGCTTGCTTGTTTACATTTTTGTTTGGACTAAAAATCATAAACTTGGTTTTAGATTCATTTAATAAAAGGCCCTTAGAGAGTAGTTTGTTTTTGATGTTTTTAATATCAGATTCCTTATGGTCAAATATGATAGATTGCCATTTGATACTAGTAGTGCAGAGTCATCGGCATATTCGTTAGAAGTGGTGTGTTTCAGGGATTTATGTATTTTAGCCGTATAGACATTAAAAAGTAAAGGTCCCAGGACACTGCCCTGGGGTACACCTGTTTTAACATTCTTGGTTGAGGAGTATTGACCATTACAGTAAACCTTTTGTTGTCGATTTGTTAGATACGAACGGAACCAATCGAGTGCTTTAGAGCTTATTCCAGCTATTTCGAGATCGCGTATTAGAGTCTCGTGTTGGACCGTATCGAATGCTTTCGAGAGGTCTATAAACGTCACAATGACAAATAGACCCCGGTTAAGACCAGTTAAGATTCCTTCGTACAGATTAAAAATACAGGTGTTGGTTGAGTTACCTTTGCGGAAACCAGATTGTAATACATATAAATAGTTACTTTCGTTTAAGAATTTATAAGCTGATTTATAAACAACTTTTTCACAGATGGTTGCTAGGGTGGGTGTAACCGATATTGGTCTATAATTTTTTGGTACTTGCGGATTATTCGCTTGATATGCTGGCGTGACCTTTGCAACTTTCCACTGATTTGGAAAAAGTCCAAGAAACAAGGATTGGTTTATAATTAATGCAACTGTTTTTGCTATTACTGCAGCTAGTGACCGAAATATGGCAGGAGATATATCATCTATTCCAGCAGCCTTATTTTGTTTAAGTTTCTTAAGTAGGGTAAATACTTCATGTTCTGTAGTAAGTTGAAATCTGTCCAACCGATTAATGTCATTTGGGGTTATATTTAAGCTATTATCATTTCGAGGAAATTGTTTCCCTTTAGTCAGTTCTTCGGCAACACCAATAAAATAATTATTAAGACTTTCAGCAATATGTTTTGGATCATCTATTATGCCATCATTAGTTTTTAGAATTTTAGGCACTGTCTTGAAACTTTTTAGTTTAAAGGGATAGAATCGACTTAATTAAGGGTTATCGATCAGGAAACCAATTGTTGAAACAAATTCATTATGAAACGGGGAATCCAAATATATATATATTACTCTACATGCTATTAGAATTAATTTTAAAATTAAGTTCAAATATTTATATTTTCGACGCTACCGCCAGCTACAGGGAAAGTGGCGTAAACTCGATTTTACGTCAAAATGACGTTGTTCCCTTACCCACCACCACCCTTTCCCTGTAAGCCGTAGTAGGTTTGGGAGATTTCCTACTAACAGTATTTTTCATCTTGCTCCGGCTTCTACTTTCCAATTCCGGTAATGGCTGATTGTGTTTTGATTTCAATTATCGTGGTTTCATTTTAATTATTGTGTTTTGAAGGGGTTCCCGTCACTTTTTTAAGTTGAATTCTTCTAAGGGAAGTCATTTTGTGTTTGAAACATCTAGTTCTTTTGTTAAAAGTTGCGATTTAACCCAACTATCCAAACTTGCGATGGCCTCTAAGCCTTTGCAGAAATATGCCAAAAATTTAAGAAAGAAATGTGTAGTTCCGCAATGTTTCGGTGACGGTTCAGAGAAAACGCGCTCATTTCATAGTTTTCCAAGTAATCTAGAGCTAAGAGAACAATGGATAAGAAACATCAATTTTCCCAACTTTGTAAAAAATCAAGTCAAATTTGCTCAGTTCATTTTACAAGTGACTGTTTTGAGAAAAACCCGGAAATTGTTGCCTAACTGCAAGCTTCAAGTAGCTCCTCAACTCAAGTCAGAACTATATTAAAAAAAATGCAATACCCACAATATTTACAAATCCGGGAGTCCCACCACTAATGGCTAGTGCTTCTGTTTCATCAGAAATGTCATTGCCCTCAACCACTGTGGATAAAAATCCTCCGAAAAAACGTAGAACAGAGGTATGCTTTTATCAAGACTGAGTTTTTTTCCTAGTAACTTCTCACATTAAGGCATGAATTAATAATAATATTACAGGCCACTTGAGATCAATATATTCAGTGTTTGCCACCCAAATTAATGGGTTTTGCTAAGGATGCTGGAATGCAAACGTCTACTAAACTAGGAAGAAATGCTGGTAGGCCGTATTATATTGATTTTAATTTGAATATTTAATATCAGCTAAACATTTAACTAACCAGAATCCCTAACTGAGGTAACTGTCAATGACATGGCATGTCAAACAGATTTTCAAAGCACTGGCACATTTGAGGAAGAGCTGCCTGACATTAGCGGAAGTCAAGAGGTTAAAAGATTCTTGAATGAGGAAATTGATGAAGGAGCAGACATAAATCCCTTGGATATTAGTTATACACCCTCTGAGTTACCGCAAGATGATATTAAAGAGTATGTGTTATCTATAATATTAAATTTTTGTTACGCAAACTACTAATTGTATATTGACAGGGTTAGAAATTTCAACCTCGACACCGCGACTGCCATGACTGAGAAAAAATTTATTGTATTTGAAAGTGCTCTCCTGCAGCTCTTTCATTTCTGTTTTCAATGCCTTCTGCCATGTACCGTAACAACTAGTAACTATGGGTCGATGGTTACAGTAAATGCCACTTGTCAAAGAGGGCACACTAATAGCTGGAAAAGTCAACCTATGGTAGGACAGAAACCACTAGGAAACATCATCATTGCAGCATCTATCTTGTTTTCTGGCCTTAATCCCACCCAGACGCTGCGGATGCTAGCATTTGCTCGCATACAGAGCATCAGTAGGACGACATTTTTTCGGATTCAACAAAGTTTTTTGCTCCAGACTATTCGACAAGTGTGTTAAAAATAAATTGACATACTAAAAATTAAGAATAATTGTAAATATTAATTTGGTTAACTTCCGATGTCCTTGAACTAATACAGGTTTGGCACGAGGAGCAAGCTAAAATTTTAAATTCTTTAAAAAATAAAAAGATGAAGCTTGGAGGAGATGCGAGATCAGATTCACCAGGTTTTAGTGCTAAATATGGGACGTATGTCTTTTTTGAAAGTCAAATTAAGAAAATTATTCATTTGGTTCTTGTGCAAGTAAGAAATAATGGAAAGGAGAAACAAAAAGATATATTTGAAACCAACTAACTGTGTAAATTATAGAGTACTGAAGTTAAAAATAGCGTGGCCATGGAGCTTGAAGGTTTAAAGCGGGGTATAGCTTTCCTTCTAAATGCTGGACTGAAGATTGCATCCATAGTTACTGACCGCCACGTTCAAATTCGATCTTTCCTCAAAAAATTCCATCCAAAAATTAAACATTTATTTGACTGTTGGCACATGGTCAAATGTAAGAATAATTATTTCTACCTATTCACTAAACCTACAACTTATCCTAACCTTAGCTGTGAAGAAAAAAATTCATGCCGCAGCCACAAAAGAGTTCAAAGTTTTGGATGAGTGGAACAAGAGCGTACAAAATCATATGTACTGGAGTGCCACCTCTAGTAAGGGGAATGCTAAACTCATTCAAGCAAAGTTTATGTCAGTGTTACGGCATGTTGCAAATATTCATCGAGGCCATGGCAGGCCCTTTCCAAAATGCACACATGGTGATCTGGCTTTGGATGAGAAAAAAAGAGAATGGCTTATTCCAGGTATTATCCGGTTTAGAAAATCATTTGACGTTTCTGATTAAAATCTAATTTTACAGGAACAGTAGTATATGAGAAATTTAAAAAAATAATTTGTCTTTTCGAAAAAGACATATTACAAATATCCCCGGAAACCCAGACTTCTAGTGTAGAAGCCTATAATTCAGTATTAATCCATTTTGCCCCCAAAAACACTCATTACTCGTACTTAGGGATGGAAGCCAGGTATGTCTAGGCTATCCAGAAATTAAGGACTAATTTTGTAAATAACAGGGTTGGCACAAATTTTTAAGATTGAAAATCTCATAGTTATCCAGTTTTTCTGACCTGTGTCAACCCTGAACAAAACGTCTCACTCGAAATGTTTCATTATTAATTTAAATATATTTTAATTTTTAAATTTCTATTGTAAGAATGTTATTAGCGGCTCTACATTATAATGAAAACTCTGACAAAATCCAAGCCACTACGAAAAATGGTAACCTAAGATGGAATATATATTTCCCAAAGTTCAAAAAAGGTGACTTTTCTGTAAAACCAATCATGCAAGCATCGACCTTTGGTAAGAAATATCAGTCATTGCCATCAAATTTTAAGTTTAAAATGTAATTATTTCTTAGCATACGCTGAAAAACTGTTTCAAACGCTACTCACAAAGTGCGAACATTCTTACGAAGAAGGTCGCAATGAGAGCCTTGCTACACAAGCTGAAATTCCAAGGCCATTATCAGCAGACTTTCCCCACCCAGATAAAGAAGCAGCTGTGGAAGCATTTAAAACTGCTAGACGGTTTTCACATTAGTTTTCATTTAATAAAATAATATTTACAAAAATTTAATATAGTGTGTTGTACAAAATTTATTTCTTGGGGTAAAAAATAACCCTTCAAGCTGGGCCAGGTTCCGTAAAACCTTGATAAATATCTGATGGATATTCTCGTCGAATCCTATTAACAGCGCAACTTGGAATTGGGCGTCTCACTCGTTTTCCCAAAACTCTGTAAATCCATCTAGTATATAGTCTATAAATCAAATATCTATAGGTACTATAAAATAAGGCCACAATTAATAGTTTTGAACATGTGTGTGAATAAAACTTTCTTAGAAACATATTCAAATAAAACTTACGGATTTATCTTGTCCTCAGCAGGCTGAAAATTATTTTCTCGGAACTCATCAAAAAGAATATTTAAAATGTTTCGCCTCATTATGTCATTAAAAGTTTCGGTTTCAATAATACAATTAAATTCTCCAATTGCATCAATTAATCGTTGATTAGGAAGCTCTTCTCGGCAACAAAAACTTTCCTCCACTGTTGGCATGACAAAACAAAACCCACAATTACACCTGTTGAAGAAGCACTTATTTATAAAGATGGGGCTCGGATGCTTGAATCTCTGGTAAATGAACATTAAAATCATATTATTACCAATCAGTGTTGTGAAGGCGGGGATTATCAACTTCCATTGGGGCTTGACCGCCTACTTGGCCAAGTTCAGGTTCCTGAACCAAGGGTTCAAACTGGTAGGGTTGCAGTCCGAACACTTCATGATCGCTCTCAGAAGATGAATCGTTCTCATTCGATTCGTTAATAATGTTAGATTGATCAGATTCTAAACTATTTTCACTAATGCTATCACCAGAATCCGAGAGTTCCAGCTCAGCACCGCTAGAATTTGACATTTTGCTTCTGAAGCAGACGACAGTATAAAAAGTAACAAAAAATCCTACTGCAGAAGCTAAAATCGGTGGAAGCATTCCAGTTTTTCTCTACCAATAGGATCGCATCCCGTTCTGACGAAACAACGGGTATAAACAAGTTGGCGGGTGCCCATGTATAGTTTAAATTTTTAAACTTATAACGTTCTTTTCCCGTAATTAAAATTTTTTTCAGACTTTTTGCGTACACCACATAATTTTAGGCATACTTTTTTATATGTAACCAAATGCAGTTTATACTAGATGAAAAAACTTGGTTCTATCCCTTTAATTAATCGCGGAAGTCCATTAAATTATCGTAGGAAATAACAATTACAATAGCTGATATAGCGTACGTCTCTGCTGGGGTAAGAACTTCTTTAAACTCCATGGATGGGGGGTTAGTTTTTCCCCCTTTCCCAGCCCTGTTAGAAATATCGAGCTCCTCTCTTGGAAGTCTTTCTTCACGAGAGCGGGGCGCGACTTCTTCAGCCCATGAACGCTGGACCTCTAAATGGACCGGAAAACGGGAAGACCCCTCAATATAGCACGTTTGCTTTTTAAAAAATAAAAAGGAACGGCCACTGTCGTTAAATGTTTTTTAATAGGTTTATGAAGAATCATAAAAAAACCGAATTGTCTTGACTGTTCTCAAATTCACAGCCCCCATCTCTTCCCCTGATGCTATGCTACAGAGCGTTCGGTTTTGGTTTTGCACTAGAATAGGGCGTTTTCCGGTCCCTTTAGAGATACAGCTTTCATTTTCAGCCAGAGTTGTTGATTTTTTTGATTTAAATCGAATTTTTTTGATTTTAATTGAATTATTTGATTTTTACTGAACTACTAGATAGTAAATTACCAACATGAAAACTTTTGAGTCAAAATTAACCAAAAGCAAAATAATCATGACATTTAAGCAGCTATTGGATATTGTTACTATTCAAATGCTTATATAGAAAGACTAGCTTGGCCGCTATTTCATTTCCTAGCCTTTCCAGCAAGACAAACTGGAGTTCTTGGAAAACCTTAAGCTGAAATATACCAAAAACATGATTATTTTTAATTTTAGGTCTTTCCTAGTTAAGTTTCTTCTCAAATTTCTTAAACTACTACTTGGAGTCTCAGAAAACATTTTTTAAAAATAAAAATAAATACTTGATTTTAATCAAATGATTTTTTTAAAAAATCGCTTGATTAAAGTCATGATTTAAATCAAACCGATTTAAATCAAACAACCCTGTTTTCAGCCAATATCTATTCCTCTACCAATAGGGCAAATTTTGGGGTACGAGTCGAACCTAAACCGGAGAACTAAGAATAGTTTTCTCGAGGTGGCGAATGTGTCGCCCTCCTTCAGCAGGCCCGTAGCCAGAAAGGTTACGCAGAGGGGGCAGTATCTTTCTGTGAGGGGGCATGGCAAATGCAATTTTTTTATAGAATAATATAAATATCAAAGTTGTCAAACAAAAAATATTTACGCAGGTATTTCATTATTCACACATTTAACATTTGAAATTGAAACTTTTCTAAAAAGTTTAAAATAAAATACATTGTTAATAAATAATTCTAAATCTAAATTTCAGGTCAGATCTTTTTAGTAGGCTAGCGAAGTTAAGTTTCACTTTCTTTTATGTGACATAGGTCGTCGTTAAAGTGAAAATACGCGAGTAAGGCAGGAAAAGCTTGCCCCGCAACTTCCTAAGTCGCTGTTGAGGCTCAAAATGTTAGTCTGTACCCTGACAATATAATATTTTGGTCCTGGATGACAAAACCAGCGATATATATCAAGGAAAACGTCATAAAGCTAAAAATTCAAGTGTGTCAGGGATACATATCAAAAGTGAAGTTAAAACATACAAGTGAATCAGGGACATATCAAGTTAAAAAATCAAAGTGTATCAGGTAAAGACAATAGTCTAAAATATGTTAATATACATTCTAAATAAATTAAATATTTGTGTACCAAAATGAAAATATTCTTAAGAGGGGAAAGTTAATTTGATACGGGGCATTTAGGGGCAAACCGAAATATTATTTGAGGAGGCATTGCCCCCTGATGCCCCCGTGGCTACGGACCTGTCCTTCGGTATTGCTGCACAAGAGAGGTTAGTCCCAAACCCCGCTTTTGGTTACTCCTTAGGCTAATTTAATGCACTTCTGCTATCGCTAAATTACAATTTTGAACCTAATAAAGTTTTCGTCCGTTGATTTTTCGGGGGAAGGGGCAAATTTTCCGTAGTTTAGAAAAGGTTGACCAAATAGGATAAATAATTAACCGAAAGATACAGATTATAGTTGTCCATCAAATGGGACTCAATTGGAAGGCGTCGGTCCAAGCACGCCTGTGGTCAACGGTGTTTGATTTACTGAACTTTCCACAAAAAAAATCACCGCAAAAGAGTGAAAAAATGCCAAATGCCTTCAATAATAGTATGTACTATATTAAATTCCCTTCAGTAGGAAATTTGCGACAAGCTTTTAAACATGAAACGTCATGGTTTCGCCATAGAGTTTGGGCACTTTGACACAGTTTATTTACACTAAGAAATAAGCCCCAGTGAAATCATACTTGTGTGTACTTCCCAAAATGTCTTTTCTTTCGTTTGCTCATGTATATAACGCGAATAAGTGGTTTGATAAAGAATGGTTCTGACTTAGCGTAAATCACGACTTTTCGCCCGACGTCAAGCGACAACCGAATAAAAACATAGTTAAGCTGGACAGAAATTACGTTGAGTATGACGATATTCGCTTTCTATTTTTTCGGCCGCGTTCAACGTTAACGCTTTGCGCGAGCGAATCAGCAATAAGCTAGAGTCGTGACGTCATTTTCGACCACGCGTATTCGGAAGAGGCCGTCCGCGGTCCGACATGTTTTTATTTGTTTCGTTCCTAATCGAGTCAGTAACTAGTACAAATCCCTGAGAATACCGAAGTTCAATGCTGGATGGTGTAGAATTATTTTGCGTAAAAAATCAAAGTGTGTAATTAATTATTAAAACTGTAAAAATAAACTAGAATAAAATGTAAAATCTTAACACCATTTAAATATAACACATAATTGCTATCTATTCAAAATGTAATCATATTAAAAGCATTCAATTCGATTGTACTAAACTATAAAATACATTATAATTGTAAAGCATGAAGGGCTTTGACCTATTTTGAAATCGAAAGCGACAAGGAAAAGTTACCCAAAAGCCCCTCGAAAGCCTTTCAATGCTCAAAAGAAATCGCAACGGTCACGGAGGAGTTCTGGGAAGGATGAAAGGACAAGAGCACAAAAAACCCAAAAAACCATTGACACAAACTGTAGGTTCTTGTTCCTCCATCCCAGTCTCCTAATTGGCTCAAAATAAATCCGATTTCTAGTCGATAAATTTGTATAAATAGAGAAAACCTTTCTTTATATCACTATACTTGTAAAAAAAACCTGTATCGAGTAGCGGCAGTAGCCAACTAAGAAGGGACCCATTTAGAAGGGACAACGAAAAATAAAATAGAACTTTTTCACAGCAAAAACTTAGTCGTTACTAACATTTAAAACTTAGAAGAAAAATATAACTTCTTGTCGACGCAAACTTCGTCAGAAAACTTAAAATAAAAGAAAGAAATAAAATCAACAGTGCGGGATTAACATTTTTTCAGTCGGTGTTATCAGGGCCGGCGGATGCTGTGGGTATGGTGGGTAGACCTACCCACCCGGGATCTCACGGGAGTTATGGCAGAGAAAAAGCCGAGACTCTGAGTATGCGTTTAATATTATAAATGCACATTTCATGAAATTTTTCATTTTATGTTTTTTACAGATGGGTAGTTAGAATAAAATCTCTTAAATCAGAAAGAGCAAATTATCAGCAGCTTATGGCATTTTTATACGATTGTTCTGAAGACTAAACCGACTAAATGTATTTTCTGATGTTATTTATGGGGCGCGTCACTACACCGACTTGAAACCTTTTCGATGTAGACAACCCTCTGTATTAGGACATACTAGGGGTTGATACACTGCCGTCTATGTGCATACTCATCATTCAAAAGGGTTATAGCGCCGGCGTCAAAAAGTGATATGGAAGACCAAATTTTAACGCCTCTTAATTATCTTGAAAGGGTCTATTACTCTTTCTCCATTAACTTTGAGACAAAAATCAAGATTATATTAAATATTAAGTTAATATTATACATTTTCTTCGTTAGTTATTCACATCATTGTGCGTTACATCGTTTTAAAGAGAAACAATTAAATAATTTTGAAACACTTCTCTAAAAATGAGGTTTGAAGTGCAGCGTGTGCCACTTGATTCGCCTCACAGAAATCGGTAGTATAACCGGGTTTGGAATCACAGCTTAGAGTATGAAAGGTAGCTATGGAGGAGAATTAATTTCAATGTAGTAAGAAGATTTTATATTGAATTCTATGCAACTAATGTTTTTCACAACTATATGTTTCAAGCTTTTCTAGTTAAATTTATTTTTGTGTCATCACGGAAGAGAGACAAGAGTATTTAAAATAACAATTTTTTTCATTATAATCGACAAAGGCTTAGGAATGTTTCCCTACTGTTTTGCATTATTAAATGCATATTTTGCATTTTTATTAACGGGAATCATTCTCAAACTACATTTGGATCGTTCCTAATCCAAATGATTTGGATTTGGGGTCGATTCATCCCCAAATGACACTAATCGGGTTTCTGTGACTCGAAATCCCTTTTAATTTGGTTCAAACCCTATCAAAATATTTGGGCAGCCAAATGGCCGGCCAAATCGTCATTTGGATAGCTCTTTTCCCCTTTTTCACCCCGTTTGTGGCCGCCATTTTTTTAAGTGGAAAAGGTTTTAGGGTGTGTCCTTTTTCGTTGTCATTTTCATATTTTTTAAGGATTTCCACATGGCTGGGTCCTTTTTCGTTGTCATTTTCATATTTTTTGAGGATTTGCACATAGCTTGATTTTAAATATAATATCAAGTAGGTTTCAAGCTTTAATATAAGCCTAACTTCAAAATTTTCCACTTTTTCAGTGTCACATAATCTATTTCTAAACTTGGCACTTTTTTAAGGCGGTGAAATTACGCTAACCCTTGGCTTACCGTTGATTTTTGGCATTTTATAAAAAATAATTTTTTGCCCCTCGTTTTAAGCCCCGTTACTTGGCCATCTCGTAGTGCCGTATTTTTAAAGTTTTGACTTTAAAATGAGTGCTTTGTTTTCTTAAATATTACTAAATAGTTTAAAATTTCAATATTATAATTGCGTAAAGTGTCTATTTTTACGAATTCATTGTTTGCATTTGAATTTCGAAGTTACCCTTTTTAACCGGCTGGTGGTTTTTTCTTTCCCTATATTTATTAGGTGGCGACTCGTGAGGCTCCCCGAAAACCGCTGTGGTGGGATGTTTTTAACTAAAAATATATGCGTTCAATGTGTGGATTTTGTATTTTTATGCTTCTACTCGTGGTGCGCGTCGAGGTTTACGAATCCAACGTGTGTTGCGAAATAAAAGTCAAGGGTGGACACGATATGAAATATACTTTAAAAGGAATTGCTTGACGACGACAGTCAAGCAAACGGTAATAGGCCTTACCAAAAGTAGACTGAGCTTTAGTGAGCCTTCGTCAAATTATTACACATCAATGATATAATAAATTCACCCTCGGATATCCTGTGACGAGGAGATTGTTTTAAAGTTACTAACTCTCGATTTTGGAGGTAGATACTGTCTTGTGACACTTGAAGTAACGATTTAATCTTATAAACAGACTAACATCATGAGCCCATATGGTAAATTAACCGATGTTGATATAAATGCTTAATTGAAATACTTATACCAATTTTTTATAACTCAATGAATCTTTAATATCAACATCTACAATGATCTACTGAAAGAGATATCTACTTATATTCCATCCAAATTTCTTTCGCAACATTTCAAATTAATGAATAGATATGTGCAGATTAATTGGGAAAATTGCTCTTTTGCTCACTGTTACCGATCACAGATAGATTTGCGTCCTCCAGTAGTGTTTATTATGCTTGTGAAATGGTAAGCGAAGTTTAAAATAGACATGGGCAAAAAGTGCTTTTATCATATCAACTCGATTACCGAATATCTAAATTTGAACAAAATTAACAAAATATTCTCCTCATGATTAAAAATCTTGTTTGAAGCAGCAAGCTTCCTTATTTACCTTCTTTTGAAAAATATAGGTTGATACCTCCTTTCGGTAGATGATTCATTGATATTTCAGTTTCATTGAGTTTAAAAAAATTGGTTCCACCATTGGTTAATTTTCAATATTGACCAATCGATAATCACAAATTTTAATAACTAAATTATTAAAACCGGTTCAAAACCATATTAGTTTTGAAACGATTAAATTATAATTTTAAACATATATACTAGTTAATTCCTCGTAGTCGTAGGTAATTAGTTTATTTCCTAAGTGAAATTAATGCTGAATATTATATACACAAAGTAAATAATAAATTAACTTCTAAAATTTAAATGTAAAGTGTGTGCATTATTTCCCAATTAATAAAAGATATCCACCTATTTTCATTCAAATTAATTACTAATTTGTGGATAATGGGTAGAAAATGTCGAGCTCTAATTGCGATATAGCTAAAATCAATCCCACTGGCTATTTATAATACAATATAACCTTTGCCCTATGTTAGCTGTTTTGAATTTTATTTGTAAAATTTAAAACATAAAATAGTATTACAATTTTTTTAATTAAATAATTATTAATAAATTTCAATAAAATAAATACTGGTTAAATACATAACACTACTTTTTATTAAGTTTCTGAAATTATAAGAGCTAAATATCAAAGACTCATATTTAATTGCTCTCATTTCGACACAACTGCAACCGTGTATATTCATTCATTTAATAACATTTCTCATTTCTAATTATTTAAATTCAAAGGGTTGTATTAATTTTTAAAGGTGAAAACCCAGCTGACTGAGAAGTAACCAAATACCAGGCTGCCAGGCTGTCTCTAACACAACAGTGTTGGCCATTCTCGCTTATGAGAAATGAATCCTTGTCATATGCATCTCTGGACTTTAGGAGCTCCAGGACTCCCAACTGAAGCAGGGTGGGAAATAGGGATTTTTTTAAAACTAGACATTGGGCCAGCGACCCCCCTGCCCTGGAATAAATGAACTGGTCCATGACCATTGACCAGGGCGCGGAGTCTGCTAAACTAAAGAAGTGGGTAATTAAAATAGTTGAGATAATGTCTGGACCCTGGTTACCCTAGAATTTCCTTAGTGGTCCTGTGGACCACTGATCCCCCTCCGATTTAATTTTTAAACTGGTCATTTTCCCTGTGCCACCGCCTTATTTACAACGCTGAACTGAAGATTTCTTTTGACCGGACCATAGCATACTCGATCACGCGCAACACGTCGCAAGCTGCTTGCTATAGCGCGAGTCAGGGTGGGAAATAAGGATATTTTTAAACTGGACATTAGGCCAGGGGTACGTTCAGTAACCCTCTTTGATGACAGCGCTTACTAAACGATGTGAGATTTTTCCTACTGTACGCTTTTTCGCTTTTCCGGTTTTGACGTCATGATGCTCAGCGCTTGCCCAGCAAAAAAACCATCTAATCTATATGGTTTTTTTGATGGCGTGACGTAGCGCTTGACTGTTGAACACTTGACAGACGAAAAGTTGGCGCGGGATTTAAAAATTAAATTCCAATAATGTTATTCCTACAGTAATTGTATTAGTTTTCATTACAAAACTACTTCTACCATTCAAATAGACATAATTTTCTGAAACAATTTCATTATTTGTGAGCTCGTTTATACTTAAAAAGAGCCATTTGCGCTTCGTAACGTTTTGAGGGCCAGTAAGACGTTTCCCCAACTCCATTTTCTAAACCAGCGCTAACTTCAAAGTGTCACTTTTCCGTTCAACAGCCTTTTACGTCACTGTGACGTCTCGAGCCCATCAACCACACATCAAGAAAACAGCGATTTCCTTGAGATTTTCGTTACTGAACGTACCCCAGACTCCCAGAGACCCTCCTGACTTGGATTAAATAAACTGGTCCGTGGCCATTGGCCAGAGCACGTCGTCTGCTAAGCTAAAGAAGTGCATAATTAAAATATTAGAATTTTAATGCGTGGACTCTGGTTACCCTTGAATTTTTTAGTAGTCTCGTGGACCACTGACCCCCCCCCCTCCGATTTAATTTTTGAACTGGACCAGGCAATTTTTAAACTGGTCATTTGCCCTGTGTTACCGCCTTATTTCCCACGCTGGCGCGAGTTGTTTGCGTTGTCGACTGCGTGATGGAGCGGGCTATGAGTCCCAACCCCCGTTACTTACTACCAAAATACCCACTAGCATAGCCCACTCGATCACGCTCTCTTTTCCCCGGCTACATATTTTGAAGAGGGCACTTTTTAGGCGTATTAACAATCTTGGATCACCTTTGTGGACTTTTAGGGTAGCCCTTATAAATTGAGTCGGCATTGCCCTGACTATATTGTGTTTAAGGTTTATAAGCTTAATATCAAACAGACGTTAGTTAATGCTACAAAAAAGTTTGAAATTGAAAATCTCGGATCGTCTTTGAGAAGTTTTAAGGATATCCGAATTTCATATTGGGCTTATGAAAAGTTTGAGCTAAAGGTTAAACAGACATAAATCAGCGTTTTAAAAAATTGTGTAAAACTGTCAATTTGGTCCTATTTGTGGAATTTTTAGGGGAGCGCCTCGCGTTTCAATAAAGGGTTGTAAAAAATTGTATTATGTTAATCACAATAAGAATACAAACTTTCAATGAGTTACGTTCTTATTTTTTGGAGTATCATTATAAATAAATGACTGATTGAGCTAAAGTTACGGTCCCCTTTTTATATGTTTCTGCTTAGTGTAGATTTTGAAAATGTAAAACAGTTTCTTAACAATCTTAATTAAAATGAATACTGAAGGATATTAATCAAAAATGTCTTGATTAGAATCAAGTCCTAAAAAGTAACGATAAGACTGAGGTTATCACTTGTCTGAAGGATCAGATATTAATTTTTCTTTTTAATTGAAACTTAAAGGCATGCTTAAGAAAAAACAACGTTCCATTACCGTTTTCCGTTGAAATAACTTATTTTACAGGTAATCAATTTCAAAAATTTACTTATCTCGGGTTTTCGGGCACAATTCCATTCCCCCAAAACATTTTATCATTACATTAATTACTTTTGAGAGATAACGTGTCAAAATAAGCTTTAAAACAATAAAAAACTGAATGAGCGGTCTGTTTAGCCATGACCAAAACCTTCAAATCAGTGTTGCTAATGTTAGAAAGTGGATTTTCCCACTTCCATTTTAAAAATTTGCCGCATTTCCCACACCCCCTTTTTTACAGTCATATTTATCTGGACTCTTTTATCATACTAAGTTTAATATAGAATATCACTCCGCATGGCTTTGACAATATGTACAAATGCTATAAAGCTTTAAAACTCTCAAAATATGCTTTCCTTTTTTTTTCAGTGCCAAACTTAAAATCACCGAATTTTTTTCAAAATGTCGCTTGAAATTATTAAACCGGATAAAATTTTCGAAAATGCACTAATTTTAACTGTGCAGTTAAAATTAGTGCATTTTTGAAAATTTTGCACTATTAACCCTTGAACAGGAAAATTCCGACATTTGATTGATTTCGGAAAAATATTACTTTTTCCCACACAGAGACTAAAATCAAACCTAAATCTCCCACGATGTGGGAAATTACCCACACATTGGCAACACTGCTTTAAAAACTTACAACAAGCACACTTTCGAGACATGTTCTGAACAAATTAGTGCTTAACCCGCTAATAGTACGACCACGGAGAATTGATGTAAACTGTAGTTGAAATATATTCATGTGCGACCTGCGGCACTGAATGGTCTCTAACGATTGTTTGAAACTAGAGAGAGAAATAGTGAGCAGCATTAATCATGTCCTGAGCTATGAGAATGAACAGTATGACTGTTGACTGAAGTACACTAGACATTACATCATTTTGCATAACCACGAGTAAAAATCTAATTGTCCCTACTTAATTTTCCGCCATTGTTTTAAAACGTATCCACTGCGAAGCATGCCGGACACAAATGAGGGAACCTTTTAAAACTCAATGTCATACACGTACTCTCTCAAAAGTAATTAATGTAATGATAAAATGTTTTGGGGAATGGAATTGTGCCCGAAAACCCGAGATAAGTAAATTTTTGAAATTGATTACCTATAAAATAAGTTATTTCAACGGAAAACGGTAATGGAACGTTGTTTTTTCTTAAGCATGCCTTTAAGTTTCAATTAAAAAGAAAAATTTATATCTGATCCTTCAGACAAGTGATAACCTCAGTCTTATCTTTTAGGACTTGATTCTAATCAAGACATTTTTGATTAATATAGGCTGCGTTCAGTAACCGGCATCAAAAACATCGATGACTAAAAGATGACATCGATGTCTTACTGAACGGTTTTTCGAGTCTTTGGGCGTGACGTCATGATGGTCATCGGATTCCCATCAGAAAATCAGCTGTGAGAATAGGTTTTTTTGATGAGCATCGGTTTCATGACGTAAATTTCGTCATGTTGCACCGCGACAATTAAAATAATGTAGAATTGACAAATATTATCTTTATGAATAATAATACTAAAACGCAATATATTATTTCGGTAAAAAACGGATTCTGACAGAATTTTGATTTAATTGATAAATTGAAGGACAATATCTTTGTAAATAGTTCGGATTTATTATTTAAGCCTCTGCCGTAACGTTATCATAATATCGTCGCCATTAAGAAAAGCATCGATTACACAAAATTGTGCCGTTCAACAACTGCAACGTCATCATGACGTCAAAAGAACACCGATTTCATTTTCCCAAACATCGATGTTCTTCCTGATGAGTGTTACTGAACGCAGCAATAGATATAGATATAAGCTTGTTTTCGAGGGGCAACTGACTCTCGGATTCCACGTGCATTTAGAGTTACGAGCAATCATATTAGATTATAGTCATGTTTATTCGAACTATGGAGCTAACTCTTATTTAGGAACTAGTATAGTGGAAATCAAGTCTTACTGGACGCAGTTAATGGATCCCTTTAATGCAATCAAAACTAAAACTACAGCGTGTACACCAATTACGCTGAGTGACTGACCCCTCGCAAATTAAATTGCTGTTGGTAAGGGCTTGGTGAACTTCAACCCCTGTGAAAACCTTCGCACTTGGCCGACACCCCATAAAATAAAACGAAAATAGGGCGGCTAGGCCGATCTCACTTCTGCTGAAACCAGTGGTTCATTTAAGTTAATTAATATTTCTAATGACTTAAATGCAATTGTATAAGAAAATAATTGAACAATAAAATTAAATACATTTTATATTTAAAAAAATTACAAAAATAAGTAGAAGGGGGAAACTAAAATTCACAACCAGTCAATTCAACATAAAAGTTTATTGCACTGAAAATTCTTTGGTTTGGTTCCCACGATATGAAAGTTCGTAACAACCAATAGGCGGTGGCCAAAATCCAACACTTTTTGAGAGAATTTGAGAAAATCATTTGGTTGTTTAGCAAGGATTGAGATAGTTCATGTTTTTGATCTCTTGTGTTAATTTTTCACGAAGTTAACGCAATGGCAAACAACAATGCAGTAGGCAGGCCTAGTACTTATGATGAAAATGAGACCTTACAAACACTTCAACGCGTAATGAATAACGAAGTCGTTATCAAATTCTTAGCGGAAACGTTATCGGAACAGTATCCCAGGCGCGATGCACCAGCTTCCGTTTCCAAAACAGCGATTACGAACATTAATGGTCCTTCAAGTATGGGAGGTTTACAAGCGAATTTGTCTAAGCTTTTTAGACCAAATGCAGCACATCTGAGGGCAATACCAAGTTACAATGCACCTCAGTTTCCGGTTGCCAAAAGAAGATCAACAAGAAAGTAAGAAAATTATCTATTACGTAATGGAGTCGAATCGTAGAATAATGAATGCTTATCCGTGATGCCAGAGAGAATTAAGTAGGGAGTGGAAGCAATATGACAGTGCTAAATGAGATGTAGCTACTCTTCAAGCTAAGGGGGCGTAACAGGCCAGGCTGTTCCGGTCTAGAGCTAATTTCCATAGCGACATTCTCTGACCTATAGCCTAGCTCCGCTCCGACTTAATTCTCTCTGGTGATGACTATGTGAGAGGGTGGCTGGCAAAATGGGGGAAGTAAACCGGATAATTTTTGAGAGTCGTGACGTCAGGTATCGTAAATACTCAAATTTAACGCAACTAGTGCCCTTCCAAATACCGAAATGATTCTATACTTGGTTTTAGGGAACTGGGAAAGCTGATGAGAATGAATACTTAATGTAAAATCGGGAGTATTAGTTTGAAACATTGATTGTTATTGCTCCATATGAGCGCTCCGAGAGCTACGAATAAAATATTCAATTTGGGTTCAGCTTTAGTAGTGCAGTTTAAGCCTAATGGCTGTGGTGCATGACAGCTATTTCTGTTCTTCAGGGAAAAGGAATTTGTAACTCCCCTGGTGCAATAGTCCAATATCAAAAGTAGAGTAGGGCAGGGTGGTCGCAGCAGCGGTAGGTACAGTCCCGCTCAAAGGTTTCTGGCCATTTTAATTCGGTCGCCATTTAGTTTCTATTTGGCGAATGAGGCCATTTTCGAAAGGTTAGGATATCAAGAAAAAGATAAAGCAGAAATGGATGCGCTAGCCACATTGGGGCGACGGTAAGCATTAAAAACCGCAAAATGCTGTACGAAAAAATTGTCCCTTTGTAGAACAAGCTTGGATTGCATCAATTTCTAAGGCCATGAGGAAAACAATTACAAATCGGTTAATAATTTCAAAAGTTACAAAGGAAATAGTCAAGCCAAAAAAAAAATCCTGGGAAACAAGGTTAAAAGAAAAGCCTGAGTAAACTTGAAGCAAGCGTTAAAGGGGAGGGGGGGGCGCTACACTGTAAGACCACATGATATTTAGCTTCACCCTTATGAACGAATGCCAGAAACCTTTGAACGGACTGTACCTGTTTATACTGTCGAAGTACACCCCTTTTCAATATGGGTCTGCTGCAGCCCCCCTCGACCCACCTGGCACCTTTTGATATTGGTCTGTGCAATCAGTAACTGACGCTTTTCCTAAGATTAAAGGGAGAGAGGGCACTGCAGCCAGGCAATAAATGTTGTTATGCCAAGAATGACTTCTTCCCAAAATATTCCCCGGTTTCGACCCCCTTTCTTATCGTACCGTTGCATCATAGTTGTCCTGCAACATAGAGTCTGATTTTTGACCGTGGGTTGGGTCAGACAGGAGTCAAATTTGTATGCGAAATTTTAATATTTTTGGGATTTTGAGATTTTTCACAAGGAATTTATTTTATTAGATTTTATTTGTATTAGAATTGCAGCCTTTTGTGCTTTAACTTTGCCTGGTTCTAGCAACCGATTTGCTTAATATTACGAATTTACAACCAACTTATTAAACAGTAAAACAACTATTTTAATATTCATTTTGTTGAAATTCAAATATAATATATTTCCCGAAAATATTTCCGCCGATTTAATAAAAAATTGTCCGTACTGCACGACTTTTGTCCGAATATAAACTGACTTATAGAAAAGAATTTTCTGTCCAAAAATATCATAAAAAGAATTCCGAAAGTGTTTAATCACCTCAACCCCAAAAATAACAACCCGTTACAATGAAAGAAATTTTCATAACCATCTGAAATAATAATACAGTTTTCATAGATATCAAAAATAGCTCTTAAGTTTTAGGAGGAATATTAGAATTTGAGAGGATGACAAACACCGAAAGTTCATTTTGATATTTAAATTGAACGATAAATGAACCTAACGTGAACCAAACGATTCGAACAGATGTTTAATATCTATATCTATATTAATCAAAAATGTCTTGATTAGAATCAAGACCTAAAAAGTATCGATAAGACTGAGGTTATCACTTGTCTGAATGATCAGATATTAATTTTTCTTTTTAATTGAAACTTAAATGCATGCTTAAGAAAAAACAACGTTCCATTAGCGTTTTCCGTTGAAATAAATTATTTTACTGGTAATCAATTTCAAAAATTTACTTATCTCGGCTTTTCGACCACAATTCCATTCCCCGAAAACATTTTATCATTACATTAATTACTTTTGGGAGAGTACGTGTATGGTTTTGCGTTTTAAAAGGCTCCTAAAGACGTTACATCCCCATTTGTGACCGGCACGCTTCGCAGTGGAACATTTTAATTATTCTAAAACCAATGGCGCCGAATTCAATAGGGACAGTAAGATTTTTACTCGCGGTTTTGCAAATGATGTAATATCAAGTGTACTTTAGTCAACCGTCGTATTGTTCTTTCTCATAGTTCAGGGCATGATCAGTGTTACTGCCCAATTTCTCTCTCTAGTTTCTAACAATGGTTAGAGACTATTTGATATGGCACGGCACAACATTATATACATTTGAAAATTCTAAGTAGCACAAAAGGAAAAAGAATCCATTTTTTTATATTTGGTTTGAAATAAATAAATTCATGATAGTAGTTATAACGAACAGAAAGTCAAGGGAATGGCACCGGTAATGAGCAGCAGAAAGAGAGGAAAGTTTGCTTCAAGTTAGCAGAAGGACATAGTAGTGAAAATAGTAATCTAGAATTTTGTTCATTCAAACCTTATATATCATGAAAAATTCAAGTGAGCAGGCGGCACTATCTAGAAAGATTGATTTTGGCAGATAACAGCGAAAAAATTATGTTCTACACACACTGGGACTATGGGAGAGTTTCAGGGCCGCAGGTCGCACATGATGAAATTTCAACTACAGATTACATCATTCTCTCTGGTCGTACTAGTAGCAGGTTAAGCTATAGTTTGCTCAGGTCCTGTTAGTCTCGAAAGGGTTATATAGTGCTTGCAACTTTTAAAAGGTTGTTATCATGGCTAAACAGACCGCTATTTACAGTTTTTTCTTCTTTTATAGGCTATTTTGACACGTTATCTCCGAAAAGTAATAAATGTAATGATAAAATGTTTTCGGGGAATGGAATTGTGGTCGAAAAGCCGAGATAAGTAAATTTTTGAAATTGATTACCAGTAAAATAATTTATTTCAACGGAAAACGGTAATGGAACGTTGTTTTTTCTTAAGCATGCATTTAAGTTTCAATTAAAAAGAAAAATTAATATCTGATCATTCAGACAAGTGATAACCTCAGTCTTATCGATACTTTTTAGGTCTTGATTCTAATCAAGACATTTTTGATTAATATCTGTTCCTTCAGTCTTCATTTTAATTAAGAATGTTAAGAAACTGTTTTACATTTTCAAAATCTGCACTAAGCAGAAACATATATAAAGGGGACCATAACTTTAGCTCAATCAGACATTTATTATAATGATACTTCAAAAATAAAACGTAAATCATTAAAAGTGTGCATTCTTATTCGAATTAGAATAATACATTTTTACAATCATTTATTGAAACGCGAGGCGCCCCCCTAAAAATTCCACCTACAAGAACCTACAAGCACCCGGGCAAAGCATCTACCCAAAAGTACCCACAAGTACCTACAAGCACCCACAAGTACCCACAAGTACCTACAAGCACCCACAAGTACCTACAAGTACCCACAAGCCCTACAAGTACCCACAAGTACCTACTAGTACCCACAAGTACCTACAAGCACCCACAAGTACCTACAAGCACCCACACGCACCTACAAGTACCTACAAGCACCCACAAGTACCTACAAGCACCCACAAGTACCTACAAGCACCCACAAGTACCTACAAGCACCCACAAGTACCTACAAGCACCCACAAGTACCTACAAGACCCACAAGTACCTACAAGCACCCACAAGTACCTACAAGCACCCACAAGTACCTACAAGCACCCACAAGTACCTACAAGCACCCAC